>JAMXBB010000003.1:75048399-75361365 GCA_024138015.1 Lumnitzera littorea | reverse complement strand
ATATATATATATATATATGCATAATCGTGAGGTACATAAGAAAAATAAAAAAATGAGAAAAATAGGAAAATATACCCAAAATAATAAAAATAACAAATATATGATTTAAAAAATTATTAAATTACAAATATGTTACGAAAAAGCGAAAATCAATATTTTATAATTTTTAAATTTAAATAATAATTTTTGTGATATTTTTGCATCACAATTTAAGTTACGAGTCACAACGTCCAAAACGAACCTCGTTATAGGGAAATACACTCGAAAACGATCAAAATGGACTATAAGTTCATAACGATCCGAGCTAAAATGAAAAAGTTACACGCGATTCAATAAAAAGCTCGAATCGACAGTTTCACGTAACCAAATGAAATAAACCTTACACATTATAACTCTAGTTAGTTTTAAATTCCCTATTTTACAAATTTTCCTTATTCTCAGGTGATCTCGATATCGACCCTGAGCTGCCCACCGACTATTACGATCCTTGAGCTAGCCATGGCCGAGTGAGTTTTTCCTTATGATTCCATACTTGTTTGTGCTTGTAAGTAATGAATCTAAATTATGATGTATAAATGAATGTGTATGGGGTTGGGTTATGCTTGTGCATAGTAATTGTTGTGAATTGTGAATCTACTTTAAAGTTCAATAATATAATGTTTGATGCATAGTAGATTCAATAGATTGATTGTTTGTGACTTAGAATGATCACTGATTAAATATGACATAACTTTTATTCGACTAGAAAAGTTAACTTGAATCATTCATGAATCATGCACTACATAACTATTTCCGAGCAGTTACATTACACGGAGGTAGCAAGAGGTCATACTTGGGTTAATAATTGAATGTTATTGATTTCGTACGGTGCACACGTGCGATATGAGCTTACCTTCGCCTGCGGGATGACTAGGCGTTGGAGGCTCCAACCGCCTAGTTATGGGTCGAGTCCAGAGGCCTTCGTTTAGGGGTGAGTGAGGGCTGCGTGAACCTACTCACAATCATATGTAGAACTCGTTTTGATAAAGCTAGTAATGGATGTACCATTACATTTTAAATATGAAACGCGGAGTTTCGTTATGAAATAAGTTCTAATATGATACCCGGATTTGACTGTACCGAAGAATCTCCAACCCTAACTTCGGAGGGCGTTAAATCTGAGTTACATGCAGTACCTGGTCACCTGCATGTATTTGTTTGGCATACTGCTTGTTCATGCATTCATTTGGTTAAACTTAACTGTGGTATAACTTGATTGCTGTATGGTTGAGGGAAAATATCTCACTAAGCTAGTAAGCTTATACCCTCGTAGACTTCTCTTGTAGGCCGACTTATTCGTGGAGTCAAGCCGTCGTATGCCCGAGGTTAACTTTCTCTACAGGGTTAATGTGGGAGCTGTTTGAGGATAGAGAGTAGTTTTGACTAAATGTAGAGTTGAATATGTAATTTTTATATTAGTCTGACTTTAGACATGTTTCAAACGCTATATCTGTAAACTTTTATACACATAAATTATGTGATATGTTTTCTATATTATTATTCGTCATGAAATGCTATTGCTTAAGCTTGCGCACTCTTGGTAGTTAGTAGTAGTTGTAGCCTCTGTATCGTATAAAAGGGTCGTTGATTGTAAGGGAACTCAATCTATAATCCTTTGTACGGTATACGGCGACTACCACGACTAGCCCTCTTGGGTCGCGACAAGTATAGCATAAGAGCTCATATTCTCTCTCACATAATCTTGCTCAATAAGCTCGTCCACTTGTCTTTTCAGCTTAGCAGCCTATCAAGGTTCATTGTATAAGTAGATCTATTTAGCAAAGCTGTGTCTGGCTATAAATCAATGCAATGCTCAATGCCTCAAATTGAGGTAGTCCTTTAAGGCAACTCATCAGGAAATAGATCAGAAAACTCATCTATTAAGCTTTAGACCTCTTTTGGTGCATCATCCATGTATCTTAACTCCAATAACCGTTTGATCAACAAAAACATAGGCTCCTCGGCTTTATCAATAGCTTAAAGCTCTTTTTAGTTAAGCACTAAGGCCTTCTTTTTGCTAGCTCAGGTGAGCTAATTGTGAGTCTCATTCACTTAATTTAGCATCATGGGTTGCAATACTATTTTCTTACCATCCTTTGTAAAGTCATACATGTTCTTAAATCCATTGTATATGATACGTCGATTGAATAACCAAGGTCCTCCCAACAGCAGATGTGAAGCTCTCATAGAGACAACATCGCACACTACTTCATCTCTATATACATTTCCCATATAGAATGGTATGGTTACTTATTAGATCACTTATTGAGCACCTTGTCATGCAAACAATGCAGCTTATATGGTCAAGAGTGCTTAGAGATTGGAAGACCTAATCTCAACATAAGGGTTTGAGCAATAACATTAGTGCAATTTCCTCTATTTACTATTGTTGTGCATAGTTGTCCCTTGATAATACATTTGATGTGGAGCAAAGTTTCTCTCTGATCTTCATCACAGCTCAGCATTAAGTTTAAACTCATCTTAATACCAAGGGCATTACTTCTCCCTAGTCAGCATAGATATAGGTCTCTTCCTCCTTCTTGATTTTTGTTCGTTTATCATCTTTCTCTTCCTTCTTAGGCTCACTCTTATCAGTGCTGTCCACTTCATCACTTTAGAGGACCATAACACGTCAGTAAGGACACTCAGCAACTATGTGTCTATAACCCAAGCACTCGAAGCATTTTATCTCACTTGTCTTATGACTAAAAGTTTGTCCTTTCTCATATACCTCTAAGCTACTTTGTCATCAGCTCCCCTAGTATCAAGTTGATCATTCTTCTCATTTGGTTGGAAAGGTTTGCTTGACTCACGGTGACCAGGTCGGCACGGGATAGGAGTTTGCAATGTGCTTGGTCTAGGTCGAATTAGGGTAGTTCTCCTCTACTTTTTGACCCTCTAAACTATCTTAATGGTTTCATCAAATGTGTAAAACCTCTAGACTTCTAAAATATTCTGGATCTCATATTAAAGTCCTGAAATAAACCTTGATATAGTATGGGCTTTAGGCTCATCCACATCAACTCAGATCATCAGCATCTGGAATTTCCCAACATAGTCATCAATATCTCAGCTTCCCTAATAGAATTCTTGTAATTTTACCAAGGTATCTTACAAATAAGTCTTAAGTCTAAACCTTTCTCTCAATAACCTCTTCATATCATCCCACGTGTACACTCCTCATCGTCCATCCCTTGCTTTGGCTGCATTTAAGTTTTTCCACTACATAGTAGCATACCTAGAGAACTCCAAGGCAGCAAGTCGAACTTTATTGGCTTTTGCATACCTATAGCAATCAAACACTCTTTCAACATTTTCTTCCTACTCTAAGTATTCATCTACATTGCCACTTCTTGTAAAGATTGAAATCTAGACTTTAACAATGTTTAGTCTTCATGTTTCTCAGCATCTTTGTTCTTCCATTTCATAGTCTTCTTCTACCTCTTCATCGGACTCCTCTTCTACTTGTTCGTCTACTTCCTCAATTTCTTCCATCTCCAACCTCCTTTGAATAGGGCAACCTCCTACTCCTGTAGCTCGCTAAGGTCATGCTTGGTGGTTAGCTTGGTCTCTATGGCCATACCTTAGTTCTTGCTCTCCTTCAGCATGGCGTCGATTTAGTGTACCTTTTGGTCATTACCTTACACCTTACATAGCTGCGAGTAGACTATCGACAAGAATAGTGACTTTATCAAGCTTATCATCAACTGACCCTGGCATGTAGCTTCTTTGTTAGCCTTGGCTAACTTGAGCGCCACTATTATAGTCCCTAATAACATAGACACTTGTATCCAACATTGTGTGATACTTCTTGCCACTATATTCTTCAAGTACAACAAAATTTTAACAGAACCCTACTATTCACCACAACTTAGAATCGTATTGACACACTCTAACCACTTAATACCTAACATAGTACAATGTAATACAAATTGAACTTACTATGTTTTCTTAGTAGGAAAATAGAGTAAAACAGAGTACCACAAGTTACTTTACTTACCTCACATAAACCACTACTTCATAGCTCACAACTTCAAAGCCCACTCCTATAATCTCGACCATACTTCCAACACACTTAAGAATAGTATTATGGCAACTACGGAAGAACACAATAGCTACTATCAACAACACAACAAAACTTTATTGCAACTTCAGATACTCTTTCTTTAAATCATGCTTTGATACCAGTGAAGTTAATGTGTCTTCAAGGTCGTACGTATTGAGAGGCATTAGAACAAACTCACGCAAAGGAAAACAAAATGGAGTTTAGCAATCCCAAGTAGCTACCAACTAGATATAATGCACTAACTAATCCTACTCGACCTATTCTTAACACTTAATATGACATATGAATATAGTATTAGGGTTGCTCGCCACTAACTCTGGTCAAAGGAGTTAGATAAGAGTTATGGAAAAGAGAGAACACTTGGTTGCTTTGCTAAGGATATTGTAATTTTAATGATGAGTTATGATGACTATGTACAAGGTATGTAAGGTATTTATACGGCCTCAACTAGGGTTACAATAATAAGGAAAAGACAAAAACGATAAGATACAAGAGATTCCTTAAACATACTAAAAAGGTAAAAAATGGCAAATGATGTATCATATGGAAAAACAAAGAATCCTTTTATAATGTTGTGTCAGAAGACACATGTCAAGCTAATGTTGGCAATTGGATACTCGGTTGTTCTTGGAGGCGTGGGTTCTCTAACATCTTGGCACTTACTAAGATCAACTTGAAAGAATTTGAAAAGAAGGTGGGAGTCTTGCCTAACCTAATCTTGGTTAGGTCTGAACTTAGAAATTATGTAATGTCTGAGGCCTCTTTAGGTCAGATAACTGGATAACTTGACTTAGAAGGAAATCTAGTATTCATCAATTTGAGAATTGTCCTAATCACGATTAGAGCTTATTACTCAGGTAGGATAAGACAGAGTAGGTCCAATTTGGTGATTGAACCCTTGTCCTTGATCGGTTCTCGAGCTAATATCTGTCAGGCGAGTCCATGTAATCCTTTAGCTCAACATTGAGTAATGGGTCCAAAGAGTTGATTCCTATCACTTACTCTCCTCTTAAAGGAGTTGTAACTATCAGTTTGTAATCTAAGGTTTCTATTGACAAGTTATTTCTTCCAACATATTCTTTTGATGTATAAAAATGAGTTGCTCTAGTATCAAATAAAGTATAAGCATAACTATTCCCTATGCCTACCAGCCTTGAAACAATTATTTATGACTATATTACTTTATTTACATACATAATGCAAAGAGGTAGATGCTATTTAACCATATAATATATCTTAACTAAAGAATTCTAAACTATACTCACCTACCATAACATGTCCCTCTTTAGCTTCTCCCTGTTGAAAAACATAGACCCTTCTTTGAACCCTAAGCTTAGCACCTACCCCTCTTAGACGGTTGTTATTTCGATTAGTAAGTTCTTGCCTATTAGGCTGGGCTTGATCTTGTCCAACTTGTTACTTAATATTGGTTTGAGTTGTGGCCCGTCTTACAACTTTTGGTATGATATAAATCCTTAAGATTTGGATTCTAGCAATTCTTAGCCATATGTCCAGCCTCTCCACACCTAAAGCACTTTCCTCGCAACTCCAAACAATCCACAATTCGATGCCTTACATTACAATTCTAGTATGGTAGCACAGTTCCACCTACTCTTTGATTCTTATTTGAAGGTTGCTTTCCTTATTTTCCTTTTGCTACCTTATTGTTACCCTTAGAATTTCCTGCAAACTTCCTGTTCTTATTCTCTATTTCTTTAACTTCCTCCTATAGAGTGTAAGTTTGCTTGATCAGCCAAGCTTCATTCACTAAATCAACATATCTCACAATGCTAGCC
This sequence comes from Lumnitzera littorea, assembly GCA_024138015.1. Taxonomy (NCBI): domain Eukaryota; kingdom Viridiplantae; phylum Streptophyta; class Magnoliopsida; order Myrtales; family Combretaceae; genus Lumnitzera; species Lumnitzera littorea. The sequence continues at coordinate 75,355,464 of JAMXBB010000003.1, read as the reverse complement.
CTCTTTAATTTTGCTTGAAAATATAGATCAAGTCCAGCCTTAAATCTCACAACCTTAGCCAATTCATTGTTCTAAATCACTTATGGAGCAAACTTCAATAATCTATTGAACTCTCTTTCATATTCCTTAATAGACTTACTATCTTGTTTCAACTTGTAATATTCTTCATGAATCTGTTCCCTTACACATTCAGGAAAATAGTGTTCTAGAAAGGCATTTCTAAACGCATTCAATTTAATAGGTTGTGCCAAAAACCGCTTCTTACCCTTCCACCAATCATTTGCATATCCATCTAGTAATACAGTTATGATTCCTACCTTCCTATCTCTTCTACTTCATAGACTTCAAATGCTTTTTCTAGGAAATTTATCCACTCTTCAGCAACTAAAGGATCAATACTCTTACCGTTAAATGGTTTACTATCCACTATAAACAAGCCAACTTATATCCAACTCTAACTCTAACTAGAGCTATTGCAAATTGTTACATCAAATCAACCACTAGCTGAGGTTGGGCTAGGTTAGGTTATGGTTGTGGCTATGGTTTTGCCCTTTGCTCCTAGTGTGCACAATTTGCTAGCAGTCTTCTACGTCCTCTTCATATCATCTTCTACACAAATATCACTTGGAAACGAACTAATAAGTATCATAACTATCTTAGATAGTCAAAACATCTTATCTCTTAGTTACCCTACACATATCGCATAAGCCTAAAAACTTATGGTCCCTAACTTATGCTTTGATGCCACCTAAAGAACGATGTCACATGCCATAAATAACAAAGGATGTTACATCATAGAAAAAAAAAACCTACTTAATTTATATATAACTTGAACATTCCAACATTCATTATTATTAGTAAAACACTTGTTAAACGACCAATTGCTATAGTATTATTAATATCCCTTAAGTTAACTATATGGCTAAATGCATATAGAGGAAATGAAGAATTATTTTGAAAATACATATACGTATCCAGAAATCGTACAACCCTTTGCATCAATTTCTAACTTATGTTCTATTCATCAATCTACTTCATGTTTTCATTCATCTAACATTATAACCTACATTTTGACTCACATTTTCACCTACATAAAACACTTCTTAAATCACCAAATCACCTAACTTCATCATCTACTCCCCTATTTCCACACTTTAACACTCTTAACCCGTTATTTCATAGCTCAACTAGAATTATATTGTGGCACTTGGAGATTAAAATTACTAAATTAAACCTTCACTTTAAGCAAATTTAACACACAATGCAAGCTAAGTTGAAAATACTAATTTCAACTTTTGAATTTTGTCAAATCATGTATATAAAATCAAAGTAAACCCTTAGTAGTGTTTATAGAAAAATTTTAAAATCAAAACAACATCATTTAAGTTTGTGAAAAATTGGTTGAAAATTGGTTTTTAGGCACTTTCTTAAGGAACACATATTTCCACTATGAATTTGAAAATTTTGTTTTCATTTTTGGATTCTAAATGGAAAATTACCAAGGAATAGCAAAAATCATGATTTTTGGACTTTGTTTGCCATTTTTAGAATTTTAGAAGAAAAATCGAAACTCAATAGCACACATCACTTCAGCTACCATATGGGGAAGGAAGTGTGTTGACCAGCCTAGACTCTACCTCTCCTATCACTAGTTGGTCATGTTTCACTTCCACATGGTGCTTGGCCTTGTGAACTCGAAAACCCACTATTTTACCTTATTTTTTGCAAATTTTTATAAAAATTCTTCTTCTCACTTTTAGAGCTTTCCTACATTTTCCTCTACTCTCAAATTTTACCAAACTAAATTTTAGAAATGGTCTCTTGAATTTATAGCACCCTTTGGTCGATCGGGAATATTTTAGAGTGACAATTGTCACTTTATCCCCCCTTTTATTGTAATATTAGGTATCCTACTAACATAAAAGTGTGTTCCTAATTTGTTACGCCCAATACTTGATTAAGATGATTCTCCAGTTGTCCTCTAATGTTTTTGGTTTATTTTACCTAATTATAACACTAATTTAAGTATATTTATATATAATGTATTACTATTTTCAAATTTCGGGTATACACTTATACACATGATACTTATATTAGCTATTTTATTTTCAATTTGCTCCAAATTGTTGTTTTTATAAATCAAATAATTTTATTTTTAGGGTCTCACTACATTTCGATGTCACATTTAGGTTTACCATAAAAAATATTCACTATTGAAAAAACTATATTTTTATTAATTTAAATATTTTGCTGACTTAATTTTACAAAATAAATTTAACAAGATGCTTCTTTTAACTCTTGTGACCTTATATTTAAAAATGATTCAATTTAGATAACTTTTTTCAAACAACATAAGTCACTTCAGTTCTAAGTAGTTAGGATCTCACACCTAAATACCCCAGTCCTTAAAAAAAAAAAAAAAAGCAATCTTTGGTGAAAAGAGATGCAAAATTTGCAAAACTTAATAATAAAATGAAATTTTATTAAGAAGGTGAATTTTAATAAAAATGTGATTTTTCTTAAAAATATGCAACTTATATTCTATAGATGCATTTTTTATGCAAAAAAAAAAAAGAATTTTTATGGTAAATATGCAATTTTATTATAAATATGCAAATTTTTCTAAAAAGTGCAATTTCACTAAAAACAAAAAATTCAATAAACATGTGAAATATGCAAAAACAACTAATTGACACAACAACTTGCTAAAAAAGGACTTAAGTTAGTACAACTATACTAGAAATACCTTAAACATGCAAAATTTTGCAAAATTTATTATTACACATGTTAATAATATGTACATATTAATAGATGGAAAATAAAAATAATGACAATGAAACTAACAATAATTGATCAAGTAGAAAAAAAAAATAGAACTAAGGACCTACATTGAAAGAAAAGTAAAATTGTATAGATGCTTTTTAGAAAAACTATAAAGACTAAAAGCTAAAATAATAATAAAACAGAAAAAACAAAAGAAATTAAAATAATTAAATAAAAAAAATCCAAACCCACCTAAGATTTAATGGAGGCGGGTCAAATCTGGTCTAAGGGCATACGCGTAGGTCAGGTTTGGTCATGTCATAAAGCTCCATGGATCCAAGTTCGAATAGCAAGAAAAAGAAGGAGCAGTAAACTTGATGTTCCATAACAACTTTTAAGAGGAATTTCCAAGTGGTCCTCACTTTTATGTGAAACTCATTGACGAAACTCATGTTGGTTCTAGTGCCTTAACTTTTTGTGGTGGTTTGAGAGGTGTCGAAGAGTAGTAGGCGACAATATGGTCCTTGTATAACAGCGGCTAGATGTTTTTAACATAAGGAAATTTGTGATTTTAGGATTTTGTAATGTTGCAAGCATCATGGAATGGTCAATGTGCTCTTAAGTAGTGATGGAAGAAGCGACTGTTTTATAAGGGCCATCGCTAGGTGTTCAAGTAGGCATTGGTTCGAGTATTTGCAGTGAAATTTAGTGATGGGAAAAGGGTGGCTTTTGAAAGCACTTGAAGTGGGAGAGCTTCTAAGGGTGGTGGTTTTAGCTCAAAAATGGTTAAGGAAGAAGACATTTTAGAGAGAATGTATAGTCAAGTTAGTGAGAGAAAGTAGATAAGTCTGCATTTTGAGTGAGCTTAGGCTAAATTTTAATGTTCTAGAATGATTATAGAGTTCTTTTCTTTATAGACTTTACAATTCAAATCTATAGAGGAGCTTAGATTAATTCAAATCCACCATGGTTAGAATGAAGATGATTTGAGTTGTTATTCAATTTATCAAATCTTTAAATATTATTAGTGCAAATCTATTTATTTGTTAAATTTCTAATAAAGATTTTATAGATTTACATTCATATCTGTATAAAAACAGTAAAGATTTGATGAAATTTGGTGACAATTTGGCATATAGAAAAGTGGCTAAAACTTCTCTTCCATGTTTGGTTCAGGTATAGCTTATTAAGGGAGTGGAGATGAAGTCCCTGCATAAAGAAATGTACATTTTCACACATAGGTAGACTCAAACCTACAACCTACCAAGACCCTTATATACGCCTTAGCCAACTAAGTTGTACTCAATTTCTCAAAATCTAATGCACATCAAATTTACTAAAGCCTTATAAATTGGGTCAAATCTTTATTGGGTTTTCAAGCCCAAATCCAGTTCAATCCCATTTATGCTTAAATTAACCCAAACACCCCTATGACATTTAAATGATCAAAACATATATGTACAAAAGAATTTTTTCAACTCAAGTTTCATTTAATAAATTCCAAGTCTTGTTTTGATTAGCCCAATTATTTCTTAATAAAAGCCTACTTTCATGAATCCAAACTTTTACTAGACCTTTTTTTTCAAAAAAACAAAATATTTTTCTAAATAAGTCCAATTTTTCTAAGACTCAAAATTTACTGAATCGCATGTATATCCCCGATTACTAAAATTGCCTAATCTAACCCTTAGTGAGACTTATTGACCTAACTTAGATACTTTTGACATTTTTCTTTTTTAATTTTCAATTTTTTTATTTTTAAAATTTTTTTGGATTTTTACTATTTTTGATTTTTTTTTTTTTTTTTGCATTTTTTACATAAACCTAACCCAAAAGTAAAAATAGAAGACAGCAAAAAGGAGGTGTCTACACTTATTAAGTGCTAGAAAGGATGAATTGATTAATCTTAGGTATTTATTCACTTTACAATAAGTAATTTTATCTAAAGTTCAATTGCTTTAAAATAAACCTATTAAAGACTCTGTGTCAACATTATTATTATTATTTTTTATCTATCTAGTTGGTAATTGAATCCTTTGAAAATGTTGTATATCTCAATCAATTCGCTTTAATAGATTAGTTTTTAAAATTTAATTATTTAATAAAGATTTGATTTTATTTGCTTGGATTTAGACGAATTAATACTAATAAAAGTTAGTAAGCATTCATTGTAGGTTTAACCTAATTCTAATAAGTTTTATTATTACATACACAACATAATGCACTTACTTGTAAATATGTGCTTTTGTTATAAAAGTAGAGTTAGGTTTAGCATATTAAGTTTTTGGTAACATTGTCGTGGAATGGTTTGTGCTGATTCCAGTTTCTAGGACCATTTATAGCTAAGTTCTTTATTTTCTTTGTTTATTTTCCTTATTTATTTTCATCTTCTTTGCTTATTTTCTTTTAATTTCTTTTTAGTGTCAATATTTGCTTCCTTTTATTTTATTTTAATAGGCGCTTACATTGAAAGATCATTTGAGCATAAGGTAGTTAAGGATGACAATTATGTAATGCTTTTCCATTGTGTTGTACTGTAGAGATTCTAGTACAAATTCTTTCTTTCAAGTATTACGAGGGAGAATCACTATATGAGACATGACTGAGATTCCACGACATAATTTCCTTAGAATCAATTGTTGGTATTTTATAATAGAATTACGTATCATGATAAAATGAGGATTGAAGCTGCTTTGGAGGACCATTGACAAATATGCCAATCATGTAAGTAATTAAAATAATTGACAAATTAGCTTACTGTAAACATGATGAACAACCTCCCTTTTTAATTCCTATGATCATAGCTCCATAAAAAGACAAGAGTACTAAAAAATTATTGAGGGATTCAAAGCTACTTTGGAAGACCATTGACAAATATGCCAGTCATGTAAGTGATTAAAATAACTGACAAATTAGCCTACTACGAACATGATGAACGGCCTCCCTTTGTAATTCCTATGATCATAGGTCTAAGAAAAGAAAAGAATACTGAAAAATTATTAAGGGATTTGGAGTAAAAGTAGGAAGAAAGATTTGGAAGGCAGATTTCAACCATCCAAAGGTTAGAGACTCAATTAGCGTAAGCATAGAGCTCTTAACAACCTCAATGGTAGCTGTAAAGGCAAAGTAGTCACAAGAGAATCCTTGAGAAAAGAAGAAGGAAATAAATTATTCTAAGTCTATTGAGAATAAGGAACGACTAAAATGCTTGATGACCATGTCTGAAGATTCAAAAATTAATTACTACATTCAAATAACAAGAGAGGTGTAAAGAGAGGAGAAACCAGTCTAGGAAGTAGCAATTGAGAAGCTTACTAATGTAACCTTAGAAGGGTTTGAGAGACCAAAGAGACAATTTTAAAACATTGTGAAAGCTTTCACCTCAACTGAGCTAGTTAATGTAACAAATCTAAGGTCAAGCAAGAAAGTTGAATCTCAAGAAACAGTAGCTTCTACATTAAAGTCAAAGAAAGAAGTGGTATAACAGCATTGCATTCTTGAAGTGTGTAAGCGTAATGTTAAAAAATGTGTACCTACTGTACCCTATCTAAAGCAATTGAAGAAATAGAAAAATGATGAAGATTATGAGTTGTTTTTGGAAATGTTTAAGAAGTTGGAAATTAATATTCCTTTAACAAAGTTACTCGAGAAAATACCTCGTTATAGACACTATTTGAAGGAAATAATGGTCAGGAAAAGGAAAATAAATTAGAGAGAAGCAATTATGTTATCTCATGCATGCACTAAAGCATTAAAAGATGCCTTCTCCCTCAGCTTAAACGATTAAGGGAAATTTACTTTAGATTGCACTATAAGAGATCAAAATCTCAAGAATAAATTATGTGATATAGGTGTAAGTATAAATTTAATGGCATTCTCTATAGCAAAGAAACTGGGATTTAGGGATGTGATCGAAAGAACTGAGATGACAATTCAATTGGCTAATGGATCCTTCAAAAAACCTAAAGGGTCATTGAGGATGTACTCTTGAACGTGGTTAAATTTATATTCTTGGTAGACTTTGTAATCTTTTATACAAAAGAAGATCTCGAAATTCTTATCATTCTTAGGTCTACATTCTTGGAGTTGTAATTGAAGTCAAAAATAGCAAAATGGTATTGAGGTTTAGGAATTGTGAGCTATGTGTGAATATTACAAAGCAATGGAAAAAGAAAAAAGAAAAGATCCCTAAGCCACCACATCATAGACAACATGGGACACTCTATTTAGAATAGCAATTGACTTTGATGATGATTAAGAAGCTCTGGCAAACAGAAGAGAGAATACTAAATAGTTACCTCAAGGGTTTAGACAGTAGGGTTGTTACAATTTCTATTATTTGAAGCATAACATTATTTAATGGTTAGAACAAATTTTTGTAGGATACAAGGGAGAATTTGTAAGGAGCTTCATGTAAGGAAAGCAATTGAGAAAAATATAAGTGAGAATCATGCCTGTAATCTAAGGCGTAATCTCGACTAGGTATCATATATTTAGGGGGAAAAAAAAGGTTAAGAGAATCATGGGTAAGTATCACACTTGTGATCCTCAACAGTGATTATAACTTGCATAAATTATTATTATTATTATTATTATTTTACACTTTCAATTGAATCAAGTATGCTTTCCCACTTTTCTCTTTTATCTTTCCCTTTATCATATCTATTCTTCCATGCATGTTTGTTTCATCCTCTTTTCACTTATATTTAGAGTATACAATTGAGAAGATAGATTTACTCTTAACATTTCATGGATGTTTGATTTTTGTTTTGAATTGTTATTTTCATCCATAGACAAAGTTAGTGAGTTATTTTGTTGAGGATGGCTAATTAGCATATCACATCTCAGCATAGCACAAGATGTACCATTACACAGGTAAACCTATTGTAAATAGACTCAAATCTAGCATAAGATCACTTTATTGCATATTCAATGTTTAAAAAGGAGTTCAGTTGTAGTCTTTAAGACAACAAATATGCAAAATATTTACAAGTCTTAAAAACTCTAAAAGCTATAACTTTGTCTCTATAACTAAACTTCCAAGTTTCCGATTATACTTGTACTACAAAACTTGTACTTTTCTAAAGTAGCTCTAACTAATGCTCTCAAAAGACCACCCCAATGTTGATGGTACCCCAAAATCTGCTTCTTGACCTGAGGATAAGAAAACTTTTCCCCTTAGCTCCTATTAAGTTGAGTGAGAATGGAAAAATAAACGACAATATAATAAAGCATACAACACAGGCATACATATGTCATATTAAGTTAATACCTAGTCAATACATAAGATAATGCAAACTATATGCCATGCTAATGTACATAACATACATTGATACTGATATTCAAGCCGATTAAGCAACTTATTTGATTTGGTCGACTTCAAATCTAGGCATCCAGATAACATATTTAGGAACTTAGTAAATACTTCGGCTTAGTAAGACCATAGAGCATGGTTAAAGTTTTGGTTAATGCTAAACTATGTAAATGAAAACCCAGCTTCATAAACTTATCCTAGTAAAATCATAAGTCTCTGAAAACTGACCCATAGGTCCTTTTCATTCCATGCTATGAATGCATCAACTGATTCTTAGTAAATACCAAATATAAAAACAAAGTTATCAAGTCTCATTCTATTTCTATTTTAGCTTTTGAATTAGCCTCTAATTTGATCATTCACTACATTTAGCATAAATCCCAATAAGTTTTACTTACAACAAAATTCAAAGGATATCACATAACCTAATCTTAGCATTAGATAAATAGAGCACGGTATCATAGAGTACCTTACACAGCAAATCTAAGCAACATTCAAACAATCCTCGTTATCATGGGCAAGAACACTCTTTATCTTCAAAGCAAACATAAATCTATTCCCTATACATACAGTATATTTCCAAACTTACTCGTCAATATAAGCTCCTTCCTCCGTAACTTCGCCTATCAAGAGTAAATACTTTTAAGGTCAACTACAGCTTGTATATGTATATATATATGTATATGTGTGTATATATATATATCAGTTTAATATTTGCTCATTGGTTATTAGTTTGCTTTAGGTTGCTTTTGACTTAGGCTTTGATTTCACTTTTGATTTAGCTTCTAAATTACCTTCTGATCTAGTCCAACTTTAAAATTCTTAATCAGGTACCTAATAATTTATATGTTCATTTTATCAACTAAAATCTCCAATTTTACACCTATCTCAATTGTCTAAGTTCAACTTACACAAAAACACTTATGTGTAGCTTCTACTCTTTACTGAACCCAACTAAGACTAGTAAAGTGTTATTTCAAGTACCATAGTAGTTAAAACTCCTCCATACCACCATGTCTATTATACCAATTTAACCTATATCATCATATTTGACAAAATACGTACAAGTAATAAGCTATGTAATAGTCGATATTTATACTCCATCAAAACCATGAAAAGTGTATTGTACTAAGAAAATAATAGTTGTTATATTCCAGGCATTAAAATACTAAAATAGTATATGATACAAGATATCCCAAATTACTTATTTTAGCTCTATTTTATCAATAAATAGCTAAAAAAAATGGATAATTATAATTTTTACCAAAATTAGAGTATATTATATATTTTGATAACACTAGGCTCTAGAAATTGTACTAAATTGGTTTTGTACACAAATTATTTTAAAATCCTTTAATTTACCTTAATTAGTAAAACTGCCAACAAATATTGAATAATTTACAATAAATAGTAAATATAATATTTTTCAAAAATCCTTGTTAACAAATTTATATATATTATAAGGGTGTTATACAAATTTTTTCAACTCAAAAACACGACATTTAATATTTTCAAAGATTTAGTTAAAATTTGTTACAACAAAGCATGTTATTATGCAAGTAATCTAAATCAATATTATTTCAACGAAACAAAATTACTACATGAAAGCACATGTAAAATAACCTAGGGAAACAAAATTTCATAATTTTCTAAGTCAATTTGATATCTTTAGAAATTAAAATGAAATCCGATGGAAAATCTTGAGCTCACCAGTGTATGGTGCTCCAACTGGCCTTTAACCACCAAGAGTTGCCAATCTACCTTCTCTCAGCCAAAAAAGCTTAATTTTAAAGCCATGCAATGTCAGGCTATCATTTGTTATAAGAGCCCTAAGTAGCTTTCGACTAATCCGAATTTGCACCCTATTTTTCAAATTTTTGTTTTTTCTATCAAATTCTTATGTTTAAGAGAATTTTCTACTACCTAAATGTTATAATGTGATGAAAGTCGCTCTAGATACATATTTACACAATTTGAGTCAATTAGAAAGGGAAAAAGTAAAGTATAGGTGTCAATTCCTAGCTTTCCTAAGTATATTACTTATATTTTGTAATTCATTCCTACTTGACAACTCACCATAGATTTTCTAGTACTAGGAGCCATGCCACACTAAGTTCTAAAGACTTACAAGTGTCTAGATATTTTTTTCTCTACAATTTTTTATTAATTAAATAAAATTTTTAGTAATTATTTAGCATATATAGTAATGTATTTGCATGTTGAATATATAACGTGTATAATAAATGACTATATAATCACATTACGTGTTATTTTACTCCTAAATAATATTTTTATAATTTAAATAATTTATCTCTAATAGCTCGTTATGTTTCGAGACTTAAATGTTAAGTCCTCGATAATTACCGAACATACTCAATAAAAATACATTTTATTAAAATTAAATATTACACATACTTTATTTTGAGGAATTGACATTACTATGACTCTTTGTCTAACTTTTATAACGTTACATTAGAATTTGACTCAATTCGAACAAAATTATCCTAAAGCCATAAATTATTCCAAATGCCTAACTCGTATCAGTTATTTAAGCAAGTGGGGATACTTAAGCAATTAAGGTCTCATATTCTATGCCCCTTATAAAAAATTTCATCCTTGAAACTTACTCACACAATAAGTCTAGGTTTGTAAATGAGTTGAATAGAAACAATACGATGCTAAGCTTAAACTCAATTCGAATGCAAAAACTTGAAGCTCAAACTCGACTCGAATTTAATCGAGTTTTAATTAATAAAACACAAACTTAGCTCAAAATTAAACTCGATACTAGATTAAGCTCTTTTAAGCTAGTTAATCTTTAAAGATGTTATAAATTTAATTAAAATTATAATAATATTTGAACTCAACTCAAGTTCGATTAAGCTTGCGAGCCTATTAAGCCGAGCGTCATAAAGCTCAAGCTTAACTCAAAGAGTTATTTGAGTAGCTCAAGCTCAACTTGACTATGGCTGACTCGAATTCAAGCAAATATCAAGCCGAACTCAAGTAGCTCACAAGTAGGCTCATCTTGCTTATACCCCTAAGTAAGTCAATTTATTTACCTAGAACTTTAACCTACCATAAATAACTTGGTAAGGACAAATTACTAACCTTAACTAAATAACTCATGACATTGAGCCCTCATATGATCTGTAAACTCACAAGTTGCTTCGTCTATAGTATGTCGACTCTATAACACTTTAACACATTCAATAACATGATTGCTTAACCTTTATGTCTTAGCATCCAAAATCTTTATTAAATGCTCCACATACGTCAGATTTTCCTTTAGCTCCATAGGTAGCATATCCAATATAAATGTAGGATCCCCTACAAACTTCCTTAAAGTCAACACATGAAAGACGTTATGAATACCCACCATTTCTTATGGAAATTCCAATTCATAAGCTACCTTTCTAATCCTCTTCTTAATTTGATAAGGTCCTACATATCATGGACTTAATTTCCCTTCAGTACCAAAATGCCTTATACCTTTCATTAGTGATATTTTCAAAAACACCTAATCCCTACCTAAAATTCCAATAGCTTCCTGCTAATATCAACATAACTCTTTTGCCGACTCTGACCTACCTTCATTTGTTCCTAATATTACATGTACCCTCTCCTTAAGTTCTTGCAACATCGCTAGTCTAATCGTTTACTTATTACCTAACTTATCCCAATACATCGGAGATTTACATTTTAGTTTATGAAATGCTTCGTATGGAGCCATTTGAATAATATCGTAATTACGATTATTTTAAGCGAATCCTACCAATGGCAAATGATCATCCCAATTTCCACCAAACTCTAATAGACATTCCCTAAGCATATCCTCCAATGTTTGTATGGTACGTTCTAATTGTCCATCACATTGAAGATGTTATGCCATACTATAGCTCCACTTGGCTCACAATTCTACTTGTAATGACTACCAAAATTGTGACATGAAACGAGAATCACAATAAGAGATTATTGATATTGGTACCTCATGCAAAAAAATTATTTCTTTAACATATATTTCTACCAATTGAGGTACGATTGTAGTTTGCTTCATTGCTAAAAAATGTGCAAACTTAGTAAGTATATCCATAATGACCCAGATCATATCATGTTGCTTCCTTATTCTAGGTAAACCACCTATAAAATCAATTGTTATATGCTCTCATTTCCATTTAAGTATTAGTTAAGGTTATAGTAACTCACCCAGCCTTTGGTGCTCTACTTTCACCTTTTGACAAGTCACATACTTCGAGATATACTGTACTATATCTTCTTTCATTCCTATCCACCAAAACTTCTTGTTCAAATCTTTGTACATTTTATTATTTCTAAGATGCAAAGAGTACTTTGGATCATGAGGTTCTTTTAGGATTACTTGCTTAACTTCCACATCCTTTGGAACACACATTCTTCCCTTAAATCTCAATACACCCTTGTCATTAATCCAAATGATAAGGTGCTTTTCTAGGTTATCTTTGATCTTTTGTAATTCTACATCCTCTTTCTAAGCTTCCTTTATGGATTCCAAAAGTGTAGGTTACACTTCTAAACTTGCCAACATCGATATGCTCCCTTAGACAAAAATTTCCAAACTCATCTTTTCCATCTCCTCAATTAACTTTCGCTCATCCATAATTAACACTACAGTACTATTAAAACTTTTCCTACTCAAGGAATATGTAACCGCATTTGCCTTGCCTGCGTGACAATAGATTGAAAGATCATAATCCTTCAATAACTCTAGCCATCTCCTTTACCTTAGATTTAATTCTTTCTATGTAAGGATGTAACTAAGACTTTTATGGTTCATATACACTTTATACCTTTCACTATATAAATAGTGTCTCCAAATTTTTAAAGCAAAGACTACTATTGCCAATTCCAAGTCATGTGTTAGGTGATTTCACTTTTGAGGTTTGAGTAGTCTTGATGCATATGCAATCGCTTTATCGCTTTGCATTAACATGCACCAAACCATTTCTTAAGGCATCACAATAGTTCGATTACCCCCTTGATCCATAAGGTAACGTTAGCATGGGAGCAATGACCAACCGTTTCTTAAATTCTTGGAAAATTCTCTCACACTTGTCATTCTACCTAAATTTAACTCCTTTATGAGTGAACCATGTTAATGGCATAGTAATCTTGGAGAAATCTTATACTAACCTTCAGTAATAGATTGCCATTTCCAAGAAACTTCTCACCTTAGTTATAGTTGTCGGCCTTACCCTATCCATTACTGCTTTTACTTTTGTAAGATCAATGACTATTCCAGCTCCTGATATGATATGCCTAACGAATCCCACTTGTTTTAACCAAAACTCACACTCCTTTAACTTAGCATATAGTTGGTTTTCTTTTAAAGTTTGTAGTACCATTGTCAAATGTTCTGTATGTTCCTCCTTATCTTTTGAATATATTAGAATGTCATCTATGAACACTACTACAAACTTGTCTAGATACTTACTAAACACACAATTCATCATATCCATGAAAGTAATCAAAGCATTCGTCAAACCAAATGGCATCACTAAGAACTCATAATGCCCATATCTTGTTCTAAAAGCTGTCTTAGGTATATCCTCTTCTTTATTCTTTAGCTAATTATATCCCGATTCTACGTCTATCTTTGAAAACACAGTGGCTCCCTTTAATTGGTCAAACAAATTGTCGATCTTAGGGAATGGGTAATTATTTTTAATTGAACTTATTCAACTCCCGATAATCAATACAGAGCCTCAAACTTCCATCTTTCTTCTTAACAAAAAGCACTAGTGTACCCTATAATGACGTACCAATTCTGATAAATCCTTTATCCAACAGCTCCTAGATTTGCTTCTTTAATTCTACTAATTTGGTTAGTGTCATACACTAGGAGATTTTAGAAATAGGTGTAGTCCTTGAGATAAGGTCAATAGTGAATTCTATTTCCCTATGGAGTGGTAATCCAGGTAAGTCCTTAGGGAAAGCTTCAAGAAATTCTCACATTATAGGTATGTTTGCTAATTTAGTTTCCTTAGCTTGGGTATCCACTACCGAGGCTAGGTGACCTATATTACCTTTACACATCAACTTCCTTACCTTATGGAAATCGCTTAAGGAACGACATCACTAGATCTTCCTTTAAAACAAAAGTCCTTTCAATCAGACCACTTAAATACTATCATCTTAGTTTCATAATCAACATTAGCTTTATACTTAATCATCTAGCCCATCCCTAATGTTACATCAAATACCTTCATCTCCAAGACTATTAATTCTATCGACATCTCATGAGTATCTATATAGACATTTCCATCTCTTAACTTATGATACACAATTTGTTCTCCTCTAGAAGGGGTTGTGACTATCAATTCATATGCTAGGGTTTCTACTGGTAATCTATTTATGTCAACATACTCCTTAGAGGTATGTTAATGAGTTGCTCTAATATTGAATAATGTGTATGCATAATTATCTCCTACAAGAACCAACCCTAGAACAATTATTTATATTATATCATTCCTTATGCATGTGGAATATTAGTAAACTAAGGCTAATTAACTGTTAAGGGTACTTAAGTTTGGAGAAGTCTAAATAATACTTACCTACCACAATATGAGCATCACTTGCCTCATCTTTCTAGAGTACATAGACTCTTCCTTGAACCTGGGCCTTCTACTTACTCTATGAAGTCAATTATTATTACTTTTGGCGAGTTTTGGTATGTTACCATGAACTTGCTCTCGCCTCAGTTAGGGTTTAGTACACTGGTTTGCATTATGTCATGTTTTGCGATAGTTAGTGCAAAACATGCCCCTAGGGCTCGAATTCTAATAATTCTTTGCCACATGCCTAGCTTCACCGCATCTAAAACACTTCTTGCATAACTTAGGAAAATCCACAACTCGATGCCTTGCATTACATTACATTTCCAATGCGGTATCATAGTTCCACTACCTCTCCAATTCTTACCTATTAGTTACTTACCCTATTTTTCCTTCACCATTTTGTTACTTTTACTAGGGCTTCCCATAAACTTTCTTTTCTTATCCTCCATCTCCTTCACTTCCTCTCGTAAAGTACAAGCTTACTCAATCAATCAAGCCTCATTCACCAAATCATTGTATATTACTTTCTTAGCTCTTTTCAACCTTGCTTGAAAATATAAGTTAAGTCCAGCTTTGAACTGTCCCACCTTAGCCAATTCATTATTGTGAACAACTTCTAGGGCAAACTTTAGTAGCCAATTGAACTCCCTCTCATATTCCTTAACCATCTTCTCGTCTTAACCTATAGTACTCTTTGCACACCTGTTACCTTACACATTTAGGAAAGTACTACTCTAGGAATGCATTCCTAAAGGCATTCCGCTCTATTAGTTAAGTCAGAAATCACTTCTTATGCTTCCACCAATCATTTGCACGACTGTCTAACAAAATAGCTGCAATCCCTACCTTCCTATTCTCCTCCACTTTGTATACTTCAAAAGCCTTCTCTAGAGAATCAATCCATTCCTTAACAACTAAAGGATCAATATTCTTACCATCATAAGGCTTCATGATCCATTGCACTCGAGCCAACTTATCTCCTCCTCCAACTCTAACCAAAATAGCCTCTAACTGTTGCATAAGTTCCATCCCTAGTTGAGGTGGAGTCAGATCGGGTTGTGGTTGTGGTTCTACCCTTTGCTCTTGTAGCTCTCGATTTATTGGAGGCCTTCTACGTCCTCGTCGCATCATTTTCTAAACACTACCAAATAAGGTTAAACAATAGGTACCCTTATGATGTTATAAAGTTATACTACTTAATCATCCAGCCACCCCACACATCTTACATACGCTAAAAAACTTGATGTCCCCAACTTATGCTTTGATACAACCTAAAGGATGTCACATCCCGACATAGCATAAGAAGTATCATCACATCGATAAACTTGTTACAAATAGACTCAAATCTAGCATAAGACCCCTTTCTTGCATATTCAGTGCTAAAAAAGGTGTTCAACTGTAGTCTTCAGATGACAAATATGTACAATATTTACAAGTCTCAAAAACTTCAAAAGCTACAATATTGTCTCTGTAACTAAATTTCTAAGTTTCCCATTATACTTATATTGTAAAACTTGTGTTTTCAAATGAGCTATCTCTATGTAGCTCTCTTAAAAGTCCACCTCAAGTTGATTGTGCCCCAAATTCTACTTCTTAACTTGAGGATAAGAAAACTTATCCTCTTAGCTACTATTGAGCTAATTGAGAGTGAAAAAACAAACAACAATACAATAATGCACACAACGTAAGCATACATATATCATATTAAGTTAACACTCAATCAATACATAAGATAATGTAAGTTGTATGCTATGCTGATATACATAACATGCATCGATACCGAGATCCTGGTTAGCCTAGCAACTCATCTGATTTGATCAACTTTAAATCCGAGCATTTAGATAACATATTCGGGAACCTAGTAAATACTTTGGCTTAGTAAGACCATGGAGCATGGTTAAAGTTTTGGTTAATGCAAAATTATATGCATAAAAACCCAGCTTCGTAAACTTATCATAGCAAAATCATGAGTTTATGAAAACTTACCCATAGGTCCTTTTTATGCCATGCCATGAATACATTAACCAATTCTTAGTAAATACCAAATATAACGACAAAGCTTATCAATTTTTATCTTGTTTTTGTTTTAGTTTCTGAATTAGTCACCGATTCAATCACTCATTACATTTAACATAAATCCCCATAAGTTTTACTTAACCCATTCCCAACATTAGAAACACAGAGTACAACATCATAGAGTAGCTTACATAGCAAATCTAAGCAACATTCAGACATTGGCCACAATCGGAGACAAGAACAAGCTTTATCTTCAAAGTAGACATAATACTATTCTTTATACACACAAATCCGCTTACCTAGCTAATGATATGTTTCCAAACTTACTCGTTAGTATAAGCTCCTTCCTCTACAACTTTATCCATCAAGAGTAAATACTTCTAAGGTCAACTACAACTCATATATATATATATATATATATATATATATATTCCAGTTTAATATTTACTTGTTGGTTGTTAGTTTGCTTTTGGCTATTTCTAACATAGGCTCTAATTTAGCTTCTAAAATCGCTCTTGAATTACCTTGTGATCTAGTCTAACTTTAAAAGTCTTAATCTAATACTTGTTAATTTATATCTTTAGTCTATCAACTAGAATCTCTAGTTTTACACCTAACTCAATTGTCTAAGTTCAACTTAAACAAAAACACTTATATATAACAGTTTTTAATTCTAGTTCTGATCTAGCTTTTAATTCACCCAAAATATCATGTTTACTTACATTGTTCCCACTCCTCACTAAACCTAGCTAAGACTAATAAAGTGTTATTCAAGTATCATAGTATCTAAAACTCCCCTATGCCACTATGTCTATTATACCAATTCACCCTATATTATCATATTAGGCAAAATATGTATAATTAATAAGAAAATATATAATAGTAAGTATTTATACTTCATCAAAACCATGAAAGGTTTATTGTACTAAGAAAATAATAGTAGTTATGTTACGGTCATTAAAATACTAAAATAGTATATCATATAAGATACCCCATATTAGTTATTTTAGCTCTATTTTATCAATAAATAGCTAAAAATGGATGGATAATTGTACTTTTCATCGAAATTAAAGTATACTATGTATTTTGATAATACTAGGCTCTAGAAATTGTATTAAATTGGTTTTGTACACAAATTACTTTAAAATCCTTTAATTTACCTTAATTAGTAAAACTGCTAGCAAATATTGAATAATTTACAATAAATAGTAAACATAATATTTTTCAAAAATCCCTATTACCACAATTTAGTATATATTAGAGGGGTGTTATACAAAATTTTTCAACCCAAAATGACATTGTTTAACATATTGAAAATTTTATTTAAATTTCGTTATAATAGATCATGTCATTAAGAAAGTACCTTAAATCAATGTTATCTCAACAAAATAGAATGACTACATGAAAGTACATGTAAAATAATATATGGAAACTAAATTTCATAATTTTCTAAGTTGATTTGATATTTTTAGAAATTAAAACAAAATCCGATAGAAAATCTTACACTCACTGGCACATAGTGCTCCGGCCACCTTCAGGTCACTAAGGGTTGTTAGTCTACCTTCTCTCACCTCCAAAAGCTTAATTTCAAAGCTATACAATGTCAAGTCTTCGTTTGCAATATAAGCACTAAGTGAGCTACCTTAAATCCAAATTTGCACCCTATTTTTCAAATTTTTGTTTTTCTATCAAATGCTTATGTTTGAGAGGATTTTCTGCTACCTAAATATTGTAAAGTGATGAAAGTCTTCTTTAGCTACATATTTATAAAGTTTGGGTTAGTTGGAAAGGGAAAAAGCAAAATATAAGTGTTAATTCATAACTTTCCTAAGTATATTACTTGTATTTTAAAATTCATTCCAACTTGGCAGTTCACCATGGAGTTTTCTAACATTAAGATCACATGCCACGCCAAGTTCTAGAGATTTACAAGCATCTTGAAATTTCTTTTTCTATAATTTTTTAGTAATTAAATAAAATTAATTATTTAGCATATATTAATTGTATTTGCAAATTGGGTATATAATGTGTGTACTACATGACGTTTAGTCACATTACATGTTATTTTACTCCTAAATAATATTTTTATAATTCAAATAATTTATCTAACAGCTCGTTGCGCTTCGGGGCTCAAACGTCAAGTTCTCAATAACTAACAAACGTACCTAATAAAGATATATTTTATTGAAATTAAATATTATACATACTTTATTTTGAGGATTGACCTTATTGGGACTCTTTATCTAACTTTTATGACCTTATATTACAATTCGACTCAATTTGGATAAAATTATTTGGAAACCCTAAATCGTTCTAAACGCCTTAATTCATATTGATCAATTAAGTAGCTAGGGATACTTAAGCAACTAAGGTCTCATATTCTACCGCCCTTTACAAAAAGTTGCATCCTCGAAACTTACTCACACAATAGGTTAGTTTATTTACCTAGAACTTCACCCTACAACAAATAACTTATAAGGAACAAATTACTAACCTTGAGTAAATAACTTAGGGTATTATGCTCTCATATAATCTATAGACTCCTAAGTTATGTCTCTGTAGTATGTTGACTCCACAACACTTTAACATATTTGATATTGTGATTTTTTAACCTTTGTGTCTTAGTATCTAAAATCTTTACTAGATGCTCTACATATGTCAAATTTTCCTTTAGCTACATTACTAGCATATCCAATATAGTTATGGGATCCCTACAAACTTCCTTAAAGTTGAAACATGAAAGACTTTATGAATACCCACAATTTCTTTTAGTAACTCCAATTCATAAGCTATCTTTTCGATCCTCTTCTTAATTTGATAAGGTTCTACATGTCATGAATTTAATTTCCCTTTATTATCACAATGCCTTATACCTTTCATTAGTGATATTTTCAAAAACACTCAATCACCTACTTGAAATTCCAACAGCTTCCTTTTAACATCAACATAACTCTTTTGTCGACTCTAAGCTACCTTCATTCAATCCCGTACTACCTATACCTTTTCCTTAAGCTCCCGTAACATCACCGATCTAATCATTTGCTTATTACCTACCTTATCCCAATATACCGGAGATTTACACTTGCACCTGTAGATACCTAATTTTTACCCCCCTTTTATTTTTCAAATTAGGTTATAGGGTCCTAAATTAAAAAAAAAAAGTTAAAAAAAAAAACTAGAAAATTAAAGAAAACCCCAAAAAATAAAAAAATAAGAAATTTAGAAAATAAAAGAAAATAGAAAAAAATAGGGAATTTAGAAAATAATAAATTTTTAAGTTGTTTAAATAGAATATAATTTTAATTTCAATAGTTTTGAATAAAAGGCTGTTGGGTTAGGCTTAGATTTTAATCTAACTCAGATTGACTTAGTCCATATGTGCAATAAATTATACATATAAATAAGGAAAAACCAATAGCTTAGCTAGATAAGCACTTGGACTTGATATTGCATATGACTTGAAAATCCTAAGTTTAATCCATGAAAGATGCAAAATGTATCTTTTATTTTCTTTTCTCACCTTATTGCCATGTCATTGCCATGTCACAAGCCACATCATCGCTACGTTACGAGCTACCTCATCGCCACGTCACGAGCTACCTCATCGCCACGTCATTTACCAACTCACTTCTAAGTGTGGTAAACACACTCCGGCATATTCATACATACACAGCTATGTATTTAGCACCACATATTGTCCAGGTTTGTCCAATTCAAAATTGGAAGAAAATCATATTGCATTTGATTTTTTTCACCCTTAACTCGACCATGACACCTATAAATAAGGGCTTACTCTTCATTTTCAAAACACAACGAAAACTTTGAAACACTTTAGAAAAACAAAAATCGAAGTTTCCTCTCTCTAGCATGGTTTCTCTCTTTAGGATAGCATTCCTTACAGTGTTTTTTTTTTGACAAAAACCACCACCATCGAATTTCTCGAGCCGACACAAACCAATCAAGCCGACTCCAAGCCAAAGTGAGCCGATTCGAACTGCTTCTGAGTTGTCCAAGCTGATCCAAAGCCAATCCGAACCGACCTGGTTTCTCTTTTTTTTTTAAATTTTATTCATTTTTTTATTTGTAAATGTTATAAATGAGAAAAAGAAAAAAGAATGAAAAAGAAAAAAGAAAGAGAAGAAAAACAAAAAGAGGAAAAAAAAGAGAGAAAGGAAGTAGTCTATTTATTTATTTTAATAGAAATAGATAGAATAAATATAAAATAAATAAGATAATATAATAAAAATAAAAATAAATAAATAGGTTAGTAAATAAAAATCGTTTTGACACTTAGAAAAATTGAGTTTTCTAAAAATAAATAGACATTTTTCCAAATTATGACTATTTTAGAGTTTCCAAAAATAAAACACCAATTAAGATCTTTTAAAAGAATTTTCTTGAATAAATTGAACTAAATAAAAACACAAATGCGACCTTTTTTCAAAAATTAAAATCAGACCACCCACTAAAGTTTTTATAAAAAAACTATATATGTCCGATTCCAAATAGCGAGTACATAGGCACTCATATGTAAGTACAGGGTGACTTAAAATATGTAAGTTTTATTTTTTCCATTTTTAGATATTTATGTGAATTGATCAATTTAGTCGCGTATATTATAATTAGTTGTTTTACAAATTAAAATGGGTATATTGGAAAAGCAAAGTTAAATTCAGAAAGTTAAAAAGTGGTATTCGTTTAGGGTTTAATAAATTAGCCTTCAAATCTAAATCTTTGGTTTTAAAAAAAAGTCGTTTTACAAATTGTTTTTTTCTTTTTAATCGATAGATCAATAGCTAAGTTATAGCCTATCCACCCAATTGGTTATAACTTAGCCTTTTTTCTCGACTCCGATCGGGTGGCGACTCCAATCCCTTTTTAAATTGAAAAAATGATTTTTTTTAAACCCTAGTCGAGAATCAGTATTAAACGAGTAGGGTTTAGTACTAATCGGCTTAGAGAAGACCTAATTTTATAAAAAAACTAGGAGGGTAAAAAACCAGGCTTGATAACACCCGCACAACGCTTCATATGGAGCCATTTGTATAATATTGTGATAACTATTGTTACAAGCAAATTCCACTAACTGTAAATGATCATCCCAATTTCTACTAAACTCTAACATACATGCCTTAAGCACGTCCTCCAATTTTTGTTTGGTATGTTTTGATTATCAATCACTTTGTGGATGGTATGTTGTACTAAAGCTCAACTTGGTTCCCAATTCTGCTTCTAAAAACTGCCAAAACTGTGACATGAAACAAGAGTCACCATAAAAAATTATTGATATTGCCATCTTATGCAAACAAACTATTTCTTTTACATATATCTCTACCGACTAAGGTACGGTTGTGGTTTGCTTCATTGCTAGAAAATGTGCAAACTTGGTAAGTCTATCCATGATGACTCAGATCATATTATGTCGCTTCCTTGCTCTAAGTAAACTACCTATAAGATCCATTGTTACATGCTCTCATTTCCAATCAAGTATTGGTAAAGGTTGTAGTAACTTGCCTAGCTTTGGTGTTCCGCTTTCACCTTTTGACAAGGCATACACTTCAAGAGATACTATACCACATCTTCTTTCACTCCTATCCACCAGAACATCTGCTTTAAATCTTTGTATATTTTATTATTTCTAAGATGCAAAGAGTACTTCGCATCATGAGCTTCTCTTAGGATTACTTCCTTACCTTCTATATCTTTTGGAACATACACTCTTCCCATGAATCCTAACATACCCTACCTAGGAATCTCAACATACCCTTGTCATGAATCTTAAAGTCAAGGTGTTTTTCCAGGTTATCTCTGATTTTTTGTAGTTCTTCATCCTTCTTCTAAGCTTCCTTTATGCGTTATAAGAGTGTAAATCACACTTCTAAACTTGCCAACATCAATTTGCTCCCTTGGACTAAGATTTTCAAACTCATCCTTTCCATTTCCTCAATTAACTCACACTTATCGGTAATTAACATAGCAACACTTTAAACTTTTTCTTAATCAAGCCATCTACAACCGCATTTGCCTTACCTGGGTGATAGTGGATTGAAAGATCATAATCCTTCAACAACTTTAGCCATCTCTTCTACCTTAGATTTAATTCTTTCTATGCAAAGATGTGCTTAAGACTTTTATGGTCTATATACACTTTACACCTTTCCCCATATAAATAATGTCTCTAGATTTTCAAAGCAAAGACTATTGCTACCAACTCCAAGTCATGCATTAGGTAATTCCACTCATAAGGTCGAGTTGTCTCAATGCATATGCAATCACTTTATCATTCTACATTAACACGTTCCCAAACGATTTCTTGAGGCATCACAATAGATTAAGCACTCCCCTGATGCATCAAGCAATATTAGGATGGGTCTAGTGACCAACCATTTCTTAAATTCCTAAAAACTTCTTTCACACTTGCCATTCTACTCAAATTTAACTCTACATATCAACTGTGTTAATGGTATAGCAATCTTAGCAAAATCATGTACAAATCTTCGATAATAGCTTGCTATTCCTAAAAAACTTCTTACCTTAGTTACAGTCCTTGGCCTTGCCCTATCTATTACTACTTTTACTTTTGCAAGATCAATGGCTATTCTAACTCCTGATACGATATGCCCAAGGAACCATACATATTCCAACCAAAACTTACACTTATTTAGCTTAGCGTATAGTTGGTTTTCCTTTAAAGTTTGAAGTAGCTTTCTCAAATATTCCACATGTTGCTCCTTATCCTTTAACTATATCAGAATGTTATCTATGAACACTACTACAAACTCATCTAGATACTTCTTAAACACGGGATTCATCATATCCATGAAAGTGGCCAGAGCATTCATCAAACTAAATGGCATCACTTAGAGCTTGTAGTGCCCATATCTTGTTCTAAAAGTTATCTTAGGTATATCCTCTTCCTTAATCTTTAGCTAATGACATCCCAATTGCAAGTCTATTTGTGAAAGCATAATGGCTCCCTTCAATTGGTCAAATAAAGCATCGATCTTAGGGAATGGGTACTTATTTTTAATTGTAACTTTATTCAACTCTCGATAATCAATATGGAGCCTCAAACTTCCATCTTTCTTCTTAACAAAGAGTACTGGTACACCCTAGATGACATACTAGTTTTAATAAATCCTTTATCCAACAACTCTTAGATTTGCTTCTTTAATTCTACTAACTCGGTTGGTGCCATATGCTAGGAGATTTTAGAAATAGGTGTACTCCCTAAGACAAGGTCAATAGTGAATTCTATTTCCCTATCGGATGGCAATCTAGGTAAGTCCTTTGGGACAGCTTTAGGAAATTCCTGTATTATAGGTATGTCTGCCAATTTAGTTTCCTTAACTTAGGTATCCACTATCGAAGCTAAGTGACCTATATTACCTTTACACATTAACTTCCTTGCCTTACTCATGGAAATCACTTGAGGAACTGCATCACTAAATCTTCCTTTAAAACAAAAGTCCTTTCCATCAGATCGCTTAAATACTACTGTCTTACTTTCATAATCAATGTTGGCTTTATACTTAGTCATCTAGTCCATCCCTAATGTTACATCTAATCCCTTCATCTCTAAGACTATTAATTCCACCAGCATCTCATGAGTATCTATACAAACATTTCCATCTCTTAACTTATGTTACACAATTTGTTCTCCTCTAGAAGGGGTAGTGACTACAAATTCATATGCTAGGGTTTCTATTGGTAATCTATTTCTATCAACATACTTCTTCAAGGCATGTGATGAGTTACTCTAATATCAAATAATGTGTACGCATAATTATCTCCTAGTGAACCAACCTCAAAACAATTATTTATAACTATATCATTCCTTATACATGTGGAACACTAGTAAACTATGGATAATTGACTGTTAAGGGTACTTATGTTTGCAGATGTCTGAATAATACATACCTGCCATAACATGAGCATCACTTGCCTCATCTTACTAGAGTACATAGACTCTTCCCTGAACCTGGGGCCTTCTACCTACTCTACTAGGTCAATTATTATTCCTATTGGCTAGTTCTGGTATGTCACTCTTAACTTGCTCTCGCCCTATCTAGGATTCAATACACTAGTTTGTATTACATCTTATCTTATAATAGTTGGTTCAAAACATACCCCTAAGGCTTAGATTCTAACAATTTATCGCTACATGCCTAGCTTCACAATACCTAAAACACTTTCCACATAACTCAAGACAATCCATAACTTGGTGCCTTACATTACATTTCCAACACAGTGTCGTAGTTCCACCACCTCTTTGATTCTTACCTATTGGTTGCTTAGTCTATTTTCCCTTCACCATTTTGTTATTGCCACTAAGGCTTCTTACAAATTTTCTTTTCTTGTTCTCTATCTCCTTAGCTTTCTCTTGTAAAGTACAAGCCTACTCAATTAGTTGAGCCTCATTCACCATATTGTTATCTCTTACTATCCTAGCACTTTTCAACCCTACTTGAAAATATAAGTCAAGTCTAGCTTTGAACCGTCCTACCTTAGCTAATTCATTATTTTGAACAACTTCCTGGGAAAACTTTAAAAGCCAATTCAACTCCCTCTCATATTCCTTAACCATCTTTCCATCTTGCTTTAACTTATAGTGCTTTTTGCATACTTGTTCCCTTACACATTTAGAAAAGTACTACTATAGGAATGCATTCCTGAAGGTATTCCACTATATTGGTCAAGCCAAAAATCACTTCTTATGCTTCTACCAATCATTTACACGACCATCTAACGAAATAGCTGCAATCCTAACCTTCCTATTCTCCTCCATTTCGTGTAATTCAAAAGCCTTCTCTAAAGAATCAATCCATTTCTCAACAACTAAAGGATTAGTATTCTTACCATCATATGGCTTTGTAAGCCATTGTACCTAAAGAAACTTATGTGCTCCTCCAACTCCAACCAAAATAGCTACAAACTGTTGCATAAATTCCATACCCGATTGAGGCAGAGCCAAATCAAGTTGTGGCTATGGTTCTACCTTTGCTCTTGTGGCTCTTGGTTTACTATAGGCATTCCATGTCCCCGTTGCATCATTTTTTTAACACTACCAAA
This sequence comes from Lumnitzera littorea, assembly GCA_024138015.1. Lineage (NCBI taxonomy): Eukaryota > Viridiplantae > Streptophyta > Magnoliopsida > Myrtales > Combretaceae > Lumnitzera > Lumnitzera littorea. The sequence continues at coordinate 75,329,706 of JAMXBB010000003.1, read as the reverse complement.
CAAACTTCAATAACAAGTACCCTTATGATGTTATAAAGTTATAATACTTGATCATCTAGCTACCCTAAACATCTTACATGGGCTTAGAAACTTAAGTTCGCCAACTTATGCTCCGATACCACCTAAAGGATGTCACATCTTGGCATGGTAAGGAATATACCATCACATGGGCAAACGTATTATTAATAGACTCAAATCTAGCATAAGACCATTTTATTGCATATTCGGTGCATAAAAAGGAGTTCAGCCATAGTCTTCAAATGACAAATATGTATGATATTTACAAGTCTCAAAAACTTCAAAAGTTATAACATTGTCTTTGTAGCTAAACTTCCAAGTTTCCCATTATATTTACACTGCAAAACATGTAATTTTCCAAACCAACTGTCTCTAACTAGCACCCTCAAAAGTACACCCTAAAGTTGATGGTGCCTCAAAATCTACTTCTTAACCTAAGGATAAGAAAACGTATCCCTTCAACTATGGTTGAGCTAAGTGAGAGTGAAAAAACAAACAATAATACAATAAAGTACATAGTGTAAGCATATAGATATCATATTAAGTTAACACTAGTTAGTACATAAGATAATGCAGGATATATGCCATGCTAATGTACGTAACATGCATTGATATCGATATCCTAGTCAGCCTAGTAACTCATTCAATTTGGTCAATTTCAAATCTGGGCATCTAGAAAACATATTTGGGAACCCAGCAAGTACTTTGGCTTAGCAGGACTACTGAGCATAGTTGAAGTTTTGGTTAATGCTGAACTATATGCACAAAAACCTAGCTTCGTAAACTCATCCTAGCATGATCATGAGTCTTTGAAAACCGACCTACAGATCCTTTTTGTGTCATGCCATGAATGCATCAATCAATTCATCAGTAAATACCAAATATAATGACAAAGCTCATTAAGTCTTATCCTATTTCTGTTTTAGCTTCTAAAGTAGCCTCCAATCCAATCACTTACTATATTTAGCAAAAATCCCCATAAGTTTCCCTCATAGCCAAATTCAAAGTTTATCACATAACCCATCCCTAACATTAGATATACATATTATAGCATTACAGAGTACCTTGTACAACAAATCTAAGCAACATTTAGACATTCGTCACAATCATAAGCAAGAACACTCTTTATCTTCAAAGTAGGCATAACATTATTCCCTATACACATAAATTCACTTACCTAGCTAGCGGTACATTTCTAAACTTACTTATTAGTATAAGCTCCTTCCTCAATGACTTCACTCATCAAGAATAAATACTTCTAAGGTCAACTACAACTTATGCATATGTATATATATATATATTCCAGTTTAATAGTCACTTGTTGGTTGTTAGTTTGCTTTAGGTTGTTTTAGACTTAGGTTCTAATTTAGCTTCTAAAATGGCTTTTAAATTACCTTTTGATCTAATCTAACTTTAAAATTCTTAATCAAATACTTATTAATTTATATCTTCAATCTATCAACTAAAATCTCTAGTTTTACACCTAACTTAATTGTCTAAGTTTAACTTAAACAAAATCACTTATGTATAGAATTTTTCGATTCTAGTTCTAATCTAGCATCAAATTCACCCAAAATATCATGTTTACTTACACTATTCCTACTCCTCACTAAACCTAGCTAAGACCAATAAAGTGTTATTCAAGTATCACAGTATCTAAAACTCCCCTATGCCACTATGTCTATTATACCAATTCATCCTATATTATCATATTTGGCAAAATATGTATAATTAATAAGAAAATATATAATAGTGAGTATTTATACTTCATCAAAACTGTGAAAGGTTTATTGTACTAAGAAAATAATAGTAGTTATGTTACGGTCATTAAAATACTAAAATAGTATATTATATAAGATACCGCATATTAGTTATTTTAGCTCTATTTTATCAATAAATAGCTAAAAATGGATGGATAATTGTACTTTTCATCGAAATTAAAGTATACTATGTATTTTGATAATACTAGGCTCTAGAAATTGTATTAAATTGGTTTTGTACACAAATTACTTTAAAATCCTTTAATTTACCTTAATTAGTAAAACTGCTAGCAAATATTGAATAATTTACAATAAATAGTAAACATAATATTTTTCAAAAATCCTTGTTACCAAACTTTATCATATATTATAGGGGTATTATATAAAATTTTTCAACCTACAACAACATTGTTTAACATTTTGAAAAACTTATTTAAATTTCTCTATAACAAAGTATGTTATTAAGAAAGTACCCTAAATCAATGTTATCTCAACAAAATAGAATTACTACATGAAATTACATGTAAAATAACTTAAGGAAACCAAATTTCATAATTTTCTAAGTCGATTTGATATTTTTAGAAATTAAAATGAAATTAGATGGAAAATCTTGCACTCACCAGCGCATGTGTTCTGACCACTTACTGTCCACTAAGGGTTGTCGGTTCACCTTCTCTCACTCCCAAAAGCTTGATTTCAAAGCTACATAATGTCAGGTCTTCGTTTGCTATAGGAACCCTAAGTGCCCTATCTTTAATTTGAATTTGCACCCTATTTTTCAAATTTTTGTTTTTATTTCAAATTCTTATGTTTGAGAGGATTTTCTACTACCTAAATGTTGTTAGGTGGTGAAAGTCTTTTCTAGATATAATTTATAAAGTTTAAGTTGATTGAAAAGGGACAAAAGTAAAATACAAGATCAATTCTTAGCTTTTCTAAGTATATTACTTGTATTTTGTAATTCATTCCTACTTGATAGCTCATCATGGAGTTTTCTAGTACTAAGAGGACATGCCATGCTAGGTTCTAGAGATTTGCAAGTGTCTTGATAAATTTTTTTGCAATTTTTTATTAATTAAATATTATTTTTAGTAATTATTTAGCATATATAATAATGTATTTGCATATCAAGTATATAATGTGTATACTACTTAACTATATAGTCACATTACATATTGTTTTACTCCTAAATAGTATTTTTATAACTCAAATAATTTATCTTTAGCAACTCATTATGTTTTAAGGCTCAAATATCAAGTTCTCGATAATTATCGAATGTACTCGGTAAAAATATGTTTTATTGAAGTTAAATATTATACATACTTTATTTTGAAGAATTAACCTTACTAGGACACGTTGTCTAACTTTTATGACCTTATGTTAGAACTTGACTTAATTTGGACAAAACTATTCGAAAACTATAAATCATTTTGAACGCCTTAACTTGTATCAGTTAATTAAATAACAAGGGGTACTTAAGCAGCTAAGGTCTCACCTAGTGCATGAAACTTGGCATAGTATATTTATATATATTTTCATAGTCTTAGAATTTTTATGAATTTTTACACTCTCTAAGTGTTCTTTCATGTCTTTTTGTAACATGAATTAAGCTAGGTCAAGAATTCCAAACAAATTAATTCATATTGTATTGATACTCTACGGCTATGAAATTAGAGAGTAATTGATTATATTCAAATTTCATGCTTGATTGAAATCGATTGATTACTAATTTGCTTCATAGATGCTATGTTGAAGTTTAAATATTAATTCTTCACACTTGTAGATTTTCGTGCATATTACTGTATTTTAAGTATAAGAGATATGTCCCTGAGAATATAAACTTATGTCTTTTTTTATTTTTCAGGAATGGGCTAAAAGATCCAGAGATAGAAAGAGAATTTGTATGATGTGCTTTCATGATTTATTTGCTATCTTTGTTTTCTTTAATAATGATATATTTTGCAATTAGCAAAGTATTACTCTTGCTAGTTTTATGATGCTGCTTTTTAATGGACTTTTCTTGTTTGCAGGTGGAATAGTTTAGGAATATTTCAAAATAGCCTAGGAGTAGTTTCATTTTTAGTTTTCTTTATATTTTTTACTTTTTCTTTATTTTGTTTTGTTTGCTTTACAAGGCTTTGGGATTTCAATGGTGTGTATAGAATCTAGCAACTTCAATGGCGACTTCAAAACTCGATGTCAGAACTTAAACTGGAGAAGTTTCATTTTCCTTTATATTTTCTCTTATTTCACCCTATTGATCTTTATACTTTGGTTAATTATTTGTATATTGAGGACAATGTATAAGATGAGTATAGGAAAGGAATAAAGTAACATGACCTGGGATGGTAAAATTCCTATAAAAGCATTTGAACTGAACTAATTTGATCTCCCACTTAAGATTTTTACAAAATTTTTGAAATATAGAATCAATTGATATTGCACATCTATTTAGCTTTATTTTTCATCAAATTAAAGAAGCAACAATTTAGGATAAATTTTTCGATTTTTGCTTGAATTTGCTTAATCATAATGACCTTGTTACACAATGTTAGAATTGAATAATGAAATTTGTATGAAGTGTAGAGTTTTATGTTATTTAAACTTAGATTTAGACTTGGAATTAGGGTGAACCTTGCTGATTAAGAATTATCTATCTATAGTGTACTTTAGTATATAACTTGCTCCTTAAAAACCTTAAGAGTACTTTGATTTTCTAACAAATGAACAAATGATGCCTATCTCCTAAAAGTATCTTAAAAATTTAAAACAATTGGAAGAAAATAAACAAATAAATAAAATGAAGCAAATGAAAAGGGTTCAAACTTGAGCCTAAAATTGAAAAGTGAATGAAATGAAAAAAATGCATGAAAATGTTAAGAAGATTAACTATTGGCTTCATTGACTCGAGCAATTAAGCTTGTAGGGTGCTTCCTTTGTGTAGAATAATGCCTATTAACTTGGATAACGAGTTACGGATTGTTGGTTGAAAACTTACTATAGAGGTTAAGAGAATAGTCCATGTGAAGGCTAGAACTCACACAAAAGTGAAAGATCCATATTAGGTAGAGATTATGAATGGTTCAAAAGGGAGTCTTAATACTTAATAGCTTAAGATCGTCTAACTTAAGACTTACTGATTAAGTGAAATTGCTCTGTTTCAATTGAAAAATAATGATAAGAAAAAAATCCTCCAATGAAAAATTGAAAGAGGTAAGGTTGCAATTAGGGAACTGGTTGATGTAATACACATTTGTTTTTAATTATTATGCTTAAAGAGGTGAAAGAAGGGAGTACATACCCTTTAATTTTTAAAATATGGATAACTCTTTCTCAATTAAGTTTGTGTTTATTCTAATTTTCAGTTTAATCTTTCTTTAAATGATGCAATTTAATTCCAATTTAGATAGATTAATTGTTGAATTCGAATATGGTATCTATAGCCAGTACATCTATTGTGTAGCTGTGTTTTAAAGGCACATGAACACGATTAAGTGTAATTCTAAAATATAAAAATTGTTAGAGCTTTAAAATTGATGTTTAAAAAGATGAATTTTAATGAAAGAGTATGGGCTCTTATTTTTTAATAGACTGTGTGATATTGAAATTAATTCTATAATTTTGAGCGTTCATGGGTATTTTTGTCCTTCAGAGTTTTGAAAGGATTTTATTTATTTTACTTGAGAAAAAACAAAGATGTAACTGTGGGGGAATTTGATGGGTGTATAATTACATTATTTTATAGTTGATTCTATATTACTTTTATAAGATTTTATAGGTATTTGTATTGAATGTGATGCTTATTTTATTTATATTTTGATTTCAAGTTTTATTTGAAGATTATGGACAAAGTTTCTTATGATTTAAAGAAAATTTGGCTAAGTTTTCAAGCCTTCAAAAGCTTTACAACCATAAATAATGATCATGAATTGAAATTGCAAGTGAAAAAGCAAGGAATTAAGGAAGAATTTGGTTATCAAGGAGAGCACATGAAAGATCACGGACATGCTTCTTAGGGATGCTTTTGCTTTTTAATTATTTGTGATCTTTAAGTAGAGAAAGATTACTGTAAGGATCATGCTCATGATCTTAGAATGTCAATATGCCATTATTTGTGAATATTTTTATTTTTAGAAATATTTAAAGCCCCAAAAGTTTCCCTACACATGTAATTATATAAAATGCCTTGTAAACATAATTAGATAAAATCTAAATCATTATTATTCCTTTTATTCAATTAGAATTAGGATTTAGAAGAAGGACTATTTTATATTACTTTTACTTTCTTTTTTGAATTCAATATCAAGAATCATAGGAAGTGGTATTTGGTCCTGAATTAGAGATTGGAACTCTTAAATAGGTTATTTTCACTCTTGTTAGTTAGGAAAAAACTTGATACGCAGCGAGCCTTGAAACCCACGAATGAGATACTCAAGGTTTGAATGAAAACAATGAACAAAAGGTAAAAATGGGATTTTGATGGTGAATATGTATGGATATTATACACCAAGATACAAACATAATTAGTAACTAAGCTTGAAATAGGGTTCGATACGACTCATAAATACTAAATATCACTCAGGTTTCCAAATGAGAGTTAAATGTAACTCACTAACTTGCTCAAATGAAGGGTTAATCACAATCATAAGGTTAAGATTGATAAGAACATAATGAAGACTAAAGAGTTTAATTAGCACTTAATAATCTAGAGAGTAAGCCTTAGGAGCTTTGAGAATATCCTTACTTAAAAAGGAATGTTCAAGTGAATTCAATGTCTAAATATTCTTCACTATCCTTGCAAAAAATCTGTCTGCTAATTACAAATGTTGTTATTTATAGTAAATCTTAAAAGCCCTAGTAGCAAAACTATAAATAATGTACAAGGCCTTAAACCATAAAGAATAGGCTCATAATTAAAATAAAGAAAATATTCACAAAAATACAAAATTGTACGTTTAACAGAAGAAGTCAACATGTAGTCATTCTGGTTATCCTAAAAGGAGCAAGACTCGAACTAAGCGAGGTTGACAACTGGATGTCTAGGTCTAGGTAGGAACCCTTGAAGCCTTACAGTGCTTGGTTAAGATACCTGAAAGGTCAGCCTACAATTACTGAGTTCTATGGTTACTCAGTATTAATCTCTCCATACCGTACTAAGTGGATCTATGGCCTTGAGGCTTTAGTTATACGATCTCTTGGCTTCTTGGCAAACAATAGACTTGAAGTCGAGTGGCTTCTTTTATTCCTCTTAGCCTTCTGGTATTAGCTCGGTGTTGATAAGAGTTGATTGGCCTAAGCTTCAAACAGTTTGAGTTCGAGTTAAAGTGGGTCGACTTCAGTTTTAAGTAAGTTGGTGTCAAATTGGGATATGTCCGCCTTGATTTGGAGATGGTTGCAAGCTAATTCCTATCAAAACTAGTAGAAATACCTGAACTTTCATAGTTTTTTTATTTTAGTACATAAACTTTAAATTTATTCATTTTAATACCTCGACTTTTAAAATGAGATAAATTAGCATTTCTGTTATGATGGCTATTATAAAAAATAATTATTTGTTTTACTTAAAAAAGTTGAGGTACCAAAATGAAATAAAAAATAAAGTTTGAGCACTAAAATGGAAATAAAATGAAAGTTGATGTAATTATAATATTATTGTTTTACCATTTTATAATGATGATTGTTACAATGGAGATACGGATTTATTTCATTAAAAAAGTTAGGGTATTAAAATGAATAAGTTTAAAGTTTAAGTATTAAAATGAAAAAATATGAAAGTTCAAGTACTTGTACTGCTTATATCCCCTTGTTAATATATTTTTTATTTGGATATTGTTTGCCCTAATATTTCTCCCTTACGATGGATTAATATTGTTAATTGGATATTTAGATTATTGGTTATTATATCTCGTTTCTTGAAGTCTTTAATTCCCTAATTGCTAAAACATATAATTTGATTCCATTAGAATATGTGTTAATGAGGATTGAGTTATAAGACTTTTTCTAATTGATTATTGTGAACTAAAGAATTTGATTAAAGAATGACAAAGCAATATTGATGTGCAAGCCTTAAAGTAGCTCTTACTGTAGCATGGATGGGCCCTTCAAGAAACTATCGAAGAAAAGTAGATGGATTAAGGTAGATTTCAAAAAGGGTAGGAAATTAAGCCAACATGAGCTACTTAGTAGATATGAAGCACCACTCGAACATTTATGGCCAATACCTTGCTAGATGTGATGTACCTAGTCTAAGATAGTGGATTGCTTATTGCACAACCTTACTTAAAGGTTAATAGGAGCTAAGGTTTGATTCTCACATGGAGAGGGTCTCATGAAGGAGAACGAAAAGACTATAAAATCTCTATAATTTAAAAGGGAAATTTTGATTAGAGTAGTGTTATCACAAGGTATTTATACGTGCTTGCTAAGATTATGTCCTTTCATAACACAATTGCTAAAAAGGGTAAAATCTATGTTACAAAGTAAAGACAAAATAAGGGCAAATCTATAAACATCTAAGAAGGGGATATTTAATGTTAGTTAGTAGGAATGCGAGTCGTGGGACACATAGCCTTCAAAGAGCGATTGGTAGATGCGGCACATAACAAACTTTAAGGGAAAGAGATAACGTCAGCATTTGGGTTGGTATAAACTTAAGGTAGAGAGCAATCTACAAGACAAATCAGCATAACTAGCATTGAGCTCATAAACGACTCTGCTTAACCTTACTCATATATGAAGAGGAGGTTAAACTCATATAGACTCAAGAGTACAGCCATATCAAGGTAGCATAACAAGTTGGCTTCTTCTAAAGAGGGTAAATAGTTGAGAACTTGGCAGACTATGCTAGCAAGCTTTTGCTCGATGACGGGTGAAGAGACCCGTTGGCTAAATCCTATTAGATATGCTCTTGAATTCAATTAAGGTTTACAAACATAAAAGGATTAATTTAGTTTTTTTCTTATCTAGTAATAGAAAGAATAAATTGATTAATCTTGAGCGTTTATTTACTTTCTAAGAAGGAATTTTATCTAGATGTTAATTGTTTTAAAACTAAACCTGTTAAAAACTCTATGTTAATATTAACTAGTTTTCTATCTATCTAGTTTACAATTGAATCATTTGAAGATATTGAATATCACAATCAATTTGCTTTAATAGATTTATTTTTTCAATTTAATTATTTAATGAATCTTTGATTTCATTTACTTAAATTTAGTTGGGATTAATACTAATAAAAGTTAGTAAGCATTCCCTGTGGGTTCAACCAGGTTCTCATTAGTTTATTACTACATACAGACCTAGTGCACTTACTAGTAAAAATATGCCTTTGTTATAAAAGTAAAGTTGAGTTTAGCATATCAATGGGTCATTTTAAGGTAGATTTAAAGAGTGGCTATCACCAGATTTATATGAAACCAGGCCACGAAGGGAAGATATCCTTTAAAACAAAGGACAGTTTTTATGGTTGGTTGGTTATGCTATTCGAATTTACAAATGTATTGAGTACTTTCATGTAAATAATGAACCATGTGTTAAGAGCATTGATCGGCAAGTACGTTGTAGTTTACTTTGAATTTGATGACACATCGGTATATAATACCAACCTTTCCTCCCATGTTAAGCATATGAAAGTCGTCTTTAATATCCTTCGAGCCGAATGCTTGTTCTACAATCTCAGGAAGTGTGTGTTTTATTAGAAGGAAGTAGCATTTCTTGGGTATGTTGTGTCTCATGGTAGCATTCAAGTAGATGACAAGAAGGTTAAGGCTAGTCTTAATTAGCTAACCCAACTTATGTAGTACATGTTTGAAGTTTCCATGGTGTAGCATCTTTCTACCAACAGTTTATCCAAAACTTTAGCTTAGTAGTCGCATCTTTAGCTAAGTTGATGAAGAAAAACTCTAAGTTCAGATGGTGAAAGAAGGATGAGAAGAGTTTTGAGGAGATTAAGTCTAAGTTAACTTCAACTCTTATGTTTGCATTATTAAATTTTGACAAGGTTTTTTAGCTTAAGTGTAATGCCTCAAGAGTGGGCATTGGAGTAATTCTTATGTAAGATCGTCGACCTAGTCTCTACCTTAGTGAGAAGCACAAAGACAAAGCATTGAATTACTCGGCATACAATAAAGAATTCTATTTCCTTATTTAAGCTCTCTAGACTTAGCCATATTATTTGCTAACTTAGGAGTTCATCATTTATATGGTCCATAAGTCCTTCAAGTATAAGCCAGGTTAGCTAAAGCTCTCACGCCATCATACTAAGTAGGTGGAGTTTCTTAAGACCTTCTCCTATGTGATCAAGTAAAATAAGGGTAGTTCTAATAGCTTAGCTAATGTCTTATCATGCCGACATGTAGTTATCACCACCTTATAAGCTTGAATACTCGGCTTTGGTACCCTCTTAGACTAATATGAGCAAGATGCTTACTATAGGCTTATTGTGGCTAAGTATATATCTGGAAGTATTGTAGATAGGTTCCCTTTAAGGATTTCTAATGAAAAGAGAATGAGTATATGTGCCAAATGGCTCGATATGGGAATTGTTAGTTCGAGAAGCTTACGTAGGAGGCTTGGCTAGCCATTTTAAGGAAAAGAGGATGTATGAACAATTGAAAGAAGACTTCTATTAGCTAGGGATGATGAAAGACATTCATAAAGTGTAGAGATGAGTGAAGTATGCAAACTTACAAAAGGATAGAAGGAACCCTATGGGTAGTACACACCTTTACCCATGCTTGAATGGCCTTGGATCAACCTAAGCACAAGCTTCATGCTTGGATTACCCAAAATAGCTTGAAAACATGATTCCAACATGGTAGTCATTGATTGGTTTAGCTAGATGAGCAACTTCGTCCCTTACCATAAGATTGATAATGCTTTATCTATTGTTAACCTCTTTTTATAGGGATATTGTTGCTTCATAGGGTTCCTTGAAGACTTGTATCTAATCGAGATGTGAGATTTACAAGCTTCTTTTAAAGGACCTTATGGAAGAAGTTTGGCACTAAGTTTATGTTTAGTACTTCTTATCATTCCCAAATAAATGATTAGACTAAGGTTGCCAATAAGATAGTTAGAGGCCTACTTTAAGTCATTGTAGGAAAGAATTTGAGTGAATGGGATTTGTTTCTTCCAATTGTTGAGCTTAATTTTTCTTAATTTTTAATATTTTTCTTAATTTAGCCAATATTAAACCTTAACCCAGTTAATATTGGTCCTCAACTAAAAGTTAAAGAAAATGTTTTTCTCTTTTAAAAAAGGTTCAAAGTTGCCACCCAACCAAAATTAGGAAAAAAGTTAAGTTATAACTAATTGAGTGGATTGATTATAACTTAGCTATCGGTCTTTTGATAAAACCCATTTTTAAATCAGTTTTAAAACTAGAGATTTGAATCCGAGAGTGATCCTATTAAATCTTAAGTACTACTATTAACTTTCTGAATTTAATTTTACTTTTTAAATACCCTTCCAATAATGTCTATTTACAAGTGATAACTAAAATTATATCTATTTACAAAAAAAATAAATAAATAAAGAATTATCTATTAAAGGGGGAAAATAAATTTTTTTCATATTTTAAGTCGCCCTATACATACGGGTGCATACGTACCTACTATTCGAGATTAGACTTTCGTGGTTCTTTTTTTGAAAACATTAGTGGGTTGATTTATTTTAAATTTAAAAATGGCTAAGTTTATGTCTCTTAACCGTTTTGTTTTACTTGAAAAATTTTCTAAAAAGATCCTAATTAGTTTGTTTAATTTTGGAAAACTCTAAAGTAGTTCTATTTTGGGAAGGGTCCATTTATTTTATTTATTGAAAAAAAAAACTAATTTTTGTAAGTGATAAAATAACTTTGCTATTTATTTATTTATTATTATTTTTTCTTTTTTACTTTCTATTTTATTGTTATTATTCCAATTGTTTATTACTAAAACTAAATAAAGTAAAACTTTTTCTTTCTTCTTTTTTTTTATTTCCCTTTTTTTCCTTCGATTTTTCCTTTTTCTTCCTTTTTTTTTGGTTTTCTTTTTTCTTTCGTTCTTTTATTTACAATTACATAAAAATTTTACATAAATAAAATAAAATAAAAAATAAAACAAAATAGTATAAAGGTTAGACCAAATGCTTGGACTTTAGCAGCGGCTTGGGTCAAATGCGTGTCAGACTAGTTGGATTGAGTTAGGTTGGAGCTTTACTAGATCAGGAAGCGGGTTAGACCCGGAGCTCCATGCAGTTTGCAAGCAACAATGTTGGCCAGATGTCTCTTCAATCGATTTTAAGGCCAAAACGAAGGGGAAAAGTGGTTTTCGTGTGATTTGTATTGGGTTTAAGGGCTATAAGGACAACACCTTGACTAACGGTGGTCATTTTGGGTGTTTCTGAAGTTAGGATGGTGGTGTTAGTTGCGAGCGGGTGTAATAGGTGTCACGACTGTGTTTAGTGAAGGTGGTTAGTTGGCTTTATGCTCACATTAGCCTGTGTGCTATGGGTAGTTGTGTATCGGATGTGGGTCACATAAGAGTGTAAGTCATTCAGTGTATAGGGTTCGAAAAGGAGGATGTTGAGAGAAAGGGTAATGTTCACAATTCGTACATGGTGAGGGTTATCATGAGCTGGATGAAGCAGCTTCTATCGATGATGCCTATAGTTATCCAATCGATGGTAGGTCTATGGTGAGTAGCTTAGGTGTAAGTTAAAGATGGTTGCTAGTGAGGGATGGTGGTTAATGAGCGATGGTGAAAGAGATGTCAAGAGTCATTGTACATAGATGTAGGGGTCTATTGTTCTATAGTCAAGGAGAAGGAGATTCAGGTTAGGTAGGAGCAGCGATGTTATAGGTGTTTGGTGTGTGCAACTGTAGTCTATGGAGCTACAACAGTGTATTCGTTGCTATGAGTTTAGGTTCGGTCAAAACAGAGAGAGCAAGAGTCCAAATTGTGCTAGAGAGAGAGAGAGAGAGAGAGAGAGAGAGTCTCTGTAGACACCTCATTTTTACCCCCATTTTTTATTTTTTAATTTTTAGAATAAGTTAAAGGGTCCTAAATTAAGAAAAATACAAAAAATAGAAAATTAAAGAAAACCCCCAAAATAAGAGATCTAAGAAAAAGTACAAAAAAAGGAAAAATTTAGAAAAATAAAAAAAAATCACAAAAGATAGAAAAAAAACTGAAAAATAAAAGATTTAAGGAATTTAGAAAATAATATTTTTTGTTGAGGTAGTTTAATAGAATAGGTTTTTTAAATAAGAAGAGAATTGTTGAGCTTGAGTTTAGATTTGAATATAGCTCAAGCTGACTTTATTCATATGTGCAATATTAATTACACAAATGAACAAGGGATAGGCCAACGGCCTATCAGATAAGTACATAGACTTGATATATGGGTTTAGTTGGAGATCGAGAGTTTGAGACTCATTGGAGGCATGAGGATGGTTTTTATCTTTTTCTTTTTTACACTCTACATATTGCTACATGTCAAAGCATCACTAGGCCATGTGTCTAATTGTAACACATAACGTATTGTGATTTTCCATGACAACAAAGTTTCTTTCCCTCCATTTTCTTCTTCCTTTTCCATTTCTTCCCTTTACTTTCTCTTTTTTGAAAAATCACACACATACACAAAGGGGAAGGGGGTTCCATTTTTCAATACAGACATATGTACGAAGGGGAAAGGGGGCTCCACTTTTGGCAAAACAGATACAAAAAAAAAAAAAAACACAAAGACTCTCTCTTTGTGGAAACTAACCTCTCTCTCTCTCTCTCTTTACGATCTCTCTCTCTATTATCACTCTCTCTCACACACATCTTTACTACAAACCACCTCACATGCAACTATCGTCAAACCCATCATCAACCCTCTCTTTGAACCAACATAACCTGAACTAACCCTCCCCAGTCATCTTTTTTACGTACCATACATAAGCCAAAACCAACACCAACTATACCCTAATGACCCTCATATACATGCCAAATACCAAATCACCTACACCTCCTTTGAAACCACTCGTGACTCAGCCAATGCGACAGCAACACCCCCTTACTGTGCACACATATTATCTACCATGCTAACCGAAACGACCCACACACAACCTAATAGTGAGCCAATAACCCATGCAAGATATGATTCCCACTGTCTACCATCCATGAAAAACTACACATAACCACACTCCAAACCCCTTCGCGCGAACCACCAAGCATCTTCACCTCCTTGGCTGTACACCTACATCCTTGAATCACACATGTTGTATGCTATACGTGCAAACACACACCCTCGATCACCTCTATCTCTTTATACTTCCTTTTGCATAACCTACCACTACAGCAAACACCACCATCCACTACCAACGACTAAGTTAGGCTACGGCGTCACTTCTATACCCCTTAACCCCAATAAAAAACTCACAAAACTGAAGTCACCTGCTCATTTAAGTGTCTAGAGCTAGCTAAAACCACCCTCACCATGCTACTGACTTGTAACCCGAATCAAACCTGGTCGGATCTCCAAAGTTCGACACAAATGCAGATTTAGCCTACTAATCCGAGCCCACTCTTACATAAATCCCCCTTTGGTCTAATATCCATCTATTGTAGTTGTATTTTATTTATTTATGTATTTTGGTTGATTTCTTTTATTTTACTTTATTTCATTTGTTTGTTGTAAATGTAAATATCCTTATAATTGTAAAAAAAGAAAAAAAAAGAGAAAAAGAAAAAGAAAAAAAGAAGAAGAGGAAAATGAGACAAAAAAGGTAAAAAAAAAAAGAAAGAAAAAAGAAAACGGTTTAGTTTAGTTTTTTATTTGTGCTAAGTAAAATAATAAAAAAATGGGAAATAAAAAGTAAAATAAAATAAATAAATAAAATAAAGATGAAATAAATAAAAATGAACAAATCATCTTATCACTTAGAAAAATAATTTTTCCAAAAAATAAATAAAAGTAAATGGACATTTTCCAAAATTATGACTACTTTAAACTTTCCATAAATTGATAAGGATCAATCTAAAATGGCAGTGGATCTCAAACGAAGAGGAATGGGTATTCGAGATTCTAAAAGAAAAATGGGTATGAAAAATAGGAAGGTTTTTTAAAAGTGAATGTGAATGTGAATGGATATAACTCACTAAAACACAAATACAATTAAAGGGTTTGAGCTTGAAATAGAGTTCGATACAACTTATGAACATTAAATATTGCTCGAGATTTAAATGAGGGTTAGATATAACTCACTAACCATTTTAAATGAAGGCCACTACAATCCCAAGAATAAGATTGATAAAAACATGTGAGAGATTAAAGAATTTAATCAACACCCAATAATCTGGCAAACACAAGCTCTACTAGCTCAAGTATAGTCTTGCTCGAAAAAGGAAAATTTTCCTATTTGTATATTCTTTTGTATATGTCTATATCTGTTAGTACAAATGTTACTATCTATAACAAGTCCTAAACCCTAATGGCAAAATTGTAAATAACGAATAAGGCTTTAAACTCTAAAGAATCAAGCCCATAAATAAAATGAAGGAAAACATGCAATATAAAATTATGCATTTTATAAGGGAAGTCGGCATGCGGTCATTCGACATCTTTTGGAAGGAGTAGTATCCGAACCAGATGGGGTCGGCAGTTAGATGTACGAGTTTGGGAAGAAGTCTTTAAAGTCTTACATAGCTTAGCCAAGACACCAAAAAGGTTAACCCATAATTGTTGAACCTTAAAATTAGTCAGCACGAGTCTCTCGATGCAATGCCGAATAGTTATTTGGTCTTGAGTACTCGACCTTGTGGTTTCTTGGTACCTTAGCTAACGACAAAGTTGATGTCGAATGTTTATTTTCCCTCCCCTCGTTTTTTTGGCTGTAGCTTGGCCTTAGTAAGTATTGATAGGCTTCGGCTTGGATACGGTCGAAGGTTGATTCCTATGGTAAATAAACATCGATTTAGGACTCTTTAGGAAATTTTCTTAAATAAATTAAAATAGGTAAAAATGTAAACTTGAGTTTGTTTTTCAAAAAATTAAAATCAATCAAACCTACTAAAGTTTTTCAAAGAAAGAATTATGGAAGTTTGATTTTGAATAGCGGGTATATAGACACTTGTACATAAGTACATGGCAACTTAAAATATGAAAAGTTTTATTTTTTTTCCATTTTTGTGAATATTTGTGTAAATTAATTAGATTATTCGTATGTAATATGATTAGTTGTTTAGAAATTTAAAAAGAGTATTATTGAGAAGCAAATTTAAAATTGGAAAGTTAAAAGTATTATCCGTTTAGGGTTTAATAGGATAACCCCTAGATTCAAATATTTAGAAAACTATTTTTTAGAAAACCGTTTTGAAAAAATTAGTTTTCTCATTAAGACCAGTAATGAAGTTATAATCAGTCTATTCAATTGGTTATAACATAACTTTTTTCTCGACTTTAGTCGGGTAGTGACTCCAATACATTTTCAAAATAAAAACTGATTTTCTTTAAACTTTAGTTAAAGGTTAATATTAAATCAATATTAAATGGGCATGATTTAATACTGATTAGTTTAGAGAAAATTAATTTATAAAAAAACTAAGAGTAAAAAACCAGGCTTAACAGTCTTGAATTTATGTATGTGCATGAGAGGATGAGAGTCAAGTGAGAGAGAAAGAATGAGGGTCATGGTTAGTTTTTGAGTTCTTGTTTGGTTTCGTACGTGGTTTTGGCCGTAAATGGGAATTGAAAATGAAATTAATGACAAATCACAAATTTCCTCTTTTTTCCATTTTTCAAATCCTGATTTGAATGAGTAGATGAATGAATCAAACCAACTCTCTTATCCTAATTGATAGTATCATATGTGTACTTTGTGATTTCACCATTAATTTGGTGAAATTGCAAAGGAAAACGGACTAAAAATGCTCTTAAAGTGAGCTATTCAAGAAGGAAAGTATGGGAAAGGGGAGGAAATCATGGGGAAGAGAAGAAAACAAAAGGGAAAGTGTTGACATGATGCTGATGTGATGCCACGTTAGTCATAGGGTGGAATCATGTTGTGCTACATATCTAATATGTAGCCAAGGCTAACATGTCATGTACACATGTCAGACAAGTGGCACGACATATGGCAGAGTTGTTGACGTGGCGTCTATGTGGTGCTATGTTAGTAATGGGGGCTAATGTCATCATACTACGTATCTTAATGCGACATGTAACTGATGATGTAGTGTTGATGTATTGTGTGTTGTGGGTGATGTAGTAGTATGTTTTATGAAAATGAAAAAAAAAAAACAAAAAAACAAAAGGCATTCCATGTCTTTAGTGAGATTTGAACTCAAGACCTTAAGTTAAACCTAATATTAGATTTGAATTTAAGCTCAAGCCTAACAACTTTCCCCATATTAAGGCATTAAAAACACTTAAACCTAAAAAAAACTTAAAATTTTTTATTCTAATTTACCATTATTTTTAAATTTCCTTAAAATCCTTTGTTTTTTTTTTTTCCAATTTTTCTATTTTTTGTGAAATTTCCAATTTTTCTAATTTTTTTTGTATTATTATTTTTTTTTTGCATTTTCTTATTTTTGTAATCTTCTAAATTTTCTATTTTTTTTTTGTATTTTTCGTATTTCTAAACTTTCTTTTTTTTTTTTTTGTGTGTGTGTGTGGTTTTTTCTAATTTAAGACCCTTTATCCTATTATGAAAATTTTGAAAAAAAGGAGAGCAAAAATCGAATGTCTACACCTATAATTGAGTTTGCTTACAATCACTCTACCCATAACTTGACTAAGAGGTCTCCCTTTGTGGTTATCTATGGGCTTAACCTAAGCTTACCCTTAAATATGATCATTAACTTAACCTTGAGAGGAGAAAGTTAGTAAGGGTAGCAATGTATTGAGGAGTTTTAGAGGCTGTACAAGAAGGTTGCCGACTAGTTAGTTAAAACTGTAGTCCATCAGCAAGAGTAAGGTTGCAAAGGTTGGAAGAGCATTGTCTATAGCCCTAGAGACTTATTTAGGTTCACTTCTTCAACATTGCCGACCTAATGCCTTATGTGCCTAAAGAGGAGACTAAATAATATTTGAGGATAAATCTTCAACACCCTAGGGAGCTAGTGGACTACCGAACTCGATAACCCTTACTTAAGCTCAACTCCAAGGTCTCTAGAGCTTAGCCAGGTGTATGTTGACCTTACAATTAGTCGATGATGAGCCTTAGTATTAGGACAACTCATGGCTCAATTCATTACATAATTAGTCTAGTTGCACTTTGATCCAAGCTATTGAAGACTATGATATCGAGCTCTAAACCTTGATCACTTCAATTAACTTATCCGATATTAAGATCTTGATCTAGGTTCTCTATGCATCGACCAAGTAATCTATTGATAGTGTGGCCTTAACTTGAGGTTCTTTAGTATTGACCAAGTCATCCAATTTACCTACCAAGGTCTAAGCTTCCTAACTTAGTCTTACTTTAGAATAACCATGCCTTGGGTAATTTCCTTACTAGAATATGGTGCCAATAACACCTTGATATGTGTTGATCTTTTTCGATAGTTATACCACATTTCCTTTTTGTGTCTTCTCTACACTTTTGAGTATGTACTAGGAATCAACATATGTATATTGCCCTTTTTATAGTTTCTTGCATCCCCTTGTTGTATTAAGGATTTTCTATAAATAGTTCTTTTACTTGTACAACTAAAATAAGCTATTACATCATCTACGAATATTTTTTTTTCTTATGAAACCATTAGTAGCTGGGAATTAGCGGTCAGTGAACTATAGTCTTCTACTTATGAATCATATAAAGTAGGAGACTAAGTCATGTTGAGATCATCGACGAGTTACATCTTAGAAGCTACTTTACAAAGCTAGTACTTATTGTTTTAATTTCATCCTTCAGTTTTTTGATATCTTAAAGAACTTATTTCCCTTTTTACAATAAGTCCTAATGATAACTTAGCTCATAAACACACTAACTAATGTTTAAATGTTAGTCATTATACCATCCGAATGTTGTTTATAATTCATCCCCAAAATATGGAGTTTAAAATATGGGGTCTAGCATCCCAATGGTAGCATCCTTGTTATCTAGATGCTTGTTGCAAATGAAACCCCACTTAAACACCATTGAAGCCATCTAAATGCTTATAGCATAAAATTTAAAAAATCGAAAACCCAACAAATTATTCATATTTTTAAATTACAATTTTGCTATACATTACAACTTAAATATAACTCATACTTCTTCACTCATTTGAGAATACATTATATTCTTGAGTCTTTTTTTCTCTAAAACCCCTATTCTTATTAATTTATGATTGTGATGAATAATACTGAGTTAACTTATGAGTTATATCAAGTTAATATAATGCATACCAATTATTCCTAGCGAGTCATATACTTAAGTAATTCATAAAAAAACCCCCTCTCCCAACTATCTAAATGTGAATTTCTTCAAATTAGCACTTTCATCTAATCCATTGGTATTGTAGTGATTGTTTTCCTAGGCATATCATAGAGGCACTTATATTAATAACTTTTAAAGTGATGGCACTTACATCACAAAATTTGTATTTATAGACACTATCCAAACTTAAAAGTATAAACACTTCTTTCCCCCTTTTTCTCCATGATTTTAGGTAGTGTACTTTTAGCATTATATTTTGAAGCGATGTATTTTAAAGATTTTTTGAAAGTAGTAAACAATATTATCCTTTATCCTTCACCCTATTTTATCTTTCTCCCTATCTTTGCCTTTTTCTTTTTTTTCCTTCTCTCTCCTTTTCTCTTCCATATTTTCTTTTCTTTTCGTATCCATCTCTCTCTCCATCGAGGGGACATGGTCATGAAATAAAGTGGGAGAAAACTCCTTTATCGTGTTTTTCATTTATTAATATAGATGGATTAGAAAATGGAAGGATATCGAAATTTAACCTAAAAAGGAACATTATTGCTTTTCTTTTGGGCCTAGTTGCAGGCTTCAGTAAGGGCACAGCCCATGAAAATTTCACCACCAACCCATCCAATCCCGCGAACTAATTCCCTCCAAATATCTCCCGTCCAATCAGAGTCCCACCCTATCATATCCCTGCCATCAATGCCACGTGTCTTTTGCTCATTGCCTCATTCATACAAAAAGTAAACGGAATCGACCCAGCCAATATTTCTGACTTTTAGTCAAGAAAATTTACTTTCCTATTTTCAGCCAAAAAAATTAAAAAAAAAAAATATCTTTTTGTTATCCATATTATTCATTAATTATTAATAAATAAATAAAGAATTTTTAACAATAAATCTGAATCCTCTTGGGTCCGTGTTTCCTTTTCTCCGTTGTCGGATAAGCAAGGTCTTCTCTCTCCCTTTCCGATGCTTAGGGGATACGATTTCTCTATCCCTTGGCCTTATTCTTCTTCTTCTTCTTCTGCCTCTTCCTGACACGAACCCTTCCTTTCTCTTCCTCGTTGAGAGAGGGAGAGATAGAGAGAGAAAAGAAGAAGGAGGAAGAGAGAGACAGTGGCTAGCTCAGAGTCAAACAATAGCATGGACCCAACGGCTCTGAATTCAAAGGAGTCAATGGTGGATTCGTTCCTGGTTGAAGCTCTCCAGAACCCTCGTCACCGTCTCACAAGTTAGTCCTGAAAACCCTATTTAAGTATCAAGTTCGGATTTTCCCATTAATTTTGTTGTCTTTAGGTAATTGGGTATCATGGGGTTTTTTTTTTTTTTTTGGATGTTTGTGGATCTGTCTTGTTTAGGGATTCTGGAGGGGTTCTAATTGGGTGTTTTTGACTCTAGGGTTTTAGCTTCTGGGAATCTTATGGATGTGCTCTTAGATCCAGATTTGATATGGATGATTAGGCTTTGAAGTATGATACTGTATGATGTCTTCTTGGTGCTGCCTTTTCTTCATCGACGTAAATTGGGATTAGTACTTTTTTTTGTATGGCTTTTTGGACAATAATTGTAAGATAAGGGGCCGCTAAGTTGTGTTCTCGCCTTGTCTATCATGTCAAGTCCGTCGTCGTCCACTAACTTCAATCTTATTGTTGTTTTGTTCATTATTGTTTTAATCGTGCCTTAGTTAGCCCAGCTGGTTTTGTCTACAAACTTAGATTTCTATGCAAATAACTTCGTGTGCAGTAGGATTCCGTATAATTTGTTGAAGCTGATTCCACATCGGTCTAGTTCTTTTTGGTTAATATGGGGCAACTTACTTAGGGAAATAAGGTCCGGCTTAATTTTCTATTCACATTTAAAGATTGGAGTGTTTGTCTCGTTACAAAGTGTTTGTCGCTAGATAATGTTGTTTTAATGTCTTTTTGCTTATCTCCACCTTCCTGGCTTGCATATGTGAAGGATATGTTCAGCTCCTTGCACCTGTTGAGCTAATTCTTGAATTTGGTAGGACATTTCTTAGAATGTTGATACTGCTTATTGCGCTTTGTTCTGGTTTCCGACGTTTTTAAGTTGATTTTCTCATATGCATGAAGTGAGATGGGTTGGTTGAGTGCAGTGTAGCAATAATATGGTTATGAAAGGCTTTTGACAATGTAGTGGCCTGCAGCAATGGCTAAACAAATGCCATAACTTCTCGGTGAAAGTGCATTCTCTAGTTGATTTTGTAAATTTTCAGCAATTCCAATGCCTTTTCAATCTTCAACTTTTTGTGCTAACCAGTGATGAGAGATATTCTAGGTTCTGCAACTTATTCTATGTTGCTAGAGCCTGGTGGGTACTTTTTCTTGACTAAATAAAGTTTGGGTGAGTGAGGACATTATGGTATGACTGGATGGTAAAACTTTAAACTTGTTTACGTAGGAAAAGATTGGCTCATGAGGAATACTTGGAAAGGAGTCAGATTGTAAGATGAAGTCTGATTGTTTCTCCATTATCATATAACTAGTGGCTTTGCTGAGTGGTTCTTTTTCAGACAGCAGGAGGCCAGTATAACTAATGGAATTGGTTCATTGGAGCTACTCACTTATGTGTTGACTTGCACAATAGGAAATAATAATTCAATAATTGCAAAAGCCATAAGACATCTTGCCCATAACCGTTAGGTCAATCTCAGAATATATCATATATTAGTCAAATTTCCTTTGTCAAAGGGTAGTTTCAATAAGACATTTGTATCATATGTTTTCTTGAAATCAGCTCCAAGATATACCATGACATTCTTCTTGCACGAGGTCTTTCAATGATAAGAAGAAAGAAAGAAATGTTTTTCCTATTCTTTTGATGATCTCAGTGAGGAGGCTTTCTGATTGAAACGTTGAAAATTCGCTGGAGTCAGAGATGGCCCCTACAACTCATACCTCAGAGAATAGTGAATGGGTGCTGAGAAAGGAAAATAGGCATTTGCTTATACTGATGCTTCTCTTTGGTGGGAGCATTAGAGATCGGGTCATCTGTTTAATGCTCTTGACTGCAAACGTCCTTTAGCACTTGCAAGCTTGCTATTGCCTTTTGATTTCTGCGGCTCAACACGTAGCCATTACAAAGATGTGGTCTTCCTCTGGAAGGGAATGTCTAGCGAGTTAGGCTCTTTCAAAGTTCTGGGGTCCGTTATATTCACCTTTAACATAGAGAGAGCTGTAATGAGTCACGTGAAAGAATGAAAATCTAGGAATGGAGGGAAGCAATATAGCCTTATCCTCTTTGTCCCTCCAGGACTTTGGTTTTTCTTTCCTTTGTGTTTTTTAATACATAATACATATATATTGGCCCTGCTGGAACTTTATAATAGGATTGTCTTTGCCTAATTCATAGTTTCTTCTGTGTTATGCTGATGTTTATAAATGGAGTCATTCAAAATTTGTGAAAATTTGTTTCTTATTGTCTCTATGCTTTTCCTTTGCTCAGTTTTGAGGATGGAGCTTGACATCCGGAAGTTTATGCAAAACCCTGATCAACAGCTCTTTGAGTTTCAACACTTCCCAACTTCGTATCTTCGACTAGCTGCACACCGTGTCGCTCAGCATTATGGCCTGCAGACTACAGTTCAAGATAACAGTTTGGATGGCTCTGGCAATAGAATTTTGGCTATTAAATCAGTAGAAAGCAAATTACCTGCTGTTCGTTTATCAGATATCCCTGCTAAACATGCAGAAAATGATAAATCTGAGCAGTTCAAAATTGTTGTTAGGCCTCAGCCTAGGAAAGGATCTGTTAATGAAGCTAATGAAGCTGGTGTCAGAAAAAGTACTGTTAGAAGCATGGAAGAGAGGAAGGAAGAGTATGACAGAGCAAGAGCTCGCATTTTTAGTAACTCTAATGGTTCTGATTTAGATGATTCCTTGTCTCAGTCCTTAGCTGACAGGAGGAGTGTCTCTTTGAGTAGAGATGAGAATGAAGCTTGCAGGGCAGGCACGGTTGATGTGGATAAAAATAGTGGTATCAATGTCAAGGATGGCAATGCACCATCTTGTGTTGCTATTCTTAAAGATAGGGAGAAGGATCGAACAGACCCGGATTACGATCGTAGCTATGAAAGGTTGGATCTTTATGCATTAATTCATCAAATTATTTTTTATTTGGTATATGAATTGTTATCACTCTGTTCCATATCATATCCAAAATATAATTTGTCCTTGTTTTCTCATTATATATATACTGTTATGTCCAAGGAATATGTGAGGGGCTTGGGATATGTGACTACTGCCCCTA
Organism: Lumnitzera littorea; assembly: GCA_024138015.1. NCBI lineage: Eukaryota > Viridiplantae > Streptophyta > Magnoliopsida > Myrtales > Combretaceae > Lumnitzera > Lumnitzera littorea. The sequence goes on along the minus strand of JAMXBB010000003.1, from coordinate 75,306,277 downwards.
AACTTTTTGCACTGGAGGTTGTGGTGCTGGCCATGATAATTATTGATTCTTTATTGCGGTTGTTTAGGCACAATTCTTGTTTATGCCTAACTAGGTCCCAACTGTGTGAAATTTAATTTCAAGATTTTAGCAACTTTCTATCATTGTTTCTGCTGTAGCATTAAAATTTGTTTTGTGCAAATATGCACTTTCCTTTTTTTAACAACAATAATTGCCTTTAATTTGTGTCTCAGGTATGTTAGGAGTATTCCTGCAAATCAAAGTTTTGGTTTGGTGCCATTCAATATGCAAAAGATTCAACATCCTTTTGGGCATTATGACACTGGATATTCTCAGCTTGGACACATGCCAAGGTCCCAACCTTCTCTGAACTATAACCCTCCTTCAACTACAGTCCCAAATCCTTTCTGTGCTACAGCATTGAATCAGAGTGCTAGAGATGCTGGATATATACAGTGGCCAACAGCTGCTATGATATATGCACATTCATACGAGCAATTTAGACAGGGAGTTTTCCAGGTGAGATATCATTTAAGAAAACTGATGCAACCATTATCCAATCTAGAACAAGCCTCATTTGAAATTTTTTCCCAATTGAATAGTATTGCAAGAATCCAAGTTACAAATACGAGACATAGCCATATTATTGGGATGATGATGGAAAAATGAGCTGCTCCCTAATTCCTAGAATTTTTAGTTCTTTCCAATTAGTTATGAAGACTTCAAGGAATTGGAAGTCACATGTTCCTTTTTTTTTTAAATTATGGAAAAGATTGAAAACATGGCCCTTAAACCTTAGCTACTTTTCTATTTTAAGTCCTTGAGCTTTTAACAAACTTTAGCTACTTTTCTATTTATATTTTTGAGCTTTTGACTTTTTTGTTTGAGTCCTTGAACTTTTTAAAATGGAGGCAGTGAACCTTTCTGCGTAACTTTTCTGTTATAAATTTTGCTAACAGGGCGTTTCAATGTTAAAACTGACTAATTTCCATGTGCCAAAATCCATAATTAGGTATATATCCCTCTATGAAAAATTATGTTTGATTAAACTAATAAGTCAAATGTTGACAATTTTGTTTTTATTTATTTATTTAAGAAAAAATATCTCCAATGAAACTATTCCCTCTTCTTTACAAGTCTATAGCTCTGACATGAGTTTCAGTATATTTGATTTGCTATCTGCATGGCCTATGCTCTGTCCCCTTCATGCAGTACTTACCTCCACTTAGTAAATGCAGTGTAAAATGTAATTGACTCCTTTACTTACTAGCCCAAGCTCCTACCTTCTACTTATAGAATTGTGATATTATGAATTGTATTTTCTATTTGGTTCCTTGATGACTTGGGCAATGGTGGGACAATGATTGAATTGGTAATGTCAATTTCTTGGCAGATCTGGCTTACCATGAAATACTATTTGTGTAGAGAGAGAATGAAGCTATTGAGTTTCAGTGAGCTGACACCTGATTTGTGACCTCTGCATGAATGTTTTGGTCATCAATCTATCTAGACTTATTTTTGAAGTTGAGGGTGAATGTTGGTTTGGCTGTTGTCATGGAACTCGATGGATACAACTGAGAATGCAAAGAGTTTGGCAATTCAACAAGTTGATTAAAATTTGCTAGGGTTTTCAGTGGTAGGAACCGAGTTAAAGCAAAGGGGAAATTGGTTCAAATTTATTAGGAATGGCCACATTGTCTCTTCAAATTGCAGTTGTTCAATCTCATAATAATACTTTATTTCTATTCTAAGACCACAACCGTTAGAAATCCAATGCAGTCTTGTTGCAGCAAAGAAGATGAAGCATGAGGTGGGGAGTGGTGGCTGATCTTGGTGTTGAGGAGGATGGTGTTGACTGTTGAGGGAGTTGGGAATTGGCAGGACTATTTTACTGCACATGCTCCTTTTAATTACAAATTTTGACCTTTTATTAGTTTGATCAAGTATATTTTAATAATAAAGGAAGATATACCTGATTGTGGATTTTCTTTATAAAACATGTAAATATTGTAAACTTTTGTCACTTTTTTTACTTAAAATGCCATGTCATGAAATATTTTATGGCAGAGTTAATGAAACTACCTATGCTGTCCGTTTCAAAAAGTTTGAGAATGCAGACAGAAAAATTAAAAGCTCAAGGATTTTATATATTTCCTCCCTTTTGAACATTACATTCACAATGACTAAGCATTTATAGGAAACATTTAGTATATTGGATTGCAAGAATCCTATTCCAAGGGAAAAACCAAGGTAGGCTCAACAATTATGATGTGAGTAGGAATTTGCATGCAAGCCATTCTGCCAACTGTGGTTTACTATATGACCTTTTTGGTTAATTCTCTTTTGCTGCATGTTGTCATCAATCTCTGTTAAGACGTTTTTCTCCTTTGCATTTGCATGTCCTGCCATTTTCTTGCTGCAGGTGTGGTGATATGCTTCCAAAGAGCCTTTTTTTTCCCCCTTTCTTATATTGATTTTATGATTCTCTTGCAGGCTCCTTTCTGTCAGCAGCCGCTGAGCTTTGACTACTCACAAGACCACTGAATGAGTTGGTGGTTGTTGTATGTTTGACATACAAACTTTTGCTCTATCCCTAGTCCTAGATGACATCCCTATGTTAGATTTACAATCTTTTATTTCTTCATGTAGCCTGTTGGTTGTTCTAGTTTCTGTGGTCTTCATTTTGGACTTGGTTACTTAGATTGAACTCTTCTTACTGTTGGTTTGTCTCTTATATACGCATCACATGACTTCTGTGGATGCATTCTTATGTATTTGCTTAACATTTTTTGACATTCTGCATGATTTGCGAGCCCTGGCGTCTAGTAGTATCTTCACCTATAATTTTTGCTTATTTCTTTTATCCGTTGAAGGGCTCAAAATGTAGTGAGGCACCTGAAAATATGAGAGGGTTGGTGGTTGAAAGCCAAGTGATGCGTCCTACACTGGCTGTGGGCAACAAAATCCAGTACAATGGTGGGGTTTTATTGTTTAGGGATTTTGGCATATAATCTGACTCTGCTATGTAGTATCACGATGTAGTTCTAACTTTCGCACTCAGATATGATGGATCAAAATATAATGAACTCTAGCATGAAGTGATGACAATTTAATTGGAATCGATGGAGTCACGTATTGGAGCCGTGATTTTGGTTTAATCTTTTGCTTTATCTGGATACAATATTCAAATTTTGCAGGCGTCAAGCTGCTGAAAAACTCGTGAAGTGTACTATGTTTCTAAATTAATGTTGGCTTGAGCTTTGATACTGGCCAATGGCCATAATCACAAAAATTTTTCCTAGGGAAAATACAAAAGTCGATCGTTCACCTTCTACTGAAATCTTTGCCTTTAACTTTTACATTCAAATTCTGTCTTTTGTTATTTTTCTGTTTGAATCTTTCGCTTTTCTTTCCCCCTCCCCACACCCACGCCCACCCCCCCCCCCCTTTATTTGAGTAATCCAACTTTCCACAATGATTTGGTTTTTTTCCTAATGAATATTCTGTTAATTATTTTTTATTTTGAAATGTATTCTTTTTAGGAAGATGTCTTTTGGCCTAATGTTGATTGTCGCTGTAATGAAAATAGAGAGAAATAATGGCCCATGGCAACTTAAAACCCAATAGCATTGCAAAAAATGCTACTTCCTTAGATATATAAATTTAATGGGTCAATATTACAGTTTATATTTTAATTTTATCATTTTTTTATAATTATATATCTATAATTTTAAATTATTTAATTATATATCTAATTAAAGATTTAATTGTTATAATTTATATTTCAATTAATTTTAATTTATATCATTAATTCGTTCAGCACGGTTAGCCAATAAGATAGTTGTTCATAGCTTTTAGGGGTTTGCTTGATCTTTCATTAGTGGTAGTTAATAATCTCTTACGAAATTGAGTTATGGTTCACTTTAAAAATGTAGGTTGTATAGCGTTCTAGCAGTTGTTTGTGATCTTACAAGCATTGTATAAATCTCCTAAGGTTGTAAACAACTATTCTTTTAGCAGATCATATCAATTAGATTAATAGTATGAATTGAAGTTAATTGAGGTATAGGTCGCAATAAATAAATTTTTAATTGAGTATATAATTAAACAAGTTGAAACTTCAGATATATAATTGTAAAGAGTGGCAAAATTGAGATATAAATTGTGATATTACCTCAAAATCTAAGTTTAAAACATACCACCTTAAATCTATTCAACATATGTAGTAATCATGCTGAAAATAATGGAACAATTATTGTATGTCAAGTCATTCATCAGTTTAACTTAGTTCGACTTGACTTTTTCATAAAATTGATATAGTTCAACTACAATCTAATTTTGGTTTAATTCGGTTTATCTATTTAACTCTTGATTCTTTGATATGATAAGTCAAATACTCGATCTAAATTTGATAATAATGGTTTATATAGAAAAGTAGCAAAAGATTAAGGATCATTTACGTACTTTTCTATTTCTAAATTGAAAAAATAAATAAATAAATAAATATAAGTTTTGATAAAGTGTAAGCACTTGCATAGCATTATTTTTTATTATATGTTAGTCATCCTAAATGGCTTACTCATTTCTTTTGAGAAGTTGAGACACTAAAAAAAAACATTCGAGATTTTATGTTTGAAAATGAAAAGTAAAAAGGTGAAATTTTAGATACATTCATTGTTTTCCATTTGTTTGTGTATCTTACTCATGTAGGTACAAAAAAAAAAAATTTAAATTACTAATTGCCATTTTACTTTGAGATATGAAAGATGTAATAGGAAAAGCTGCTATCTGGGAATGCTTATTTCATAGAATATTCAAATTATTATATTCCATTATTTAGTTATTATGAATCTATATAATGGGGAATAACTATTTCATTACTTGATATTATTACATTGTAGTATTAGATTAGGACTCTAATAAAAGTATTAATAAACCCTTATTTGGTCGATAATACCACTAACATCATAATGATGATACTATCTCGTTCCATCATCACTTCCATTGCCTCACCACCATGTTGTCATTGTACTTTTATCACAATTGTCACCATTAAATTACCACCATCTAACTAATACCAATACCTCCAATATTGTTGCTACCATCGCCACTTTTAAACAATTACTACTGCTATTTTCATGCACTAGTGAAGCTTGTAGAATGGTGTTGGTAGTGATTGTTGCTATAAAGGTGGTACAATGACCATAGAGGTAATATCATTATAAGGATGGGGTGGTAGAGGGATAATAATAGCAATGATGTTGACTATAGATTGGTGGGGTCAATAGTAGTGGTGTAATGACATCATCACAAGCGCATATATTTTTGGGATGATCAAAAGAGATTTGACATGGTGGGCTTGATGTAGGGCCCATTGGATCCGTCCATTTCATCTAATTGTTCTTAATATAGATCACACTAAAAATAAAGTCCATATCAAGTGTAGATCTAAAGAAAGGGTCCACTAAAAAAAAGGGTAAATTTTAGTTGTTGATCATTATCATGATTTAACGGATAAGATTAATAGCAAGACCAACCCTTCTCTCATTTATATAAGAAAGAATTTTGTCTCAAATACCATTTCTCTATTAGATTCATACCTTAAGGAATCAAGCACTTAAACATCTTAAGGACACAACTCTGTTTTTCATTAGTTGTAGAGTTTGATGCTATTGAGATCCTTCATCTACCATAACTTATGTTTGAGTCATTAAGATTGCCTACTCCTCTTCTTTACCATTCTTCACTCAATCATCCCTTACATGCAATTCCAGTCATTCTCTTTAGTCACGTGTAGTGCGACTTGACACATGGTATGCATATAACCCTTATATCTGTATGTTCGCCCCTATATTTTTGGCCACTCCACTAAGGAGGGGAAACTTGACACTTACACGATGGTACCTCCAAGGAGAACAACACCCGATCATACTGATGTTGGCAATCAAGAACAAGGTATCGTTATTGTAACAAATGAACCAATTCTACCTTTAATTGGAGACATGAACCAAAGAGGTGGTACATAAGAAGATGTTCCAGATAAAGCATAAGTAGTACGTGAGCTTTGAGAGACTAATTGAACATTAAATGAATTAATGGAAACATTTACCTAATGTGTGTCTACTTTGGTTGCCAAAGTTACCTAGTAGTTGGGGGTAGCCCCCTCAAATCTTGCCAATGTTGCGTAGTAGCTAGCACATACCACCATAACTACCTCAATAACTTGATTCTCTTTCTACCAATGAGCTAATAACTACAAAAGTTAAGGAGCAACCTCCTATAGTAAAACTTGTAGCTACATAACACTCTTTACTTGAAGTGAGGAATTAAGGGATCTAAATTGGGGGCTCCCGATCTTCATGTATTACTCTACATGCTACAATTGCTGAATATGTGAATTCTACACCTGTGAATCTTACACCCATGAATCTTACTCTTGTGATGTCATTAGGGGCTAGAACATCTATTTAAAGGGGGTCATTCATCACCAAGGAGGATATGGAAATGTATTTGAAGGAGATAAGCAAAGTTCATAGCTGGGTTACTAGAGTTGAAGCTTCTATACCATCAACATATCAGTGCAAAATCATATGCGAACGATTATGTAAGCATGATATTCATGTTGTCCAATGGCATGAAGGGGAGTGTTAAAGAACATCCTTTGAAGTTCATTGACACCTTAGACGTATATAGACTTGATGATGACTTGAAGTTAAGAGGAGTAATTTAATCACTTATGAAAAAGGCACTAAATAGGTTTGATATGTACACTAGTAATTTTTTGACACAAATTTGATAAATAGAGCTTTTAAAAAATAGTGTCAACTTTATACCCACCAATGTGCTGGATTGTTTATAATAATAATACTAGTAAGTATTCACTAGGTCATTTTCTCAAGGAGAAAGGCTCATCTAAGTATCATATTTTAACCTACTACTCTAATCTAGGTTAATCGAATAGAGAGTTGAGGGATTGATATTAAAAGTAAATGTGAGAACTTAAAGTAATAATTAACACAAATAACAAAGATGTGAGCTTATGACATGCTTTCAATGTAATGGTAAAGTTATGCCAATAAGATATTAGGTATCATCTTTGAGTAGGTTTTGATGGAATTCATTTAACTTCAATCTTAGATAGGGTATCTTACTCAATTATTTAGGGAAAAATCTCTTCTAAGATTCATTTTTCTATACGATTAACTAAATACTTAATTCTTATTATGAATTAAGTATTCTATAACTATCAACTAGGGGGTCAATCTCGTCTTGGTTTGATAACCTATCTTAGTTCACTAAAATAATGTGAATTCAATGGAATCTCTACTTCTAAACTCCTAAGTCTCATGGTTGTAAAAACTCATTCATTAACACTCGATGAACTTATTGACATAAGTAGAAATTTACATAACTAATCTCATTTCGGTCTCATAATCACAAAAGCCCAATTGAGAGAATCATTTATAACACCTCAACAAGTTTACAATAGAGGATCAAATATCAAAGTCCCAAATATAATACACAAATCCATATCAAAACTACAATATTTCATCAACTATATCATCTACATTATCGTGAACCTACAAAAACACACTTAGCTACTCATAGTGTTAGCAATAACATCAAGAGCAAAAGCAAATGCAACAACGACTTCCATAGATAATCAAGATGAACATATATCTTAATGAGAACAAGAATATAATGAAGAGTAAGGAGATAAACAAGCTAAAATCTACTTCAAATACCTAGAAATATGCATATATATCTCAAAAACAAGTGTTAAATATCAAAGAAGCAACAATAGAATATTAAGAACAAATAAGAGCTTGCAAAACTACATTAAACCTTAGGAAAATCCTAATTGCAACTTGCCATTTTTACAAAAAATGCAAGTATATATTGTTTTTAGGCTACTAACTGATTGGTAAGGAGGTCTATTGATCGATCGGTAAACACATGTTAACTTTGGTGTTCTTCTTATTTTTCATGAAATGTAATGTTTTAAGGTTAGGGTTTTAGCTTAGAAAAACCCTTACCCTTGTCCTTGTAAATGTAGCAAATTTTGTGTTTTAAATATATAATTGAACTCAAATACTAATAGATAATCTCTAGGCCCCTCAAGATTGAAGGAATTAAAACCGATAACAACTTTTAAACAAAACCCTTAAACGAACTTGAAAAATTCAATATAAAATTCAAAAGCCCTACTTGGATACGAAAATCTTGAATTCTAAATTAAACCCTAAACATAGGAAAAACGCCAGAATGGTAAATTAAACATGAATTTCATCAAATCATGAAAATTCTATATCAAACAATTAGAGATATTTTTAAGTAATAACAATTAGCTAAATTAAGCCAACTAAAGTAATTAAATTAACAAAACTATGAATTTGCCCCTATGAGTATACATCATGCCATGTATGTATAATTTTCCTTTAATTTACCATTATTTATAAGATATACCACATTATGTCAATTAACATAAAATTAAACCAATTAACACACTAGATTAATAAATTAATTCTAGATATTTCGAAATCACATGAATTTCATATCAAACGATAAAAAATGTCCCTAAATAATAGTAAATAACTAATTTAAGATAGCTATCAAATAAAATTTATCACAAAGAAGAAATTACCTGTATGAATATGTATTTCACTAAACATATGCATATGCACATGTAAAATTTTCTTTCACGTATGATATATAGCATAACACCAATTGATTTAAGTAGAACCAATTAAAGCATTCGATTAATAAGAATATATCCTTACAAGAATAAATGCACCATACATACATATACATATAATATAATTTTATTCATGAATATTAACATGTAAAAAACACTATATAATGTTAAATTGATTTAACTAAACCAATTAAAATACTAGATCAATGAAATTATAATTGTGCCTCATACATATAAATATAAATTGCACCATATATATAAACACAAAAGCAACCTTATTCATGTACAATACAAATTTGAGATCAAAACCTTAAATCGTAAACATAGTGAAATTCCCAAACTTATTGAAGCCCTAATCAAACTCGAAAACCTAGAACCTATCTTGAAATGAACTTGATCAATAGAAGAGTTGAAAGTCGAATTCAAACTTTTTCACTTAGACTAATTAATTAAGCCTCAACAATTTAAGAATGTGGAAGAATTGGGAAACTTACAAATGATGGCCAAGGCCAACCACAACACCACTCCCTCTCCCTCTTATTTTTATTTCAAACTTAACCTAATATTAAGATGTAACAACTAGTTAGGATAAAGCTCTTGTAAAGTTTGACAACTTCCTAGGTTTGACAAGACTAAGTCCATCCCAAATCCTTAAACAAGACTTACCATTTATAGTTAAATATCATAAGATCATTTTTTCCATCAACTAAAAAGAGAAGTAGGAAGAAACATACATCCCCTTCCTTCCCAAAGCCTAGCGCCGCCTACCTCATCCACTTCTTTCCTTTCATTTTCTTTGAAATTCAAAAGGCCCTAAAATGTAACATTGAAAAGACATTTAAAAGATGTAACAACCCCCTAATCTTGATAAGACAAAACCTCAATCCAAATCCCTAAACAAGACATGCCATTTGAGGTAAGATGTCATAAGTTACTTTTTCCATCAAACCAAAATAGGAAAAAGGAAGGCAACACAAGTCATCCCCTCCCCCTTTCAAGCCACTGGTTTGGTACTCCAAATGAGCACATTGCATCACTTGATTTCTTCCATGAAAGCTCATACCAATGACCCCCCTAATGGACCTTATTAAGTGGCCACTTCCTACTTCCCCTTGCTCTCTTTTCAATACTCAAAGAACTAACACAAGTAGGTACAAACAAAGCCCCCCAATCGGCCATTTAGTTTCCTCCCATTCCTCAACATAGTTTCCTCCATTTCATCACTACAAACATTAGACTTTTAACCTCAAATACTTCCCTAACCATCTACTTAGGATTGCATCGGCCAAGCTCCACCCATAACCCCCATATCATCTTCTCCATCCTACTCTTACACAACTTAATAACCAGCCACCTCAAGTTATCACTCAAGCCACTAATCTTCTCAATTTCCATCCATCCTTACATCTCAACTCTTTATGCCCTAAACAAGGATCAAGGAGTGAGCAAAGGACACACCAAGGAAGCTAGGACACGGTTTAAGGAAGTCCGCACTTAGGCACCATTCATCTTCAAACCAAATAGTAAAGTTTCCCTTCCTTCCCTTAATGTAATTTTTGAACACTCATGTAATAAGATCTCTTCTTTGTATTGCTATATGTAACTCTGGGAGTTTCCTATATTAAGGAAAGTTGTAGTTTTCCTTAGGAAAGATTCTTATATACGATAAGTTTTAGTATAAACATCTTGTAATTTAACAAGAAAAACAAGTGTATGCTTAAGGAAATTTAAAGAAAGGCTTTGTAACTTGAAAATACCACAAAGTAATGATGTGTAGAACCCTCATAAGATATTGGACATAGACTACAAAATGCTCCTAGTGATGTTTTCATAACTTAATATAAGTTATTTAAGCACAAAAACACATTTAGGTGGTTATATGGTAAGTGAATGAGACAATGTTAAGAAAACACAACTAAATCTTAAGAAAACACCCTTATAGCTTAAGGTCATCATAAGTTCCAGGTTATTTACAAGTATAATATGAAATAAATTAACAAATAAAGAGTGAAAAGAAGAGCTAAATAAGTGCTAAGTTAAACAATAAGTTGGATTTTGACCTTAAGTTGGTAAATGGACTAAAAACTCAACATGTCTAGGAATGGACCTTAGGAACTTGCACCTAACCAACCAAAATTGAAAGGGGATGAAAAATATGGATAGGACCTTGATTCATTAAGTTTCAAGCCTAAACATATAAGCCTAATTGAGGTAATAGGCCTTATAAGGCTTAGATGGGCTATAAGGCTTAAAATAAGCCCAAAACCTACAATTGAGTTAGAGAAAATCTCATGACTAGTAAATTTAAGAGTGATAAAAGAATTAAAAGAGGGCCACTAAGAATTTTCTAAGGGCTATTAACATATTTGGTAAGCTTGCGTTGAAAACTGAGACCACCTATGACACTAAGGTTTCCCTAAAAGGCTTTTAACATGAAAAGTTGGATTTGGACCAAAAGTAAACATGACTCTTAAAGTAATCAGCTTACACATAAAAACAAGGCCAAACAATAATCAAAGACCTAAAACTAATTAAATCTACAAAATGGAAAACCCATTAACACAAAACAAAACTAGGAAGCAGCATTTGTTGAAAATTTGCCACTGTTCTGACTAGAAAATAAAAATGTGGGCCCCACCTCTTAAAACTGACCATACCACATCAAAGTATGTCCAAAACTGATGGAAATCGACTATAAGATCATACAAATCGGACTTAAAACGAAAAAAGTTATACATAATTGAAGAATTAAGCTTAATTTAGAAAAAAAAAAAAATACAAGAGATGAGTGATACAATGGAAGAAATAATCTTAATGAAATAACTAGGATGAAACCTAAAATAATAAATTCTTATATTTCTTTTTATATAATTATCAAGTGAGACTAATTTTGAGGATGAGTTGCCACTAAACTATTATGATTAGCAGTTATGGTAGAGTGAGTATTTCTGATGACTTTATGCTTGTTTAGTGCTTGCAGTTAGTATACCTAAATTGTATATTAAGAAATTAATGCTTGAAGTTAGGGATATACATGTGGTTGATTATTGGTTGTTTGTTGTGTAAAATATCGTTAAATATAACAAATGAATAATTGGTTATAGATTGACTGCTGCATGATTGGATGATTTATTATTAGGTGATCACTTAATAATATGACTTAATCATACATGGCTTGCTTAAACTAAACAATTCATGCATAAGCACAACATTGTATCCTTATACCAATTGTTACCTTATGCAGAAGGTAGGAAGGGACTTATAGGAGTAAGAGCTCCTGAAGGGATTATTTTAAGCATACAAGATGTGCCATATTTATTGAGTTACTGTCCTAGCCTACAAGCTTATTGGGCACTAGTAGATGCTAACTGTATGGCTATGGGTTGTGTCCCAAGACTTTTGCTTAAGGCATATGATGTGGATTTTAGAGGCCATTACATCGCTAGACTTGAGATTTTATCATTGCTGGTTTTGAAAAAGGAAAATGTTGTTAAGTATGATTTTTTTTTTAAATGTGCATACAAGTATACTAGTTTGGCTAAAAACCCAGGTGATAGAATCTAGTTGATGGTTTGTATTGGTTAATAATCTCCATCCTTGACTACATTGTTACGTCTCAAAGCGGTAGAGTTATAACAGTCTCACCGTATAAACCATTCTAAAATAAAAACTGACCATACAACTGTCATCTTAAACCTGATTTGCACAAGGCATCAATGACTAATCTGTTTTAAAGTAAACAGTTCATAAATTAAATAAATTATTTACCTAAGAAATTATGAAAATATGTATATACATAGGAGTTTAAATATTACAATTAATGTTTGAAAGTTTCATCGTACTATATTTCTTAAGTAGTACATTATTCGAAAATATAAATTCCTAAAACAAAAGTTAAAACCTTAATAATATATCTATTCTACAGATGTATTTCCTCACTCCCCAAGATCCAGCAGCTACTAGCTTTAAGGTAATATAAGCCGAACTTAGCTAGCACCTACAATAATGTCTATAGAGATGTAAGCAATCACAACTCAATAAGTTGGGATGGAGATTTAAAACCATATAATAAACATAAATAGGGTTATCAACCAAATTATTAGGTGTAATGCATGTTTAAGAAAATGCCATTGCACGACGTTATCCGGCCCGTTGTGAGATTAGAGAAATTGCATCTACTCTAAATTGGATTAAGGAGTTTCCGTTAATGCAACAGCTTACGACTAAACCCAAGCTTATGCAATAGAGATATCGCTCCTCCTACAACAACGTTCGAACCATTGACTTTACCCTTACTATAACCTTCTTACCTATCACTTAGTTCAACTAAGGATGAAGAATAGACCAATTATAACATCCAGTGTTATTCATTTTGAAGGGGTCAGTATTTGGTTGGAGAATCCTAATGTTTCCCTAATAGGTTACTATGTAGGTTTGGTTCAAATTTATGAGTCAAATATTCAGTTAAATCCATTTTATTATGTTCAATCACTTTAAACAAATCACACAAATAAGCCAAAGCAGCAAATCAGTAATCATATCAGTAGCTTAAAATAAGCACGTGCGCATAACCAACTATTTAACAAAAATAATCTAGTACAATTTCAAGCCTCCAAGTGCTATAGATTAGTACTTTGAAATATAGTAATGTATTAATCCTAACTTATTTGGACTCCTTGCTTGCTTGTTTTAGGTGGACTCGTACTAACCATTGCCATAAATCCCTATAATACAAATATTGTTTTAGTTTTCCATATAGCCGCTATAGATTAGTTTTATTTTATAATGCCTATTGTTATCTTTGGTTTAGGGTTTAATATAACCAGTTATCTAGGTTTTCAAGTCTTTTACAATTATTTTTGAATTATGTTAAGTTTTGATTCAGTTTTTGCATTGATTTCTAATTTAGGTTCTAAATTGATTTTAACTATGAGTATTATACGTAAATCCTAAAAAATAACAAATGTGAAATTAATTATATTAGGCTCAAGTATTCTAAGTATTACTTTTGGGTCCTTGATTAGTACTCCAATCTACTTAGTACATTCTAATACTTATTTACGTACTAAATTTACTCCAAATATGAGAAAATTTTACATTTTTTTATATAATTACCCCAATTTAAGTTTTCTACCAAATTTATTATATAGTTTTATTATTATAATATTATCAATTTTTATTTTAATATTTTCTATTTGTTATATTTCTTCTTTCACATATTATGTATTATTATCTATTATGTACATAATACACATATAATATCTTCATCACTTCATATATCATCTCTCAACTTCAATCAACATTTTAAAATATCTAAATTCATCCTAAATCAGATTTTACACCTAATTATCTTAAACTAAAAAATTAATTTAAAATTTACTATTTTTACCTATTATGTATTTACTACATAATACCCTAATAATTACATATAATACTCTAAATGCTACAAATAGCATGCTCCATTAGATTTCAACATCCTAAAACATATAATTATATACTAAATCAGTAATTAACTATTTAATTACTTAATTAGCCCTAAATTACCCATTTTATGCATCATTTTAAGGCTTAAAAATTATCTAAAAATTTTGAAAATTAATTTTTCAAAAAGGGCTTTGTGGCACTATTCTATATTATCGAAGTAGTTTACACAAAAATTTTGAGTCTACAACTATACTCCTAAGCCTATTTATTTTTAATTCGAAACATGCTTGGTTTTGTATGATTTCTTAAGTATCATATATCATGGGACATATTTTTATCAAAATAATATTTTTCCTAAAATTACATATAAAAATATTCTAGAATATCAAATTTCATAATTTTCTAACTATATTTAGTATGTTAAACAAAATATGTAAAATCGATAGGAAGACCGAACTCATCAAAATTGGTGGCTTCGACCACCATCGGCCACCAAACCTTATGTGCCAGCTTGGGCACTGTCACCACCGTGTGGTGGTGGTGGCCGTAAACTCCTACATTACCATCAGGTGGTGGTTCCCTTTTAAGGCTCTAATTGCATAGATTTTTGTAATTTTTTGCAATTAATCCCTAATCCTAAAATTTTTGGTTCTCTCTATTTTTTTTGCTCTTTAAATAGACCAAATGAACTTCTAAATTTTTTTGGGTATTTATAGAGGTTCCTTACTTTTTTTCTCCCAATTTCTAGTTGCTAAATATCCTTATCCTCTTCCAAATTTGCTTTTTATTTGTCTTAATTTAATTGGTTGCTTTTATTTACTTAATTCCAAGCTGTCATGCCTCAAATATGGATCATTCCTCATTTTTCTTGATTTTTTCTTAATTAATTATGAATTTTCTTTAATTAATTAACCTTATTTTGACATATTTTGCGTACTTTAAATAATTTCACATATTTCTGTCTACATATAAATTCATATATGGTACAAATAAATATTCTTAAATATTATTTGAGTTATTTTATGATTTTTAGTGTGTCTATAATCTATCGATTCGTTAAATGTCAGAATTCGTTTTAATCGTTTCCAATAAATAATAGATAATATACATATAATTCAATATTATAATAATTAATTATTTTATTCTTTATTTTCCTAAATCCAAACCTATGGAATTACTTTTACTAATATTTGTAGCTTCGTCATAAAATTTAGATTGGATCGGACGATTGACGATTTGCTTGATTGTCCTAAATTTTACGAACCGAACCCTGAATACCTAGTTGCAGGACTTACATATAGAGAGCAAAATTTTGAGTTGCATGCAGTTCCTAGGCCACTATATGTATTTGTTGGCATACTATTTGATTCATGTATTCCTATGATTGTTTAATAACTAACTTATTAGTATAGTATGAATGATATCTTACTAAGCTTGTATACCTAACAATTTTTCCATTACAGGTTTATCGATAGCTAGGATAGGGGATAGGAGTTGAGTACGGAATGTGACCATTGAGTAGTATAATAAAAAGCTAGAATTCAAAGAGGGATTGTATAATTGATTTAGAACATTCTTTGAAATAACTAATTTCTCAATTAAGTTTAACATCTTTAGTAAATCTAGAAATTTCAAGAATTGTCTATTCTATTTCATTATTTTGATGGGGGATATCGATTCTCTGTAATTCTGATATACTATGGACTAATTAGGGTATCCATTGCTATTTATTAAACAATCTAGTTATATATAATATAATTAAATGTGAATGGTAAATAATTAGTTAGAGTTTTACAACCTCTAACTTGCAAGGTGATTTTCATACCATGAGTGCATACGTATTATGAAAATTTTAAAGCAATCTTACCGGGCCCCCTATAAGGTCATTACAGTCCTAATCTCTCTATTGATTGATCGATAAGGAAAGTATTAATTAATTCATATGGTCGAAGCCCCACTGGAAGTTTCTATTTACATAACATCCTTTGCTCTTAATCAATCGTCCAAGAGCTTAGCTCACCCTTGATACTTTAGGACATACCGATTGATTGGTAGCAATGGTAGCCTAGATTCGAACATCCTTCTCTTCTTGGCTCCCTTATATAAGCCCTATACTTTTGTGATTAGATATTGGGCGAGTAATTTAGGGTGTTGGTGGGATTAACCCGATTAAGCTAGAAATTTATGAGTGGGCTTAGGACATTAGTTAATGAGAACCTATAGACTCGGATCTTACAAAAATAATAGAATAATAAAAATATAGCTAAAATAATACTTTTTTTACTATACTATTTAATAATTAGCATAATCGCATAAAATAGGCTTTCGTACTTAGTGAATTTTTAGAGATAAATCATATGTGTAATAAAATAATAAAATAGCATAAAATAACATATAAAATATATATATATATATACTACGTGTAATTTTTATGCGTAAATATGTACTCATAATTATTTAATATACTTGATTAAGTGCAAATTAAGTTGAAATAAATAAATAAAAATAATACAATTTACTAAAAATAGTATGGTAGCTGGGATTAATCTTGCATTAGGCGTATAAGGGCTACAGATAGTTGTTGAGATGTGGATTAAGTAAAGTGACACACATTGGATTAAGTATATAAGGGATTTAGGTATGAGGAGAGAGAAAAAATTCATTTGCATGCACTACAAGTTTTGTGAAATTAGGAAGCCCTCTCCATAATATTGTACATGAAAATTGGGATTTGGGAAAAAATAAGCTTAGGTTTAGAAAACTGAAGAGGAAAATTAGGAAATATATAGAAAAATCGGGTGCAAATCTAGGTTATAAGTAGTTTGGGAGTGTAAGTGATTGCTCGAGACCAACCACTACTACTACATGAACTAGCAACCACCCCTTAGCTTGGCCGATAAAGGTGGTGTAGTTGCTAGTGGTCAGACTTGAAGATTCTAGTGAGTCCTTAAAATTAGTTGATTTTAAAAAATTTATTAAAAATATTAATTTTATCTAAAAAATTATAGAAAAATTTGTTCTTAAGTATTTTTATTTGTAGAATCTAGGAAAAAAATTATTTTGCATAAATTTAGTAGATATATAATACATCCTTAATAAATCGACAAAATTGAGCTAATTTCAATATCCATTTGAATTACCATAATGACATAGTTTTAACCTCCAAATTTTTTTTTGAAAGCTTTTCAATACTTATCTTAAAATGCTAAGTAAAGTTTTTCAACAAAAATACTTTCTAAATTTTTATGAATTTTTTAGTCCCTTAATTATGATTAAAATGGTATTTTTAGTAAAAAATTAGTGAATTTTTCCTTAGAAACTCACTTGGATTCCAATCTTAATTGATTAGTGGTGCATTTGTAGTATACTAGAGTAGTTGAATTAAGTTTTATGGGAAGAAGTTATGAAATTAAGAATATACCCCTTATATATGCTGTTTAGTAACAAATGGACTTGAAAAATTGAAGAGTGATGATATGTTAAATGTGAGTTTTAGGAAGCGAGGAATCTAAGGAGTGTTGAATGAAGTTTTAACTTATAAAACTAATGTCAAAATAACTTAATGAATTGGTTATTATTGATTTAAGGCTTGGACATGGCTTAAAACTAATCTATTGTATATGCATAGGGATAATTGAAGGTCACCAAAGCAATGGACAGGAGTTGTGAAACATTGAAGTTTGAGTAAGTTAGGATCCATGCTTCACAACATGTTGGAGTACTATGTCGAAGTACTTGTAGGCTTGAGAGTGCATTTGGTTGTGATTGTAACTTAATTATATATGCGCCTGCTTTGTGTGTGGTTGATTTATTGACTTGTGGACTTGGAGTGCTATATTAAATGAATTTATTTGCTTTGCTCTATCTTGTTAATTTGTTGATCACCCTTAACTAAAATTAACCAAAGATCGGCCCTTAACCTAACTAGACATGCATAACAACTCACTAGGGGAATTATTAAGAGTGTCAGACCAAATACTAACTCCTTCGATGAGGATGGTTGAAACATTCCTTTCCCAACCCTTAGTCAAACTAAGTGACAAAAGAGAAGGTCATGACAAGGTTACGGACAATGGTTTGAAAGTAGTCTCATAAGGTGGTAGGGCATTTATTGCGCTAATAGGTGAGTGCACTTAATCAAGTTATAGTGTAAATAAAATAGATTTTGAGTCTAAGTGTCAATTCACTGAGGAACCATACATGGGAGTGTATCTAATTATTTTTAGCAGTAATACCCTAAAATTATTTATTTACATAACTTCAAACAATAAAAGATTTAATAGAATAAATTAAAAGCAAAAGTAAAGTTTTGTAACAATAAAATAGAAGTTTAAGATAAAAGTAAGGAAATCAAATTAAACCAATTCACTAAGAATAAGAACAATAAAATAATTACACAACTCAATTTAATTAATAAAGAGATAATATTTTCCTTAGTAAAGCTATATTTTTGTTTACTATCTATTCTGAAGTGATTTATTCAATCTCAATTGCTATGTTAAATCGTGCAAATTCCCATTTTGAGCTAATTGGACTTGTGCCTCTAGTTAATTCTTAATCCTGAAACCTTCTCTACTCAAATTGCTTTTGAAAAGAGTGTTGTAGGATCGCATGGTAATCTTGAATTCCATTATTAGGTTGCCCTAATCTAGAAAAACCAACTATTAAATGTTTTACCTAACCAATTTTGCCTAATTGTGTTAGTTTATTATATTGCATGCGGTTACGAGTTGTATAGTAAACTCTAGCAATAACTTAATCACTACTATATTAAATTAAAGCAAACAATACAAATAACACAATTAGATCACAATATGTAAAATCATAGATTGAATTTAATAAAAATCATCCTTAAAACATAGTGTTTAACAATGATTTACTAAGTAATTAAAATTAAGGCATAATAAATAAAAGAAAAGAGAAGAAGAGAGAAGCTCCCTTGGTAATTCTATATCCTAACAATTTATGCTCAAGAGACTCTCTCTATAACCCTAGGCCTAAGTATCTATTTATAAGAAATAGACCTAGAATTATAAAGAAAATCTAATAAAAATATAAGATTGGAAAATCATTGCAAGTCCATGCTTGAAGTACACAATCGTGGTTTCTTCTGGACTTCTTTCCTTAGATCAAAATTCATCTACTTCTTGATCCATACTTTTGCTTTAATTATGCCTCAAACTTCATAAAATCCTTCAAACTTGATAAAAAGTTCCTAAAGTCCCTAAAAATAATGATTAAGCAAATTAAGCTTAAAATAATTTAAAATAAACAAGAATAATGTCTAATTTAGCATGAATTAATCATAGGAAAAGTATGCTAAATTCATGTAATCAAATGCCCTTACACTTAAGCTTATGCTTGTCCTCGTTCTGAAGCAAAACAATGAAAATCAAAGAA
The DNA here is from genome assembly GCA_024138015.1 of Lumnitzera littorea. Classification (NCBI taxonomy): domain Eukaryota; kingdom Viridiplantae; phylum Streptophyta; class Magnoliopsida; order Myrtales; family Combretaceae; genus Lumnitzera; species Lumnitzera littorea. The sequence goes on along the minus strand of JAMXBB010000003.1, from coordinate 75,286,758 downwards.
AAAATATTTCAAGGATAAGATGATTAACCATCTTAGAGAAGTGCACCCTCAAATTTGCATAGCTTAGCAGAAAATTTTCTAAATCACCTTTTTTCCTTATCTTTGCAATGCATTTAGAACACTTGGGTAATAGAAATTTAAGAATTACTAAATTTTAGCGATCAATTTGAATGACTCAGAATTAGCCACAACACTTAAACAGAAACTAAACTATAGATTAAAGCAGACATAAATTAATCAAGAAAAAGTTATAGAGATTTCCTTACTCTAATTCAAGAGGAGAGAGATCTTCCCTAGTTATTTTTATGTTGAAAGCTAGATTGGATGCATATTATATCAATTCATCCTTCAATTGTTCCTCTACTTCTTTCAATTTTTCATTAGGAGGCTTGTTAAGTCAAATCAATTTTCTTATTGAAGCTTTATTAGCATTGGGAAAGTACCTTACTATATTGATAGGCCAAGGCCAATCCTTAACAACTTTAATTAATTTTATTTCTATGATTGGAAGTGGGAAAAAGTCTTACTAGTTTTAGGGACCTAGACTGATCTTTACCAATCCTTAGCAATTATTTTGATTCAATTATTCACGTTATACCTCAACCTCTAACTACTTTGATTTTTCAATGATTTTCAAAGAACAAATCTCCTTTGTTCATCCAATTTAAAAAATTTTTGAAAAAGAAAGATAAATAACTATCCTCTAAAATTAAGCTTAGAAATCAAAATAATTGGTTCTTAACTCATTTATATCCATTCTAATCCTAACTCTAAGTTTAAGCTTAAGTAACAGGGAACTCTAAATCCTAGAGATTTAATCACTTAAATTTAGCAAAATGTTCTAAATTCATAAAACCATGTAGGAAAATTCAAAAAAAAAAAAAAAAAATTTATGTTGGCTTATATATAAGGGGTTGCAAATTTCTTAGATTTTTCAAAAAATTGCTAAAAACTTAAGTGAGTAAGTATTAGCATACATAATCTATTATTCCCTCCACACTTAAGTTGGACATTGTGCTCAATGTACACGATCATGCAAATTAAGATTCTAGTGGGAGAAAACAAAATTAACAATAAAGACAAGAAAGGGAAAAAAACTAGGACTTCCCTTATTTTAGCACTGGTCCTCATGAAAAATTAAATTCCAAAATCTAAATTCCATTGAACCATTAAGCACATGGTTTTCTTTGCATCAAAACAAACTAACCAAATAAAATGAAAAGAAAGAGTTAAAGTAAGCAAAATGATTAAATAAAACTACTATTGCTAATTCAAGCATCCAAAGGTTAGTATCCTACAGATTTACAGATCATCAATATATAAAGTAGTCAAAAAGCAATAAAGAGTTAGTTAATAATACAGTCATCTAAAGTACAAAATAAAATGAACCAAGTCTTTAAAAATGGAAAAGAAAAATCACTCTTCATCATCTTCTTCTTCTTCCTACTCTTCTTTGATCTCATCTCTAGTTTTAGGAATGGGTGGTAACAGTGGTGGTTGAATTTTCAAGTGGGTCATGATTGCCTCTAGTTGCACTAAAGCACGATCCACCTAATGTTGTAGGTTTACTGCTTTTTAAATAGCTTCCTCATAAATTTCTTAAATATGCCAACCATTGAGGAAGATAAAGATTTTGCTTATGGCCTTGATGATGAGGAAGTGGCCTCACTAACTAGCTCAGGTGGTAGATCTTCAGGTGTTGGTGGGAGTTGTATGGCTTTGATTGCATCATGGGTGAGAGGAATAGAGAGATCCATTACTTGCATGTGGTCTATATTGTGCTAGGAAAATTTGTTACTAAGCGAGTAATGAAGGGACTTGCAAAAATATACTTAGAACACCCCTTACTACCTTGGTTTCTCAAGAACCAAACCATTATAAGTCTTAAATTTAAGGGTTGTCTGTTAGCAATACTATACAAATACAATATATTCCTTTCATTTACGACTTCTTGACTATTTCCTCTATTAGTAAAACCTCTAGTCAAAACATAGTGCACCAGCCTAAGAGTAGGATTAACCAAGTTAGAAGCTTTTGTCCTTCCTAGGTCATAAGTTCCTCCCTCTCTTCTAGTTAAATCATTCTACATGAAGGACTTAGGAACACCTTAGGGTAGTTTATATGGTAACTCCATATACTCTCAACTCATGACATATTTCACAAGATAGAGACCCATATTTACAATAAGAACATCAATTGGCATAGTAACCTCACTACTAAAACACCTAAAATGTATGGTATTTTGCCTACCTTGAGTGAGATTGTCGATGCTTAACCTAAAGATACTAAGGACTTCCAAGGTCAACTCTTTATATATTGGCTTATTAATGGTCAACAGCCAGTCTAATCCTCCAAGCTCGATTAGTTGCTTAATCTTGGCTTCATAGCCAACCTAAGCCAATGCATCTTAGTTTAAGTATGTGATCTCGCTAAATTCTTTCTTTAATAGGTGGTCAAATCTTTTGCATTGTCATGAATGTTGAAATGTCAGTTAAGAGGGTTGGGGAATGGTACTAGAGTTTTTACGTAAAGCATGTTTAACTCTTGGAATGATTTGAAATCAAAACAAAAGAGAAGTTCAAATTTGATAAAAAGGAATGATCTATGTTACATTGATAATGATTAATTCGAGAATTGAGCTCAAAGATCATGCTTGATTCAATGCTAATTTAATATACTAAGCAATTACGGTAATGATTGAATGAGCCAACAAATTGTGTAATGTAATGCTAATATTGCTAAAATCATGGGCTAGTGCATTTATGGGATTGTTTTCAAAATTGAATCTTAGTTTGATGAATAATCTCTATATGCATTAGCATTAAATATACAAATCCTCACAATTTTGTTCAACAATTGAACTAATAAAAATTTATATATTGAAATTGAAGGTCGTAAATCCTTGATTAATAACATTATAGGTTGATAAGATATTAAATTTTTTATATTAAATTGAACCTATAACTTCATAATCTAGGTTAGCATGAATACTTGCATTCAATATATACTCAATTTAAAACTAGTTTTTTTTTTTTTTTTTCACACAATAAGATTCATGTGCAATTTACATTCCTTAATTCCATTTTGGTAATTCTAATTATCATAAAAGAATGAATGGAATTTGTTTAATTGCACATAAATATCAATGGCAACAAGTTTCTATTTCAAACATGAATTGTATTCATCATAATGCAGGAGCAACATCAAATTCATAGTTTTCCCCTAGTTTCTTCCTCTTTCTTCTGCTTTCTCTCACTTTCTTACTCTTTCCTTCACTTTTCTTTTCATTCAATCCTTCACAAATATGCATTTTTCTTGCAATTTTTAGTAGATAATGAGTAGATAACGTATCACGTCACATTATCAATGCTAGATCACTCCTAGAAACTTAAAGATTCAAACATGCAAGACAGTTTTCTCCATGAAAACATAATTATAAATTAGATTTTTGTAGATTCTAACAACAAATCTAATGAAATAATGAAGTCAAGTTGATGTCTGTGTCTTGGATTTGTTGTACATGTGCTTGCATTGAGGAGTTTTATGAATTTTTAAAGCAAGCATAAAGAGAGAGTAGAGAGGAATAGGTGTGTTAGAGAGAGAGCATGAGTATGAAATGAGAATGGAAGAAGAATACTCATAATACCTATGATATTCAAATTTAAAGCTGATTATGAGTAAGGACTATGCTTGTGGAGTGTAGCCATATTCCTTCCCTTCATGTTGGGTTTTAAACTACTATGTGTCCATGGGTAAGGACCACAGGTGTAGTCTTGGCTGTGTTCTCTTCATTTAAGAATTCTCGAATTCTTCTCGAATTTTATTTTTGAGAGGATCACAGTTCAAGTCCTCGAGCATAAATTTTGGCCATGATCTTTCCTCAATATTGAAAATTCATGCTAGTTCAACTACTTCAACTTGGTTCCTGAAATTATTGGAAAAACTAAAAATTAGTACCAGCTGAAGTACACAAATTTAGCCAAATAATAATCTAATTGGATGACAACTTTCGTAATGAGTATTGCCTCATAGGCTAAAAACTAACTTAGAATTAAATACTTGAACTAATTTGTTGGAAAATAAATGACACAAACTAAAATAACTTAAATAAAATCAGTCAAGCTTAGACTGCCTCCATAAGATTGCTTTTATTTTACGTCATTAGCTTAATGGTAGACATTTCTTTCCTTAGTTTGCTTCTAAACTTGTTGGTTTAGGATTCGGTTTGGTTTTTTTGGGTAAGCTTCCTTGTAGCCTTTTAATGATTGAGCTTGCCAACTGTCCTAGTTGGTTCTTTAGATTTCTTAATGAAACTTTTGTATTTCTTAGTGTAGCTTCATTGGCTAGGAATCTTGTGTCTAAACTCTCAATGAATTAGTTTAGTAACTTTTTGAATTTAAGGGCCTTGTTTTATTATTGCGCATTACAATTTTTTTGTTGCTACTGGCCTCCTTAAGAAAAATTGGGATAATTCTCCCATCTTTGGTTATAAGTATTACTGAAAGGATTATTCATAGAGCGGTTAGCAATAAAATTCATATTTTCAATTTTCGTTAAAATTTCATCCTACACTAAATTAATAGGTTTCATTAATCCATCAATCTTTTTACTTAAATTTTCAACCTGAGCAATTAACGTAGTTATAGAATCAACGTCATACTTTCCAAATGATTTCACTTTGGTTCTTACATTATCCCACTATGAATTATTCATTATTGTGCCATCAATTAGCTTTTGTGCCTTATCTAGTGTCTTAGCACTTAGAGTACTTTTAGCTGTGGCATTGATCGTTTGATGTGTGGAATAATTAAGTCCATTGTAAAATGTTTGGATTTGCCTCCATTGAGATAGTCCGTGATGTGGACACCTCTTCAACAATTCTTTAAATCTCTCCTAAGTGTTGTAAAAAGTCTCATCATCTAATTGGACAAAAGCTAAAATATTATTGCTAATTTTCGCCATCTTAGTGGGCAAGAAATATTTTCTTAGAAAATTTTCTACTAAAGATTCCCATGTTGTAATTGAGTCCTTAAGTAAAGAATTAAGTTACTATTTTGCCTTACCTCACAAAGAAAATGGAAATAACCTTAATCTTACCACGTCATCTTAGACACCATTGATCTTAAATGTGTCATAGATTTTTGAAAAATTTGAGATATGATTGTTGGGGTCCTCGTTAGCTAATCCATTGAACTGGATAAATTGTTGGACCATTTGGATGATGTTGCGTTGAATCTAAAAATTTGTTTGAATTGTATGCCTCACGATGCTGGACTTAGCTTTAATCACCATTGGTTTACCAAACACCATAAGTGTCTTGTTGGCATCATCATTGTTATTATCTCCATTGTTTAGTGCCATGTTTTTTATTTCAACTTCCTTCTCACTATCTGAATCTTTAGACTCTTCCTTTAATATGAGTGGTAAACCTCGATCCATGGTGTCACAATTTCTTCTATAGAGATGCCTTATAGTTCTTTTAATCTCTGGATCAAGTTCCACCAGATTTCTACCACTACTCATCATAAATTGAAAAGATTTAGAAGTTAGTAATAATGTAGAAAAAGAGAACAATATCAAAATAACTAAGGAAAGAAATAATACAAATTTGTTAAAGTAATAGATGAATCTAGGGTTTTTGCTAATTTTCCTAGTTAGACTACTCTATTTTGGTTCCCCAGCAATGGCACCAAAAACTTGGTAGGGCATTTACCATGCTAATAGGTAAGTGTACTTAGTATAGTTATAGTATAGATAAAATGAAACTTAAGTTTGAGTGTTGTTATTATGAGGAACTATACATAGGAGTGCGTCTAATTATTTTTAGCAATAATATCCTAAAATTATTCAATTATCTAGCCTCGAATAATAAAAGATTTAATAGAAAAAATTAAAAGCAAAAGTGAAGGTTGTAACAATACGATAGAAGATTAAGATAAAAGTAAGGAAATCAAAGTAGAACAATTAATTAAGAATAAAAACAACAAAATAATTAAATAACTCAATTTAATTAATAAAGTGATAACATTTTTCTTAGTAAATCTTTATTGTTGTTTACTACTGGTAGGGCATATGTTGCGTTACTGGGTAAGTGCACTTGTCAAGTAATAGTATAAAGGATTATTAAAGTCTAGGGTTATTGATCCTACAAGGACTGAACGCTTACTTACCCATTCTAATTACTCTAACTTATGTTGAATTGTAATATTGATGAAGAATTGAACGAAAATAGAGAAATAGAAATGAGTAAAATATTAACTAATAGTGCTATAATGAGATAAAACTAAATAAACATAAATTGAGATATCTAGACTTTGATCACCATGAGTGTAATATATAGAATCTTAGGATTTTAATAAATTTCTTATTCTTATTAACTGGAGGAATTTAAGTGTTGATCTAATAGGAATCACTTCTTTATTAAATTCTAATCCTAATTATATCCTACTTGAATAGCTTTTAGGATAGGATTCTTTAGAACAACAATAAGAATTGGACTTTTGCATACAAACAAGAAATAATTAATTTCAAAAGAAATTTATAATTTATCTTTAAGCTTTTGACGACCCCTTCAATCATGGTAGATCTATTTATTTATTGACATCGCAACTTCAATACATAAAATTAGATAATTAAGTTGAGACTCTAGAAATAACAATTTAATCCAAAACAAAATACGTAATTGAATTAATAGGAATAAGAGAATTGTATTAAAATAAAACAATTATGGTACACTATATCGTTACCTCAATGGTTCATAGGGTTAGATATCAATGCTTCTAAGCTATATTCATAGTAAAGATGACAACTTGCATCATAAAAGTAAAACTAAACCTTAAAAGTACTTGTATTCCTTATTGTCTCTCTTCTCTTCTCCTATCCTTAGTACAAATATCTATCTTCTATATATAGTATTTGTATAAAATAATCTCTAAATGGCATGTGTATAGTAAACTGGAGGTCTAAAGGCATGAACATGGGCATGGTGGTTAGGTCTGAACAACTCCTTGCAATAATTCTTGCGAGAATCATTTTGAAATTAATTACGAGGGGATCATGGTCGGGAAACACGGCCGTAGTGGGTGACTGTAGTCATGTTCTTGTCAAAAATCTTTCAAATTTCAATTTTGAATTTAAAGATATGGGCCTTACTGCCAAGAAACATGACTGTAAAGTGCAATCGTGGTCGTCTTTCTTGTTTATTTCTTGAACAAATTCTCTTTGATCTTTGTTATCTTTGGATTGTCCTTCAAAATATATGAAATTGTTCTAAAAAATCACCTCAATTCTCATTTTTTGTCATGTAACTTCAATTGAGTCTTGAAAGCAATAATAACTCAAATCAATAGCAAATTCATCGAAATCATATTAAAATAGCTCAAAATATTCAAGAAAATAGCATGAAAAATGAGTATAATTTTACATTTATCAAATTTCCTTACACTTAAGCATTTGCTTGTCCTTAAGCTAATTGCTCAATCCTTAATAAGGATTGATAAGAAAAATTATGAGAAGATCGTCTAGGTGAACTGCTATTATTCAAGAATCATAGAAAAAAAATTGAGTTAAGCCCATAGATAGACTTTGAATCCTTTAAAATTTTCTAGTCACTTGTATACTCTTTTGCTTGTTCACTTTTTCAATGCGTCCTGAATATAAACATTAGAATTCAATTGTTAATTCCTATAAATTGATGCTTAATCATGTCATTTAACCAATGATTCTCTTCTTAAATTAGTCCAATTTTTATTTAGTCAAGCAAAAACCATATATGACTCCTTTCCATTTAGCTAAGATATATGCAAATCTCTCTTAACTCTATTGAATGCCATAATCAAGAGTAAATATATGTTGCATCTATTCATCCCATACTCATTTACCTAACATAAGTTTGTGTTGATAGGCTCTTTAATTTACTTAATTACCAAAACTTTATTAGCAGTAGGAAGGTACCTTGATCTTTTGAGGGACTAAGGCCTATCCTTGCTTATTCAACTATTTTTATGATTAATATTAATAACAAGAAAGTATCTTGCTCTTTTGTTGGATGAAGGCCAATCCTTATCACTTTTTTTTTCTTTCATTAACTTTTTTTCTTTTCTTTTCTCTCTCTCTCTCTTTTTCATTTAATTGGTAGCGAAGAAGAATTTCACTCTTCTAAGGGATCAAGACCTATCCTTACCATCACTATTTATCAATTTAGTCTTAATTATGCCCTCGACAAATTGGATTTTTAATAGGAAATTATAAGAGATAAGCTTCATTTACTTTTTTACTTAGGATTATAGAATTATAAGAATATAAAGTGATAAGCATCAATCTAAGTAAATTTTAGAAGTAGCACATGACTAAAGCTTAACTTCAATGATTAATTAATTGATGTCTTAGAATCATAGGCTAAATAACATGTAACTCTTGCTCTATAGGAATTCTACTACTCAATTCTGATAACGTGTTCCACGTGCAATAGTGACTTAGGAAAAATTAAAGATAAGCATTTTTTTTTAGTAAATGGGAATTGCAAATTCGAAAATTTTCTTAGGGGGTCAAAATAAACAATTATTTTTGAATAATAATAGTATACCTCTTCTTTACACTTATGAGTACATTGTGCTCAATGTACCTAATTCTAAATTATAGGAAAAATTATTGCAAACAAATATAGTAAGGAAGAAAATATGAACGTAGGAAAAATAATACTGCCCTGAATATTTGGAATTGACTCAAGTTATCTATTGAGACTTCAGCATGATTTGTTGGAATTTATCAGCTTAGAAGATCTAAATTAACACACTTAAAATAAAGAGATAAGAGCATATGCTGAAAGGAAACTTTTATTAATTCATTGAACAAGAACATAAACTTGAAAATAGAAGCATGGAAATTCAAAAGGAATTCAATAGATTATCTAACTAAGCACCTATTAAACTAAACATCAAAATCATCAAAATTAGAAAACACCTAAACAAAACAAATAACTCTAAATTCCTAAAAGAAATCTAAATCTTCCAACTTGGTTTCATCTTCTGAATCTCCATTAGAGGGTTCCTCTTCTTCTTGGGTCTTAAATATTGCTTCCTCCTCTTCATCATCCCCTAAGTTCATCCTCTTCGCCAAATCAATCAATTCCTCATCCATTAGTGGAGGAATTTTCATCTTTACTTGGTCAATGAGGTTACTAGCCTCCATCATTCTACTTTGTCTCCTAAATAATCTTTTTAGAGATTGTTCAATAATTTCTTGTGATTTAACCAATTTTTGAACTTGTGTTTTCAATTCTTCACTTTTTTTACTAGTTCACCATTGGTGGGGTGATTTGTTGACCTCATTAAGAAGAAGTCCCATCTAGCAAAAGGTTGAAAGGTTTATCAAGTAACATTCCAGATTACTGTGAGTTGGGGGTTGTCAACTAGAAGCTTAAGTTGCTTTGCCAAAACAGTAACATAAGGTCCACAACCTAATTGGTTTGCCTAAGAACTGGTCACTTGATGTCACGTATAGAATGCGAGTGCAACTGTTAGGTTGATGGGCTATCCTTGTACAAGGTTGTAGAGGTAAAAGACCTTATGCATAGCAACTACTTTGTTGCTCTTCCCTCTCTCACTAATTATGTGTGTGAGAAGCTAATGGAGTATTCTATGGGTTGGATTTTTCGAGTGGGATCCTTTCATGAATTTAAGATCATACATCTTCTCACCGCTCAATTTGAGCCAATAGTTGGCGGGGATAACACCACAAGGTAGTTCATATGGAAGAGTGTAGAATTCTGTTGGATGGACAAATTCCTTATCATAATTCCCCATCAAAACCCTGAACTTGACTATGGAAAGGTTAAACTCGGTGTTTTGAAGTAGGAATGCAATTGTGTTTTGGGCTCCATAAGGGATTTGGTCGCATTTTAAAGATAAGGTGGTGAGGAATTCTAGGTCCTAGGGTCAATTCTTTGTAAATGGGTTCTTAGATGTTAAACAACCTATCATAACCCCTTCTCTTAACCATGGCATAGATTTTCGGCTTTATGTTTCAACACTTTCCAATCTATGAAGCTTGATCAAGAAAAAGTCTTTTTGGAAAGAGCTTTATAATGAGATTGGTGATTAGGATTATCGAATTACAAAATGTGTTTTGAGTGGGGTGGAAGCGTAACTAGAGGATGCTCTTCTAATATTGGGTTGGTAGAGTTCCTATAAGTTGTGCGATAGGTGGTTCATGGTGCCATTGGTGGTTGTTGTTTTCTCTCTTTCCCCATACTTAATTGAAAGACTAGTGTTTAGGAATTTTGGAATTACAATATAGTTATTTAAAGATGAAATTTAATTTAAATACTAGTTTCCTAGATTATTAGTGCAATCTTAATTATGCAACTTAATTTTGTGGAAAGTTGCAATAACATCTTCTAATCTAAGCAATTAGTAATTTAACAGATTTCATTGAATATTTATTGCATAATAGTAATAGGAAGGTGGTTTAGGAAAAGGAAAGTGAATTTTAGGTGAGGGGAGTTGAAATTGAGAAAGTGCATTACACTTCCTTAATTGCAAGATTTAGGCAATCTTTATTAAGCGGCCTTTGGAGTATATGGGCATGACCATGGCCATGATCAGTGGTTGTAGTCTCCATTGGGGTTGAATCCTTGAAATTTTTCAAGGTATAATTTCTTAACAAGAAGAACATAGGCGTGACCATGGGTGTAGTCACTGGCCGTTGTTTTCTTGTACTAAATTTTGAGTTCAACTTTGTACTTTTCCATATCTTAGAAATACACGGTCATGAATGTAGAAGTGGTCCTAGGTTGTGGTCTCCTCTTGACTAAAAACTTCAAATTTCAAATTTAAGTGTAATTTTGCTATGAAAGGACGACGGTCATGATCACAAGCATGATATTAGGCCATAGTCTACGTTAGACTCGGACTTACCTCTCTTCCATGAGCTCCATGCTTTGATTCTCAATCATGATTCTTTCTTATCTTTTTCTTAGTCACCACAACTCCTCATCTTTTGTGATTGTCCTTGAAACACTTAAGAAAAATATAGAAACCACTTGCATTGACTTAATAAAAAATTAAACTTGAATAAAAAAGACATAAAATGGACAATCTAGAAAATAAGAAGTAAAATTCACTTTGGTTGCGTCCTAAGAAGTGCTTTTAGTTAATGTTTTTTGCTTAACGAGTTAAGAATAAAATTACCCATTTTCTCTGATTGGATGGAGATCATAGTTGAGATTATGCTCCCTTTTGAACTCTTCTCTTAAGTACACTTTGAGTCATTGGCTATTTACCTTGAAAGTTCCCTTCTCGAGGCTCAAAATCTTCACCACTTCATATGGGAATACCTATGTTACAGTGTAGGATCCTAACCATCTAGACCTAAGCTTACCTAGGAAAAGCTTTAACAAGGATTGATATAGCAAAACTTTATCTCTAGTTCAGAATTGTTTTCTTTGCCTAATCTGGTTGTTAGGAAATCGCTTCGCTCTATCCTTGAGTTCTTATAGGCTATATCTCACAATTCTTCAAGCTCACTTAGCTAATGTTTCTTGTATTCACTTGCACGCTCAAGATCAAGTATGAGGTTGTTCTAATTGGCTTCTAATATGTAGTTCTATAAGTCTAAAGAACATCATCGAGCTTCTTAGACCAATCTCTGTGATTATGTTAGACGGTCTCTTCTAAGATTTGTTTAAGGTCCCTGTTTGCTACTTCAACTTATCTATAAGTTTGAGAGTGGTATGGAGTTGCAATTCGATAGTTAACTCCATATCACTTCAATACTTTCCTTAGTTGGACATTACAAAAATGGGTTCTATTGTTTCTTATAGGTGCTTTAAGAGCACCAAATTTAGAAAACAAACTCTTAAGGAACCGTCTTACTACCTTAGAGTCATTAGTTGGTAAAGCTTGTGCTTTTACCCACATAGACACATAATCTATAGTTACTAGGATGTATTTATTTCCATTTAAATTTGGAAATAGCCTCATAAAATCAATACCCTAAATATAAAAAATTTTGCATATCAAAATAGGGTTTTGTTTCATTTCGTCTCTTTTAGATATATTTCTTACCCTTTGACATCCATCATAAAGTTCAACAAACTTTTGGGTATCTCTAAATAATGTTGGCTAATGAAAACCACATTCAAGGGCTTTGTGAGCCATTTTATTTGCACTTAAGTGTCCTTTTATTAGTCCTGAATGACAATGTTCTAAAATTTACTAATCTTCTAAATAAGACACACATGTATGAATTATTTGATCTACACCTATTTTAAACATGTATGGGTCTTCCTAAAAGTAACTTTTAATATTATGGAAAATATTTTTACTTTGTCTAAAATCCAGTCTTGAAGGAATAATCCTCGCTACTAGATAGTTAGCTATGTTAGCAAACTAAGGAGTTTCCTAAGGACTTACATGGTATAACTTCTCGTCTAGGAACTTGTCATTGATCTCTTATTTATTAAGCTTTTCCAATGAAGGGTTTTCTAGGTGTGAGAGATGGTTGGTTGCCAAATTCTCTACTCCCTTATTGTCTCTAATTTTCGGGTCAAACTCTTTGAGTAAAAGAATCCATTTGATCAATATCGGCTTGGCATTTGTCTTATTCAACAAGTATCGTAAAGCAAAGTGGTTAGTATAAACAATAACTTTAGAGAATATAAGATATGACTTGAATTTATCAAGGGCAAAGACTATTTCTAGGAGTTTCTTTTTTGTAGTGGTGTAATTCTCTTAAGTATTAGTAAGAGTCTTGCTATTACAATAGATTGGCTGGAAATGCTTCTCCTACCTTTGTCCTAACAATACCCATAAAACATAGTCATTAGCATTGCACATTAGCTCATATGGTAAGCTCTAATCCAAAGCTACCATAATCGGGGCATTCATCAATTTATCTTTTAAAATATTAAATGCATCTAAGCAATCTTGAGAATATATAAAGGAGTATCCTTTTCTAATAATCGGGTTAAAGGTCTAGCTATTTTTGAAAAATCTTTAATTAACCTTCTGTGAAACCTAATATGTTCGAGGAAATTATGTATGACTCTAATAGATGTAGGAGGGGATAATTTAGCAATAGTGTCAATTTCAGCATTATTGACTTCTATGCCTTTCCAAGACACTTTATGTCTTAACATTATCCCCTCTTATACAATAAAATGGCACTTTTCCCAATTCAAAACTAAATTAGTCTCTTTATATTTAGCCATTACTTTTTCAAGGTTCCTAAGGTAATTATCATATGAATTCCCAAAAATTGAGAAATCCTTCGTAAAAACTCCCATTATATCCTCTATGAATTCATAAAAAATTGCCATCATGTGCCGTTGAAAAGTTAAGGTGCATTACAAAGGCCAAATGGCATTCTCCTATATGCAAATGTACCATAAGGACATGTAAAGGTAATTTTCTCTTGGCCCTCTAGGGTAATAGGAATTTGAAAATAATCGGATAAACCGTATAAAAAGCAATAAAACATATGACTTGATAGATGCTCCATCATCTAGTCAACAAACAGTAGGGGAAAATTATCCTTCCTCGTGGCGTCATTGAGTTTCCTATAGTTAATATAAACTCATTAGCTTGTAACCCCTCTCATTGGAATTAGCTCATTCTATTTGTTTGGTATTACTATCATCCATCCCTTTTTAGGTATAACCTGTACAGGACTAATCCAAGAACTGCAAGAAATATGATAAATCATACCTATGTCTAGAAGCTTGATTACTTATGCCTTGGCTACTTCCTTCATATTCGGGTTCAGATGTCTTAGCAGTTGTATTACAGGCTTGTAACCTTCTTCAAGTAAGATCTTATGTATATAGAACGGGGGACTAATTCCCTTGATGTTAGAAATCTTTCATGAGATTGCTCTCTTGTGATCCCTTAGCATATTGAGGAGCTTATTTTTTTGTTGGGTAATCAATTCAGAGGAGAGTATCACTAGCAACTTTAAGTTTTCCTCTAAGAACCCATACTCTAGATAGTTTGGTAGCTGCTTTAGCTTGATGACTCTTCAATGGAAGGCTTCAGTTTTGCTTCATTGACGTGCTTAAACCGTTCAATCCTTTGCTCCTGAATTAGAGGGCTAATTTCTTTGGTATTGTTTAGATCACTAGATTCTTCACCAGGAATTCCTTGAGTCAAAAATAATTCCAAAGGATCTTTAGATAATAACTCCTGCAAAGTATCAAATACAGTTAGTAGAATCAAGACTAAAACATGTATCATGTTGTTCAACAAATTTTCTCATTGCTTCCTTAATTTTAATTACCATATCTTTTTCTCCTACCCTTAATGTAAGCTTACCATCACTAACATCTATAATTGCTTTAGCTATAGCTAATAAGGGTCTGCCTAAGATGAGTGGTACCTTAGTATCCTTGTTGATGTCTAAGATGACAAAATCATTTAGAAAAATAATTTTATCTATTTTAACAAACAAATCTTCAATTATACCCTTAGGATATATTACTGATATGTTAGCTAATAGTAAACTCATCCTAATTGGTTTAGATTAACTGAGGCTTAGCTACTTAAATAATTTATATGGCATTAAATTTATGCTAGCACCTCAATTAGCTAATGCTTGTTTAATAGATAAATTTCTAATGAGACAAGGGATAGTAAAACTCCTTAGACCTTTAGCTTTGCAAGAAGCTTTTTTTGTAGGATGGCTAAATACTCCTCACTAAGCATGACCATGGATAATTCCTCTAGTTTCTTCTTGTTAGAGAATAGACCCTTTAAAAACTTTGCATATTTAGGCATTTGTGACAAAACTTCTTCAAAAGGTGGATTACTATGCAATTGTTTAAATAAGTCTAGAAACTTACCATACTGCTCTTCTAAACATTACTTCCTTAGCTTTTGAGGATATGGAATGGGTGGTTTATCTTCTTTAACCTTTGGGGCTTCTAGTTTTTCCTTAGGCAGTTTAGAAGCTTGTGAAACTTTATCCTTCTCCTCTTCCATCACCAGTTTAGGGTTGATTGGTGTCTTTTCAAGTTGCTTAGCAACATGCAACTCCTTTCCACTTCTCAAGGTTAAAGCTTCAGCTTCAGCTTGTGGTGAAGGCTCTAGTTTCTTTTTTATTGAAATCTTGGTGAGTTGTTCTATGCACTTTTCGATGCTTAGTAGCCTAGTATTGCTACTTTATATGTACTTAGTCAACATCTCTTCTAGTTTCAAGTTCTCCTCTTTTGGAGGGTAAGCTTAGAACCTATAAGGAACACTATATTAGGCATCATAGAATGTTGTGCTAACATGGGATAGGAATCTAACCTTTTTATTTTGTGCATCTACCATTGCCGCTAAGGTTGTGGTAGACTTTGCAATCTTCAAATTGTTGGTTTCTTCCTACTAAGTTTATCACCTTCCCAATGGTAGTTATTTATAGTTAGGCTTCTAAACAAAGCGTAAGCTTTACTAAGCGTCTTTGAGTTTAATGTACCACCTACAGATGCATCAACAAATTGCATAGTACTAAAATTCAATCCATTGTAAAAAGTTTATACTTGCATCTAAAGTGGCAAAGCGTGATTAGGGCACTTTCTAAGCAACTCCTTAAAATGCTCCTAAGCATCATAAATTGTTTCCTTATTAAACTAAGTGAATGATGAGATATTGCTCTTAAGCTTAGCTATCCTAGTTGGAGGAAAATATTTTTCTAAAATCTTTTCTATTAGTAATTCCCAAGAAGTAATAGAATCTTTTTGTAATGAGGCTAGCCATTGCCTTGCTTTTCCCTAAAAAGAAAATAGAAACAATCTCAACCTTATCGCATCATTCATAGCTCCTTTGATTTTGATAGTTGTGCATATCTCCAAGAAGTTCACAAGATATGCATGTGAATCCTTCTTTGGAAAGCCTTCAAATTGCAATTGTTGTTGAATCATTTGGATAATGATTGGTGAGATCATAAAATTATTAACAGTGATAGTTGGTCTTGTAATACTGGTATTGGCTCCATTAGTCGATGGTTTAATATAGTAGGACATAGTTTTATGTACTTTGTTGTTATTAGCCATTGCTTCAAATTTCCTCAACACAAGTAAGGGAAATTAAGTTAGATTTTGGTTAATTTACTAGAAAAATATAAAAACAACAAAGATTAAAATGATAGATTAATAAAGGAATGTGCTTTCCTCATCAACAGTCCCTAGAAATAGTGCTAAAAACTTGATGTGGTGTATACCATGCTATTAGGCAAGTGCACCTATCAAGTAACAGTATAAAGGATTACTAGAGTTTAGGATTGTTGATCACACGAGGATTGAATACTTACTCACTCATTCTAATTGCTCTAACATATGTTAGATTGCAATATTGATGATGAATTGAATGAAAATAGAGAAACAACAACTAATAAAAAATTAATTAATATTGTAATGATGAGATAAAACTAAATAAACATAAATTGGGATATTTTGACTTTAATCACCATGAGCATAGCATGTAGAATCTTAAGATTTTAATGAATTTCTTATTCTTATTAATAGGAGGAATTTAAGCGCTAATTTAATAAGAATTGCTTCCCTATTAAACTTTAATACTAATTACATCTTACCTAAATTGCTTCTAGGATAGGACTCCTTAGAGTGGCATTAAGAATAGGAATTCAGTATATAAATAAGTAATAATTAATTTCGGAAGAAATTTGTAACTTATCTCTAAACTTTAATAATCCCTTCAATCATAGTTAATCTATTTATGTATTGGAATTGGATAATTAAGTTGAGACTTTAGAAATAAAAACTTAATCCAAAACGAAATACGTAATTAAATTAACAAGAATAAGAGAATTGCAATAAAATAAAACAACTATGGTACACTACATCGTTATCTCAATGGTTCACAAGTCTAAATATTGATGTTTTTAAGCTATGATCATAGTAAAGATGACAACTTGTGTAGGACCCACCAAATCATCCATTAATGCACAATCGGATGATTTAAAGACTGTATGTAAAATTTAGGGTAATCACAAAAGTTGATTGATCAAGCCTGAATTTTATAACAAAACTAGAAATATTAGTAGAAATGATCTTGCAATATTGGATTTAAGAAAATAAAATAATAAGATGGTAAACTATTATATTTATAAAATAAACTTGTTTTATTCGTTATTTATCAGAAACATATAAAACGAGTTCCGTTAATTAATGAGTTACTAGAGATAAAATATATGTACACTAAAAATCATAAAATAACTTAAATAATACTTAGGAGTATTTATTTGTATTATGTATGAATTTACATATATGGAATAATACTTGAAATTACCTAAAATACCTAATATATACTAAATAATAATAAATAAAGATAAGAAAATTAATAAAAATAAATAAATAAATAAAGCTGTATGGCAACCTAAGATGTAATACTTTAAGGTGTGGATTAAGTAATATGGTTAAGTTTAAGACACCTAAGGATAGAAGAAAAAGCAAATATAGGACACTTGTATGCAAAAGTAAAAATCTATCGACCCGCTTTACTTTATAAAATTAGAAGCTTACCTTTCATAGTCATTTTAGATAGTTAACAATCTAGGAAATGTCTTGTGAGGAGAGAAAAAGCTAGAAGGAAATTAAAAAAAATTTCAAAAAAATAGTGGATTTAAGGGTTGGGTTGGAAATTGAATATCAAAATAGGACCTGGGAAGGAACCACGACCCTCATTAGGTAGCAAACCTTACTCTGGTGGCATTGACAAACCTAGGGTGGCTTGTGGTAGTTGATGCGATGACTTTTGGTGAGTCTAATTTACACTCAGATCTTTCAAAAATTAGTACAAAATATCAAATTCGGTTAAAAAATATTGAAAAGATTTATTCAAGCATATTTTTTGTATGTAGTTTTTAGGAAAAATATTACATTATTTAAATTAAGTCCCAAAATATATTCTTCTTAATAAATCACTAAAACTAAGTTGATTTTGGTTTCTTTTTCAAACACCCTATTGATGTTATTTCATCTCCAAAATTTTTCTGTGAAACACTTATGATGTATACTAAATTACTATGAAAATTTTTTCATGAAAATTATTTTCCATATTTTAATTCAATTTGTAGGCATTAAAAATCCTATTAATTGACTATTTTTCTAAATATGCTTAATAGTTTTATGAGAAATTGAGGCAGATTCTATTTTGGTGAGTATTATGACATATTATGATGTAAGTTAATGCTGGAAGAATAAACTTGTAGTGTTGGGAGTATTAGATTTATATATTGAAGGCATAATGTTGATATTTGCAATATATGTGAAGTGCTCAAATAATGGGATTGAGAATAGTTGGTTCAAGTTGGAGTAATGTTGGATTGTATACTAAGCTTGCATTCTAATCTTGAACTAAATTGTGGAGACTTATGTGGCAATATAGAATTTGTGCGGATCATAAGCTAATTCAAAAGCTAAATTAGAAATAAGGTTAGTAATAGTGCACTAGGGAGTTGATTAGAACCTGGATTAGAGACTACATTCACTTGGGTTAAAGTTATATAAACTTTATAGAATAGGTTAGAAGGTGTTTCTAAAAATTATGAATAAAGTGTAATCGGGAGCTGAATTAGAGACAAAATCAAAAGTTAAATCAAAACCCAGCTAAAATCGAGAACAATCACAAGAGGCTTAAAAACCTGAATGATTAAGTATAGTGACACTCTAGACTAAGGATAACAATTTGAATTATATAATAAAGTTTACATATAGCAAGTGTATAAATAATAAAGTAATATTTATATTATAGAGACTATCGATGAAGACTTGTTACTAGTCGCACCTTAAGTAACCAACCAGAAAGTCCAAGTAAGTTTTGGATCAATACATAATTGTATTTTGGAGTACTATTTCATAGTACTTGGAGGCTTAAGATGTGCTTGGTTGTGATTGTAGGTAGTTTGATTGTACGCATGCCCATGTGTATGTTTCTAAACTTAATTGTATACTGTTGACTTATTGTTCTAGTTTGCAATTGTTTCCATTGCATGATACTAATTGATCACCTTAAATTGGACTTAATGATATATGACTTGCAATCTTAATTGAACATGCAATCTAACTTAATAGGGGATGCTTATGATTCTTTGACCAAATGCTAATACTTTTGAAATGGATAGCGCTGGAGTATAATGGTCCTTTCTTCATCCTTAGTCGTACTAAATGACAGGAGAAGAGGTCACGATAAGAGTGAAGGCGGTGGTTCAAAGGTAGTCACGGGAGAAGCGATGTCTCTATTGTACAAGCTTAGGTTTGGTCATAAGTTGTTGTACATATGTTGAAACTTCTCAACCTGGATTAGAGCTGGTGTAATTTCTCTAATCTCACGGCGAACTGGACAACATCATGTAATGACATTTGTTTACTGTGTTACATTTGAATAACTATTTGATAACCTTATCTGTGCTTAAAGTATAGACTTATGTCTCCATCCCAACTTACTGAGTGGTTGGTTACTCACATCTTTATAGATGTTTTTGCAAGTGCTGACTAGGAAGGCACACTATAACCATTCTGAAGTTAATAATGGTTGGATCCTAGGGAGTGATGATACAAAATTGATGAACAGTTGAACATCTAAAGCTTTTCTACTTATCTACCAATCTTATGATATAGAGATATGTACTTATTAGACAACTAAGTTATTGGTATTATAAATAACATTTGAATTATTTTAATATATGTTTTAAGATTTCCATTGGCAAAATCATATTATCTTCGAGTGAACTATTTACTTCAAAGTGGGTTAGTCGTGAATGATTTGTGTAAATCATATCTATGATAGCAGTTGAGAGGTTGGTTTCTATCTTAGAATAGTTTATACTGTAGGATTGTTATGACTTTACCACTTTGGACTATAATAGTTCTAAGTTGGGATCAAAGCATAGTTTTAGTGAATTTACTTTGAATTGTCATAATTAAAAGAAGTAGACATTATAGAAACATAATGAGAGTAGAAGTAATAAGTGGGTAGTAAAGGACTATATTATAAATTATAGAATAACAAGTGACTAAAACACCGAACTAAGATAAACGTTAATTGATCTTAAATCCATCTATGGGGTTGTATGGAGAATTGATAGTTAGTTAGAGTAATTTAAGTGAAATGGAGAAGAGTCTCTTATCTAGTATAGAGTTGAGATGTAAAGATTATTGTCAAATGGTTGTTTGGGATATGTTTAAGACCATGAATGAGAATATTGATACGTTTATTGATGGGTTGCATTGTAGTTAGCGAAACTCATGGACATTAATGGAAACTAATTTTGGTCTTTAGTATAATAGCTATACTGTGATAGTTTTCATTGAATAAAGGTGGTTGAAAAGTAAGGGATTACGGCTTAGATGATGCTAGTGAAATACTTTCTAATAAGAGTAAAACAAGGAAACCTTATGCTGGTGGTACTATTTGTACTTCGATTAGCGTATCATTATCTTTAGATATTATTCTCAAGGGATTATTAATTGGTTCCCATATTTTCCTGAATCAATTGGAGTAGGTATAGAGATACCCTTAGAACTAAAAGAACCTTACACTAAACCTATAATACTTGAAGTACCGTTAGAGAATCAATAACCTGTATGGCCTTAGAATGATGTTTAATTGGATGTATCGAGTAAACATGAGATGGTTAAGTGGGAGTGGGATTAAGGATGGCATAGAATAGGATTTAGAGGAAGAAGAAGAATTTAAGGAGAGAGAAAAAAAAAAGAGAACCTGAATTAGGGAGCTAGATGTGGAATTGATGGATGGTCCTAATGAGAATATGTAGGTTGTATTGATGCAAATTATAACAGACATGGAGGTGAATGAACTAAACAATAACGTTGAAGGAATTAGAAACTAATTTAGAGAGTAAACTAAAATCCATACTGGAGGCGTAATCAGAACCTAATTCAAAAGTAGACCTTGTATAGATTGGGGATGTGGCACATGAGGTAATAGTTAATAAGGACATTGAAGAGTATGATGACAATAAAGGTATATGAAGTTATTACTATTCCTGGTATTCCCAAGAATGTGTAGCTATGTACTGAATCAACAAGTGGAAATGATGATGGTTTAATTGGAAGGTAGATGTAGTGGACTTCCTTATAATGAATAATTGCTATTGATAACTTAAATGATGAATATATCATAATAGCTAGTTTTGTTGTGCTAGGGCATTATAGTTTGATCCTATGTTATTTGTTAACGTTTATGGATATACCTTTGATTCTTTGATGTATATTGTTGTACCTTTTGGTGAATGTATATCTTTTGGTTATATGCATATGCTTTAAACATTCTATGTATTTGAGAGTTAGAGATATAATGGAATTAGATGTGTTTTGATATATTGGTCATGCAAATTCTTCGTATGTAGAGATAGCTATTGAATTTGTGATACTTAACGTAAATGATACTATAATTAGGTTATGAATCTATAAGTCTTTAGTCAAATGAATAACGAGTTTGAAACTTATTTCTCGAGAGTCTGTAAGTAAATGTGAGTGAAGGAGAACAAGTATAAATTGGATAGTGAGATTTTTATGTTGTGTTAAGGCAAATGAAATGATATCATTATGTGGTACTTATGTCTAGTCGTAGGGGATTGGCAATTGTTAAATGGTTAATGAGAAGTGAGATAGGATGGTCAAGTAAACTATGATTGGATATGTATCTAGGTACCATAAAATAGTAGTGGCGAAGGGAGTTATGACTGATGGTAGAAATAAAAATTACAATGGAAAGTTTAGAGAAAATCGGGACCCACTATCATAAGTTTCCTCAACACCCCATCGATAGGATACAGTCCCATTCTTATAGGAAGTGAACTTTAATGGATAGTTGCTCATTAGTATACCTATCATGATATTATAATAAGGAATAATGATCTAGTATCTTGATACAAGAGGAAATTGAGGAGGATAGAAAGTCTCAAGAAGTGGAATAGAGAGAGGAAGGACCTTAAGAGATTAGAAAGTTGTTTGAATTCACTAAATAAGCATGATGTTTATAAGGGAAGATAAATAAGCCGCTTTGACTTACCATTTGTTAGTCAAGGAAGGAGAAGCTTTGAACTTTTAGATATTTGGAGTATCAAAAATTGACTTATGGTACATTCATACAGAAGCTAGTAGTATGAGTTAGGTATAACTTGAGAGTTGGAAGATTAAAAGAAGGATTACTTCACAAGTGATCAATCATGAGTTTTAGAAAGGGGTGTTTCTATGATGGTGTTTGGATACAGATGGTATAGGAAATGTCAAAGTTAAAGAAAGGAGGTATAAATGTGATTTGAAATAAGGTTGCAGAGTATGAGTTGATACGATATGCTATTACACTAGTCTCATATAGACATAAGCATGAACTAAGAAAGGAACTATTTCTTATTGGATATGGCCTAGTTATGTGTTGTGAATTAGAAGGTTGCTATTATACCTCTATTAATGAGGTAATGAATAAGGAATGTTGGTTACAGATGGTCATTTAGGGTTACAAGTTTAAAGGAGTCAAAAGATAAGTCATGGTTTTCAATTAAGGAACTTCACTTAGTCTTGGCCAAATGATAGTAATTCTGAACAAAAGAAGGAGAAGCTAGTAACTTTGGTAAATAAATTTACTGAATCCATGTTTAGTTCGAATATTGTGACAATACTGATAGTATTAAGTATTGGAACGAGGAGTATGTTATTCCTTAGATATTGTGTTTGACTTAAAATAGATTATTTAATTATGGAGATTAGACTCACAAAATTCATAAAGGTATTCACAGATAGATGAGAAACTAGAGATATTAGGGAACCTAGTAATACTATTTTGATTGTTTACATACTTTCCATGGAAGACATGTTAGTTGATGAAGGGAATTGTGTTGAAAAGATGGAAGAATATTATCATGATAACTATGTAGTGATCTTAGGAGTTGAAGATAAAATCACAGCAATACTTATGATAGATAAATATATAGATTTCTTATTTTGAAGTAATGATTGAAATATAAGTTAAACTCAACTAGTTAGAATTTAAGTTCTATGAACAAAAGCATTGATTAATAATTTTAAGAATAATGTATAAATATTGTAGGATATATATATATATATATGTATATAAATGGATGAATTGCAATTGTAATATTGATATCAAGTACTCATTCGTTGTAAGTTAGAAGTTTGTAAGTAGAAAAGGATTCAAGGTGATTGGGATTTCCTTTATCTATTAAGTTAAAACTTGCATTGGTGGAAAGATACTGACTTGAAAAAGTTGTAGCTTATGATTAAAGTCGAATTCAAGAAAAAGATAATAAAAGTGGGTTAAAGTTAGTCATTATTGAATGAATGTAACGGAATTAAGGAAATAAAGATAGTAGTGGGTGATTAAAAGTTCTATGGATAATTAAAAGGGAGAGATCGAGGAAAGTACCAATAGTACTAGATCTTCCAGAAGTATGTGAATGTCCAAGTGTATTTCCAAAGATTTGTCGGGTGCAGCTTATTCGGAAATTTGAACTTTAAGACTAAGTTAGCCTAGGTACCAAACTTATAGCTGAAGTCTTGTCTTAAGTGTTGTAAATGGGACCTTAGAAGCTAAAGGAGTAGCTTTAAAGAACTATTGGATAAGGGGTTTAAATGTATAAGTAATTCTTTACGAGTGGCACTCGATACGGATTCGTAGATGAATATACAGACCCAATATCATGTGTAGCCAAGGGGGTGAGTCCAAGCCGCGAGATGGCTCGAAAAGTAAATGACAGTCAAAGGGTAAGTAGGGGTTCTCTTGCACCGATGATGGATATGATGCATTAGCACCTCACATGAGCTTGGGTCATACTTGATATGATGTATAAGTATGGCCGAAGGTCACTTACCACTAGTCTACACTCAATGGGCTTGATAAGAGTAGCACAAGAGTAGGTAAAAGAACACTTAGCTCAAGTAGGTGTGAAAAGTTTCATGCATTCTCTTTGTATGTATCCTTATGGTTATTACTATTTGTAAGTATTTATAATACCTAATCAGGGTAAGTCCTAGGTTATAGGAAATTATAGAAAAGGATTTTACTAGTTAGAGAAAGGGGAATAATTTATAGGGGTATCAATGTAATTGCACTAAAAGAATATCCTCAATTAGAAAGGACGGCATGTACGTAATTTTGCTCATTCTATGGTCCCAATAACATTACGAGCCGAGTAAGGTTGGGCTTTGATTAGGTCTAGTCGGTGTTAGAAGTTTGAGAGCTTGGATTGTTGGGACCAAATAAGGGTTAGCTTAGGGACGACTTACATTTGAGTCATCCTCGGATGGTTAGCTCCTAACAATTGTTAGTTTAGCCTCAACATTATAGGGCAAGTTGTATCCTGATTTGGTACTTGCACTGTCAGCTCGGAATGTCAGTTGATCACTTTGGTAGTTCCCTGGATGGTGTGGAGAGCAAAGTAACTTGGTAGGTTAGATTAAGGTACGTACTGCTCCTTGGTGCTTAACTCACCTCGGACAGCACGGCGAACCATTTAAGCTAGCTTATAGGTTTGGGAGTGTGTGATCAGTCCTTGATCCCTATCATTCCCTTCAAGTTGTTTAAGATTTGGGATCAAATTTGGTTCAACTCTAGGTTGCTCGTCCTTGAGAGTGTAAGGTTGGAGATTGGCAATGTTGAAGGAGTTCGAGACTCCTTATCCTTTTGATAGTTCAGTCCTGTAGGCATTATGATTGATCTTTTCAAGCACTTTGAAAGGTTCGTTGGCTTTGGGAGACAACTTGCTCTTCCTCAAGTTTGGAAATCTTTCCTTGTCGAGATTTATCCAGATTAGATCGCCTGGTTAAAATTCTCTCTTCTTCCATCTTCATCTTCGCTTCTAGAGCTTAGTAATAGCTCAACTCAATTTCTCTACAACCTTTTAGTGCATGACTCTGATGACCTCTCTTTTTACGGTTGGTTGGTCATCATCAGGTCTTGGCTGGGGTGCTTAGTCCATCAAGAGTCTGGGGTTAAACCCATAGGTGACCTTGAATGGAGACATGTTTGTTACGCTGTGGGTGGTCCTATTGTAGGAAAACTCAATGATTGGTAGACACAGATCCTAATTAGCCATGTTTCATTTAATAGCAACTCGTAGCAAAGTTCCCACGGTTCTATTGACAACCTCGATCTGTCCATTGGCCTATGGATGGTAGGATGTGTTGTTTAATAGCTTGGTTCCCATTTGCTTCCATAGCATCCTCCAAACGTAGCTTATGAACTTTGGGTCTCGATCTGAAATAATGGTTTTGGGCACCCTGTGAAGCTCGATCACTTCCTACAAGAAAAGAAAAGAGATAGTTGAAGCATTGTTAGTTTTGGAATAGGGCACGAAATGTGCCATCTTGCTAAATCGATCCATGACTACCATGATGGAGTCCTTCCCTCGGGACATCCTTAGTAATCCTAACATGAAGTCCATACTTAGCTTGAACCATTGTTTGGTCGAGATAGGTAAGGGTAGATAGTGTCCTTACTTAGCTCGGCTTAGCTCAGCTTGGCTCTTCGCTTTTTGGTAGGTCATATACCTTTCCAATATGGACTGGACATCTCTCTTCATCCTTGGCCAAAAGAACCTCACAACTAGTACTTCATGGGTTTGGCTCTGGCTAAAGTGTCCTATTAATCCTCCTCTATGTGCCTCGCGCATTAGCAACTCTCTCATGGAATAGGTTGGGATACATAGTCTCCTTTTCCTAAATAAGTATTTGTCTTCTCTATGATAGTCATCTAGTGTCTGTCCTTCCTTAGATTGAGTATAGATAGGACCAAAATGTGGTTCCTTAGCATACAAATTCTTTATTGTTAAAAAGCCAAGCGGCTTGGTCTATAGCTGGGTCAGGAGAGAATGTTGTCTTGATAAGGTGTCAGCTAGTACATTATTCTTTTTATTCTTGTATTTTATGACATAAGAAAAAACCTCCATGAACTTGACTGATTTGGCTTGCCTTTGAGATAACTTAAGTTGGCTCTTAAGATACCTCAAAGATTCATGATCAGTATAGATCACAAACTCCTTGGGTAGCAAATAATGTTGTCACACCGTTAGGCATCGGATTAAGGAACAAAACTCCTTATCATATACAAAATAGTTAAGTGTAGCTCTTCGAAGTTTCTCGCTAAAGTAAGTAATAGATTGTCCTTCTTGCATCAACACGACACCTATGCCTAGTTTGGATGCATCACACCATACTTCAAAAACTTTGTCAAACCTTAGTAGAGCTAAGATGGGGGCTATAGTCAGCCTTTCTTTTACCTCCTCAAAACTTATCTTCTCTTTCTTTCCCCATGTGAATTCAATGCTCTTCTTCGACAGTTTGGTAAACAAGGTCACAATTGTATTAAAGTTCTTTATAAATCTACAATAGAATGATGTTAGGCCATGGAAACTTCTCACATTTGCATAATAGGTCGGCTTAGGCCATTTTATGATTGCCCTTATTTTCTCATCATCAACTCAGATGCCACATCTACTCATAACAAACCTTAAGAAGATTACCTCGTGTTGGCAAAAATTGCATTTCTTCAGATTGGCATAGAGCTGTTTAGCTTGGAGTTTTGTAAAGACTCTTTGGAGATGCTACCGGTGAGTCTTTGGGTCGGGGTTGTACACTAAGATGTTGTCAAAATAAACTACGACAAACTTCCCTAATAAGTCTCAAAGCGCATGATTCATTAGGCGCATAAATGTGCTTGACGCATTGGATAATCCAAATGGCATTACAAGCTACTCATATAATCCATGGCGAGTTTTGAATGTAGTCTTCCACTTATCACCTTTGCACATTTAGATATGATGGAATCCAAATTTGAGGTCGATCTTGAAGAATACTCTTGCTCTACTTAATTCGTTTAGCATGTCATCAAGCTTAGGTATAGGATGCCTGTACTTGATGGTGATTTGATTGATCGCTTGGCTATTTACACACATCTTCTAAGAACCATCTTTCTTCGATACTAACAAGGCTAACATTGAGTAGGGACTAAGGTACTCGTGTACATACCCCTTTCTCATCAACTCATCTACTTGCTTTTGCAGCTCAGCGGCCTGTTTAGGATTTAGCCTATAGGCAGGCTTGTTTGACAGTATGGCTCCTGGTTATAGGTTAATGGCATGCTCGACACTTTAGATTGGGGGTAGACCTTTCAATAGCTCTTTTGGAAACAGGTTAGCAAATTCTTTTAGTAAGATTTTTACCTTGGCGGGCAACTCCTTCTCCTCGTGTCTCATATCCAGAATTCTTCATACCAGTAGATAGGTCGGTTCCTCGAGCTCCGTCTCTCTTTTTAGTTTGGCTCGGGTCAATACCAAAGCCTCCTTCTTCAGGGTTCAGCCCAATTGGGACTGCATGACCTTTACTTACTCGGTAATCATAAGACTCAATTTCATTCTCTTGCCTCCATACTTTAGGGAATAGGTATGCCTCCTTCTATCATATATTACTACTTGATTGAACATTCATGGTCATCCAAGTAGAACATAGGACACACTCATGGGTGGTACATCATAGAGTTCTTCATCTCTATAATTGCTAACGCAGATCGGTACAAATACTTCTTTGTTCACCTGTAGGGCTCCCTTATCATTGAGCCAATGAAGCTTATAAGATTTCGAGTGGGACTTAGTTGGTAATTTCAATTGCTAGATCATAAATGCAGAGGCTACATTGGTGTAGCTCCCATTATCAACTATTAGGGTGTACAGTGACTCATTCACCTTGCAGTCGATGTGGAAGAGATTTTCTCTCTGTTTATCTTCGGGTACAAGACTAATATTCATTATCCTTCTCAACACTAGAGTGGTCAGCATAAAGTTGCCTTCTTCATTATAGATAACTTCCTCCTCGAACAGCTTGGTTTGTCTATCGTCCTTCAGCTCCTCTACTTCTTCATCAATGCTGTCCACTTTAAGAGTCGGTATCTTACCTTGATTCACCAAAGTCCTTCTATTTGGACATTGGGTGACCATGTGTCCAAATCCTTGGCATTTGAAACATTTGATCTCATTCGTCTTTTCCCAAACTCTAGCCTTTCTCAAACTTCCTTAGGACTTCCTTCTCCTCTGCTTAGGTAGTTTAAGTAGGTCAGGTCTTAGCAGCCTTACTTGGTTCCGTTTACATAGGTTTGCTCTAAGCAGTTTAGCTATTGTCAGATTAGCTAATTGGTGGTTAAGACCTTCCTGTTTAATGCCTTTTTATCCTTTGGATGACTCGAATCGTGTCATCAAGTGACCTAATTTCCATAGCCTTTAGGATATCTTTGATCTCATACTTTAGCCCACAGATGAATCGAGATACCATTCGGTCTTTTGGTTCACTAACTTCGAATTGGATCATCAACATCTGGAATTCCTTGACATAAGCTTCAACAGTCGATCCTTCTTACCTCAGTTCCTGTAACCTTTTGAAGGCATCTTAATGATAGTAGCTTAGCACAAATCTTCTCCTCATAACCCCTTTCATTTCATCCTATCTCCTGATTTCTTGCTCTCCTTCTCTTTGTTAGATGGCTTGAAAGTTTTTCTACCATAGGGTGGCATAACTAGTAAATTCCAATATAGCAAGTTTAACCTTTGCATTATCGAACACTTCATGGCATTTAAACTACTTTTCAATCTTATCTACCCAATCTATGTAGTCCTTAGCATCACCACTTCCAGAAAAGCTTAGAATATGCATCCTTAATCCTTTGACTTTAAGGGCTCATATATTTCTCTCTTCAGCCTTGTAGTACTCCTCTGCATTGTCATCTCTTTCTGCTTCTTCCTTAATCTCTTCAAGCGCTAGCCTTCGTTTAGCATCCTTACAAACTTCTTCGGCTCAGGGTGGTCGAGCTAGGGCATTAACTTGGCCAAACTGACTATTGCCTCGCTCTTGCCGATTACGTTCTCTAGTGGGTCTATTTCTAGCTTGTTGCTTGTCTTCTTGGATAACGGTCACCAAACTAGCTACTAAGTCCATATGCTTATCTAAGCGGTTACCCACTGACTGAGGTGTGAAGCTTCCTTCTTGCCCTTAGCTATGTTGAGTACCATTTTCTTGATTTCCCAAAGTTCTTTGAACATTTGAATCTATCATTATTGGTTACTCTACAAAATTGATGTCTAATGATACCACTTAAAGTTCTTTCCACAATTAGCAACAACAGATCAATAACTAATACTTCCAATCAATATGACAACTATACAATAAACAAGCAGTCAACGATACTTTGTTTTGAATATCAGAAAACAAGGGAAAATAGAGGACAAATCGCTTCTCAACTACCAAACTCCAATGTTAACAATAGAACTTCTATCATACGAGAGTAGTAATAAACTACTCAAAAAACATAGTAGCTGAATCTAGCTTTGAGCATAGCCAGGCTCTGATACTAGGATGATATAGATTCGTGGTTGAATATACAGACCCAATATCATGTGTAACCAAGGGGGTGGGTCCAGGTTGTGAGATGGCTTGAAAAGGAAATGACAGTTGAAGGGTGAGTAGGGGTTCTTATATACCGATGTTGGATATGAGGCACTGATACCTCACACAAGCTTGGGTCACACTTAATATGACGTACAAGTATGGTTGGGACCACTTGCCACTATCCATGCGCAATGAGCTAGATAAGAGTAGTATAAGAGTAAGTAGAAGAACACTTAGCTCAAGTGGGTGTGAAAAGTTTTGTGTATTTTCTCTATATGTATCCTTGCAATTATTACAATTTGCAAGTATTTATAATACCTAATTAGGGTAAGTTCTAGGTTATAGGAAATTATAGAAAAGGATGTCTACTAGTTAGGCAAAAAGGGAATAATTTAAAGGGGTATCAATGTAATCGTGCCAAAAGAATATCCTCTGTTAGAAAGGAGAGTACGAATGTTAGAAAGGATAGCGTACGTGTAATTTTGTTCATTCTATGGTCCTAGTAACATTGCGAGTTGAGTAGGGGTAGGCCTTAATTAGGTTTAGTTGGCATAAAAAATTCAGCAGCTTGGATTGTTGGGACTGTACAAGGGTTGGCTTAGGGATGACTCACATTCGAGTTGGCCTTAGATGGTTGGCTCTTAACAATTGTTAGTTCGACTTCGGCACTATAGGGTGGGCTGTATCTTGATTTGGTGCTTGGATTGGTGTTGTAGAGGGGTCAGCTCAGAATGTTGGCTGATCAACTCAACAGTTCCTTAGATGGTGTAGGGAGTGAAGTAGCTCGGTAGGTTGAACTAGGGTATGCATTGCTCTTCGATGCTTAACTTACCTTGGACAGTACAATGAACCATCTGAGTTAGCCTACGAGTTTGGGAGCGCGTGATCAGTCTTTGATCCTTATCAACACTTGTGTTATCTGAAAGAAAAATATATATGGCGCTACAAAGACTAGGTGATAAATAAAGTGACTATTCAAAATAAGTAACTTTAACTTTGAATCTATGAATTGTTTGATAAATTATAAGGAGTGATTGTGTTTTCCTAAAGTGACTTCAAACTAAGATGTTATCAATTTTGGATTAAGTTTGAAGAGGTACCTAAACTTTGTCTAAAATATGATACAGACACTATGAATTACTAATGATTTCTTTTAGACTAACAAGCACTAGCTGTCTTCATAAAATTGGTGGAACACATATATACCAACTATGTATGAAGAAAACTTCTTGTGATAATTATTGATGATATTCTGAATTACTCAACAACTATGGAAGAATACACGAAGCATTTATGGATGACATTACAAAAGTTAAGCAATGTAAATAGTATGCTAGATTGAGGAATTGTAATTTTTAGATTAGATAAGATTCCTTTCCTTGAATGAGTTGCTAGAAAAGAATTCCTATGGATACTGAAAATGTTAAAGCAGTGACTAAATGGAGAAAATTGACAACCACTACTAGGAAAGAAGACCCACTGATGTAACTAGAAATACAAAGGAGATCTAAGGCAACAGTATACTTCATATGAGTAATTGCCATAGATAGTCCAATAGAGAAATGGCAAATCTAAGAAGATCAAATTTCTCATTTGTTTGAGTTTCTTGTCATGTTAATCCTTTAAGTGTATTATGTCATGTCAATTCTTGTCAAGTAATGAGTTCATGTCGATGCCTCTTCTCTTAATGAGTTTGTTGATCATGAGTTACATTCATTCTTATTAAGTCAAGTCAAGTTGAGTTGAGTTGATCCAAATTGTCAACCATCTCATTTGAATCTGAGGTGGGGGAAAGTTAAGATTTGACAAATTTACTTCTATTAACCTATGCTAAGCTGTATGAAGAAGAAAATGAAAAACTATGGCAACAACATAGCCAATGTGAGTAGAAAAGTATAAATGGGAGAAAAGATTGGTGGCATATGGTGGACCAATATCATTGATGACTATAAGTGAAACTTGGCAATAGGTGACACATAGAACCAATAGAGGATAAGTTAGTTGGAGTATTTAAATAGTTATAAAGCTAAGTCATGAGACAAATAGTATAATGTGACTAAAAGATTGCAGTGATGGAATTATGATATGATTGATATCAAGTGTGGAATGGAAGAGAAAATGGGACTAAAAGTTTGAAAAAAAAAAATGGAGAGTCAATGTAGAAGCTAAATTAGAAGATGATTCAAAAGATAATTTAGAGGATTCAAAATAGATGGTAATTTTAAGAATAGACATCCTTCTAAGGAAAGATATGAAATATGGTAGTTTCGAGGATGAAACTATTTGTCAAGGGGGTGGAGTGTGAGACCCCACCAAATCAACCATTAACCTAGAATAGGATAGATTGAGAATGGTATGTAAAATTTAGGGTAACTACGGAAGTTGATTGATTAGGCTCGAATTTTACAACAAAACTAGGAATATTACTAGAAGTGACCTTACGAGGTTGGATTTAAGAAAATAAAATAATAAGATAGTAAATTATTATATTTATAAAATAAACTTATTTTACCTGTTATTCATTGAAAACACGTAAAATAAGTTTCGATAATTAATGAGTCGCTGCAAATAAAATATAAGCACATTAAAAATCATAAAATAACTTAAATAATAATTAGGAGTACTTATTTGTATTTTTTATGAATTTATGTATAGGGAATAATACCCAAAATTATCTAAAATACCTAATATATACTAAATAATATAAAATAAATATAAGAAAATTAATGAAAAAATTAAATAAAGCTATGTAGTAACCTGGGATGCTATGCTCTAAGGTGTAGCAAACTTTAGGATGTGGATTAAGCAATATAAGTCAGGTTTAAGACACCTAAGAATAGAAGAAAAAGCAAATATAGGACACTTGTAAGCGAAAGTAAAAATCTACCTACCTACTTTGCAATATAAAATTAGAAGTCTACCTTTCATAGTCATTTTAAACAGTTAATAATCTAAGAAAAGTCTTATGAGGAGAGAAAACCTACAACAAAATTAAGAAAAATAGTGGACTTAGGGGTTGGATTGGAGATCGAATATCAAATTAGGACTTAGAAGTAACCATGACCATCATTAAGCTGTAAGCCCAATGTCTGGTAGTACTGAAAAACCTAGGGTAACTAGTGATGGTTGATGCGGTGGCTTTTAGTGAGTCTAATTTATGCTCAAATTTTTCAAAAATTAGTAAAAATATCAAATTTGGTTATAAAATTCTAAAAAGATTTATTCTAGCATATTTTTTGTATGTAGTTTTTAGGAAAAATACTATTTTGTTTAAATTAAGTCCTAAAATATATTGTCCTTAATAATTTTCTAAAACCAAGTTGATTTTGGTTTGCTTTTCAAAAACCCTATTGATTTTATTTTGGCTCCAAATTTTTTTTGTGAAACACTTATGATGTATACTAAATTACCATGAAATTTTTTTCATGAAAATTATTTTCCATATTTTTATTCAATGTTTAGGCATTAAAAATCCTATTAAATGACTATTTTTCCAAATATTCTTAATAGTTTTCTAAGAAATTGGGTTAGATTCTATTTTGGTGAGTATTATGACATATTATGATGTTGGTTAATGTTGGAAGAATAAATCTATAGTGTTGGGAGTATTAGATTTATATATTGAGGGCATAGTGTTGATAGTTGCAACATATGTGAAGTGCTTAAATAATGGGATTGAGTATAGCTGGTTTAAGTTAGAGTAATGTTGGATTGTATACTTAGCTTTCATCTTGATCTTGAACTAAATTGTAGGGAATTATGTGGAAATATAGAATTTGTGTGAATTAGAAGCTAAATTAGAAACATGGTTGGTAATAGTGCACTAAGGAGTTGATTAGAACTTAGATTAGAGACTACATTCACTTGCGTTAAAGTTAAATAAACTCTATACAATTGTTTAGAAGGCATTTATGAAAATTATGAATAATGTGTAATCATGAGCTGAATTAGAGCATGATTCAGAGGTTGAATTAGAGACGAAATCAAAAGCTAAATTAGAATCTAGCTAAAATTGAGAACAATCACAAGAGGCTTAAAAACTTGAATAATTAAGTATAGTGACGCTCTAAACTAATGATAATAATTTGAATTATATAATAAAGTCTATATATAGTAAGCGTATAAATACTAAAGTAATATTTATATTATAGGAATTATTGACGAAGGCCTGTTATGAGTTGCACCTTAATTAGGCAAGTAGAAAGTCTAGGAAAGTTTGTGATCAATATATAATTGTATTTCGGAGTACTATTTCATAATACTTGGAGGCTTAAGATTATACTTGTTTATGCTTATAGGTAGTTTGATTGAGCATCTAAACACCTCATTTTTACCCTCTCCACCTTTATAGTTTAGTATTTCATGAATTAAAAGAAATTGAAAAACGAAAAATACAAAATTTTTTAAAAAGGAATAATAGAATTTTTGAATAAAAGCCATTGGTCTTTTAGGTATCTTTAGGTCACTTTGAATGAGTCATTTCTTTTTAGGGTCTTTAGATAAGTTCATTTAATTTTTAGCATCGGGTCTAAGTAAAAATAAATAAATAAATAGGGCTTGAATAAAACTTAAATTGTATGGATCAAATATTATGATTGGTCTTTTTTTTTTAGATAAGAACTAGGTCTAGTATTTTTATTTTAATTTATTCCTTTTTCTTCAATTCCTTTTTATTTATTTATTGAAAAAGCAAAAAGGTGGGGGTGTTGACCAGCTTACACTTAGTCCTTGTAAATTAGATGTAGGGTTAAAGGCCCTTGGTAAAGTTCTTGGTCTACAACAAAGCAAGCGAGTGCTTGCAAATTTTTTTGGCCTAAGCACGTATACATTTGCACATGCCAAGGCTTGCTTTCGATGCTTTTATATTAATTTCTATCGGGTTCTACAGCTTTTCCTAATATCTCCTTCGTGAAAAAACAACTTGTGGCTTGTGTTTGAGCCACCTTTTTAAGTAGTTTCCACATAATTCCACCTAAATTAATGATGGAATCGTGTGGTACGCATAGCCTATTATGAATTGGACCCAAAATCTTGTCTAAAAACAATCATTTAATGGGTCAAATTTGGAATAAAAAACTTAAAAAAGCTTCAGTGTATGCTATTGACTCGAGCTTAATTCAAGCCCTAATAATGAAAATTGAAGCTTTTATTTGACCTAAATAACAATTTCAAGCTTTAATAAACTTGTTTTGACTAACAATTATGAGCTTTTCCATGTTGAATTGCGCATTCAAGATGAGTTAAAGCTTGTGCATTTAAGCTTGGATTTATGGTTGTTTTGACATTCCATCTTCGATTCGAGCTCCGACATTATCAATTGACACTCGAATAAGTAGTTAAGACATCAATTTTCACTTGTCTTTAGTTAAGATCACCCTTCCATGCTCTTTTTGTCACATCTCGGCATAGCACTAGATATTGCACCACATAGGAATGGCTATTTATTTTCAACAAAAGTTCTATTTATAACAATAAAGTACTATAATAGAGTTCAACCTTTCACTAGTTTATACAAAAGAGTATATCCTTCAAACAAAGCTATACTTAAAACACAATACTTTTTTTTCCCTTCTTTTACGTATGTACAAATCCTTCTTGGAACTAAGATTAGAATATGACAAGGCTTCTTCAAAAATAGCTAACTCCATCTTATGCGCTCTCAAAAGTTTTTTCCCCAATTGATGGTGGTGCCTAGTCAGTTTTCTTTATGATATGAGGATACACAAGTATCTCCTTAGCTCTTTATGAGCTAAGTGAAAGTAAATAAAAACAAAAAACAAGACAAGCGTAACACACATTTACAAATATCATTATCATAAGATATTCAATTTTTTATTCAGAGTTAACAAGACAAACTATCTATGTAGAAAGTATGTGCCATGCTCTTGCATGTAGCATGCATTGGTATTGATATCTTATGCTCTTTCAATTTATTCTTTCGATTGGTTGACATACCTGGACATCTAGATACATTATCTAGAAACCTAAAGGCAATAAGAAGCTGCTTAGGAGTAAGACCCCCAAAACTCAGCAAAACAGAAACTAACTATTGTGGTTTGAAAATCTAACATGTAGCCAGCCTAGTGAAACCACCAAAAGTGGTTAGAATTGATTGATTCATGTAAATCTATATGCTTAAAACCTAACCTAGTAATATTCAAGCTTTTAGAAACTTAGCCCGTAGATCCTTTCATGCCATGCCATGAATGTAGTAAGCAAAACAATAACTTAGTATCAGGTACGAATCTCAAGTTATACATCATAAACATCTCAACTATCTTAATTGCAATTTTGTGTCTCAATTTTATAATTCATTCCTTTATATAGGATTCACTTAGGTGAACACCTTGAAGGACCATTCATTTGCCAAGTTTTCTAAGCAAAATACGCATCGAAAAATCAATCATACAAGAGGGAACACTTCACTCAGTCAATACACATTCAACATAATCATGTATTTAATCAATCTAGTACATCATTATAGTTTACAACATAACTGACTCCAAGTCAAGTAGACATAGGTCTACTTGTACAAAAATAGAAATATATGCTTACTTGGCCTCCTAGCAAATTATCCCTAAAAGTCTCTCATAAGTTCACAAGTTTGACCTGCTAATCTTAGATAAGGTAGAATAGAAACTAAGGATAAGTAAGATGTTAAAATACTTCTTTAGGTGATTATCATATTTTTACCTTATGGTTATTAAGTTGACTAACTAGTTCCTATAGCTAATATAAAATATTATTAAATATATATCATTCTATTGCATATATATATGTTGAATATGTACAATCCTTTTATCTTACTTATTGTGTAATCCTTGTTATATATATATATATATTATATATATATAATTGTAATGTAATGATATTAGTGAAAGTATTATTTCAATAAGTAATATATGTTTATAGTATATGTGTAAATTTTTCAAATAACACTAATTGCATTTACAATATTATATATCATGTAATTTATCTTATATGTGAAATTTTCATATATATCGTACGTATTAATGGTGGGATTAATTAGACACTATTTAAAATGCATGGTTTATATATATATATATATATATTTATCCATCTAACAATCTATACGTATTATAGATGCTTACTACAATGGAGTCAATAGTAAAATTTTATTCTTGTAGCATGCTACTTACATTTAATTCATATTGTTACACATTCAAATTTATTGTAGAAAACGTATATATATGGAAAAGATGATTCATATAAATATATATTTAACTAGCTCCCTTATAGTATTATATAGAAGTAATAAAAATATAACTATCAATATTCTAAGTTCAAAACTTAAAAAAAGAGAATTTTATGAAATTGTACGAATAAAATACTTCATTTAAGAAAACAATGAGATTATGAATGTATCATTTCTATGACTATTAAGTATCAATTAAAAAGCAATACTTATAATTATGGAAATGAGGTTACTTGGAAATATCACCTGAAAAATTAAATTGTATAATCCTTTTTTTCTTCTTTTTCTTTCCCTTTCTTTCTTCTTCTTCTTTTTCTTTTTCTTTTCTTCTTTTCTTCTTTTTGTTTTTCCTTTTATTCTCTCTCTCTCTCTCTCTTCTTGATTTACTCTCATAATTGTAAATATGGCTATTATGCCATATAAGGTAGTTTTATCGCTTCTTTTTTTAAAATATTTTGGTAATTTATATTATTTATTTTATTTAATACTTATCCTAATTTCTTAACATTATTAGTAAAGAATAATTTATAGTCACAATTTTCTTTTCCTACATATTATTATTTTAGGTAAATTTTAATGCACTTATTAGTAAAAATATTAGTAATATAATATATAGACAAGTTTTATTGATTATTTGAGACTTATTCCTATATATCTTATATGAAATTTTACTTATTAATATCACGTAGTTGATTCTAAAAGATTTATCATAAGCTACATTTAAAATTATGAAACTTTACGCTATAGCAATTATACCTAATAAACTTAATAGTTCTAAAAAAATTGTATATAAATGAGCTTAATTTACGATATTAAAGCTGCATAGTTACCTCTTTGAATTTTTATTACCTAGTTATGAAGGTTTAACTTAATTTCGAGAATAATTTTATAAATTATAGTTTGTAGAATGTGTCTCAAGTACTAAATTTTTTAATTATTTTATTATTAATTTATATATAATTGCATATTCAAGTCTAGATGTAATTTAAATATTCATATACCTATGAATACTTGCAATCAATCCAATGAAGAGGAGATATCTAGCTAACTA
Source organism: Lumnitzera littorea (assembly GCA_024138015.1). Classification (NCBI taxonomy): domain Eukaryota; kingdom Viridiplantae; phylum Streptophyta; class Magnoliopsida; order Myrtales; family Combretaceae; genus Lumnitzera; species Lumnitzera littorea. Next base: position 75,249,081 of record JAMXBB010000003.1, on the reverse strand, counting down.
AGTGTCATTTCCAAATGATCTCATATGCCCATATAATCCCATTAAGTGCTAAATGAATATAAATTACTTATATATATTATCTTGTATTACTAGTAAAGTTAGTATAGACCTTTTTATACATTGGACTTAACTTATAAGTACATTTTTCTCTATAAAAAATATGAATTACTCGAAAGCTAGCAGGACAAGGTTGTGGGCTATAACACTTTCTCTCTGTACCCATTTTGGTTCTCTCTCTCTCTAAACTTAAACTTCGAATTGAAGCTCCCTAAATCATCCTAGCATCATCAACAACTTAATAAAGCTTCAAGCTTTCAAGCCATATCCATTACACTCTCAACCATGCTTCTCAACTCGTCTACCACCACTTAAGGGTTCCGAACAAACCCTAACCACCATTAACAAGTAGTGCCACCCACCTACTACCCGAAGTCACTCTTACTATTGAACTCCCCACATCTTAAAACCTATAGCCATTACCTTGCTTAACTTGGAACCACCACCAATAATCACAACCAAGCATCTACTGCTATCGTCCAATACATAGCACCACCAAATGGCCATTGTTGGTTGTGGCATGAATTCTATACCCACTATTACTAATGCAAACCTCATTAAAACACATTTACTAGTTCGAAATCTTAATCATAGGCCATCCTACTATGTTGAATTAGCTGTTGTTTGTCTTCAACTAGGTGCGACCTAAATTTGAAGACTTGACCTAACCTGGACCGTTCAACTCGATCCAACCCATGCATGTTCGACCCGAACCAACGCACCTAAATTTTCAAAATGAACTAAGAAAGTTTAATCTTAAATAGTGGGTACGTAAGCACTTATAGGAAACTACAGGGCATTGTCAAAAACAAAAAAACCTATGTTTCCACTTTTGTAAACAATTGTGCAAATTCTCATCCTTTTCTAGAGATTCAATTTCATTTATTTATTCACTTGTGATTTAGAAATGTATCTTAAAAAAATAAACTTAAATTTGGAAAGTTATGTTGGTACCTATATAGGGCCTAATAGGGTAACCCCAAAACAAGGATATCTAGTTTCTTAAATCCTTTTTAAAATAAAAAGAAGTTTTCAAAATTGTAGATAGTAGTTAAATTAGAATCAATTTGCATAATTGATTCTAATTTAATCACCTTTCTCGATTTTACAGGGTAGTGACTCCAAGCATTTTCAAAGATAAAAGAAATTGGATTTTTCTTAATTTTTATTGAGCATTTCAACTAAATAGGCGTTAGGTTTGGTTTAATTTAAATTAAGGAAAATAAATGAAAAACCAAAAATTTTAGACTTGACAACTTGGCAACTCCACCAAGGACCATTAAGAAGGCTAGCCAGTTAAACCTTCTAAGATTAGATTTATTTTTTCGGATTACTTACGTTAAATTGTAATTTATCTTTGTAAATTTTCTTTCAAGTATAAATAGTTGTACTAACCTATTTATTCTTGTAGTTAACCTTTTAGGGTTTAAGTTTTGGGGGAACTTATTAAATGCATCATGAATGCATAGTAGACATGGTAAAACCCAGGAAGTATTAAGACCCTAGGATAGGGAGGCCATTGTATAGGCTTTGGGTGCTATCGTGTAACCACCACTCGAGGTTCATTAAGTTATCTCACTTAAGCTTTAATGTGACCTACGGGTTGTTTTTTCGAAAACGTGTAAGGTCACAAAACTTAAAGATCTTTAAAACCCACCCTTTGTGTATTCATGACATTTAGAACTAGTAAAAAATCAAGCAAGTTGGCATAAAAAGAGATGTAAACTTAGAGTTTCCTTATTTTCCCTTGTAATTTTATTATAATTAACGTTGTAAAAATATATTAGATGTAAATAGGTTTTTTTACAATTTTGTTGTAAATAGTTTTATTTTTCAATCTTATAATATTTTTTTCCTCATAATTATTCTAGAAATGGCCTGCTCATCAAACTACATGCATTTTCGAGAGAAATTTCTTGGTAAGTCCATCAAACTTAAGTGTCAAGCCTTATTTCGGTTTTCTTAATCTAATCTATATTAAGCCCAGCTCGCTTAATATAAATTACTTGAGATTAAACTAAGAAAATATTTTTCTTAAAAAATTAAAAAAATTAAAGTCGCTAATCAATTGAACTAGTAAAAATGAAATTAGGGTTTTTGCACAAAAAAACTCTAATTTGACCATTGGTCTACATATATTCTAAAAAAAATTTATTTTTAGAAAATTAAACTAAAAAACTAGGTTCGGGGGCTAACTTATTAAGATTAAGTCACCATCTAAAAACTAAAGAAAAATTGATGGCCTTTTATTTTTTATAATTTTTCTAAAAAATACTAAATATACCTAAATTTACAAAATGTAACTAAAAATGATTTTTTTATTATTTTTTCATTACGAATTTTTAAGAAAAATCGAAATTTCTTTTAAAATTTTTTTAGACAGTTATCCCAAAGGTGTTTACGTACTCACTTATCGGGATCAAATCGGCTGTAGTTCTCTTTTTATAAAATTTTTAGTGGGTGAATTCTTTTTATTTTAAAAGCCAAGCCAAGTTTACATTTATGAATTAATTTATTATTTTAAAAAAACCTAAGAAATCTAATTTTCTCAAATTTGAGAAAAACCCTAATTAACCAAAACTTTTTGAAAAACTCGGTTAAGATTTTTTATTTTTAAAAAAATTACATGTCAAAAAAATATCTTTTCTAAATCTGATTATAAATACGTTGAGGATAAGATCTAGATACGCTTATTTTCCAAAAAAAACCATGTTTTTACTAAAAATGTAATTGAGCTAAATTTATTAAAAATTAGGATTATCTAAAAAAATGCATAATATGAAAATAATAAAAACCTGTACTAAAAAATAAATAAATAAGTTAGTAAAAATAATTAAATTAACTAATAAAATAAAATAACAAAATTTTTACCTATAAGTTAAGTCGCATATGATTAGAGGGTGGATGAACACTTTTTACAGACGGTCACAGGTGTGATTGAAGGCGTATTGGTTGTTGTTTCCACTTATCATGGTCATGATTGAGGGTGTGTTGGTTGTTGTTTGCACTGATCACGAAGGTGATCGAGGGTGTATCGGTTGTTGTCTCCATTGATCATGGGTAAGATGGTTAGTGCATTAATGCTGTGGTTGTATGTTTGTATGTATAGGCTATGTGAGTTGAAGTGTATGTTGTGTGTTTATGTACAGTGTGTAGGATCGCAGCAATTAGGGACGTACAGTAGGTCTCAGTGAAGGGGACATATTGGCATTAAGGGATGTCGGTGAGTTATGGCTTTGGTGTACAAGCATGTGGTTCAATGCAGTAACAAGTGAGGGGCAAGTGGTCTCTGGTGTGTTTGGATTGATGGGGAGAGGACATGCGGCATTGTAAAGGTGTAGTTAGCTTGTGTAGTGTAGGCAGATGTGTTGCTATGCTGTAAGGAAATTGGTGATTAGGGGATGGACTTTGGTCAGATTGCTATTGGGTATGGATTGGGTGGCTTCAAATGCTCTTGTGCTATTCAACGTACTGCAGTTTGGTCAGATGCTTAGATAAAGGATGGCTTTGTGAATTGGAATTGTAGTTGGTGCAAGTGCTAGACGGTAAGGGGATTTCATTAGCGTGTTAGATTGAGGATGGCTTTATGGAGTTCGATTTGTTTGGTGTTGGGATGTCCAGAAGCTTATGTTGGTATGGAATTGATGGCATATCAAATTGGTTTTGGATTGAGGAGCTGCTGGCATTATCTTCGATTGTGATTTTGGTTTCGATTACGGATTGTTGGCTGTCAAGGCTACTAGTCTTTGGTTTGGCATATGGATTAGATTGTGATTTGAAGTGAAGGGATGGCCGTACCTTGGAATTGGATCTGGAGTTTAAACTTCGGCTGCTCGAGTTTGTGGATTGAAGGGGCTTGACAATTCGGATGATTGCGTTAGGCTTATTAAGGCGTGAAGGTGGCTTTGTTGAGGGTTATGGTTAGGGAATTGTAGATAGATTAGTGTTTTGTTAGATTGTGTAATTAATAAAAATCTCCCCAACGTCACTCATTGTCATGCTATTTATAAACCCTTAATCGTATCTTTTGTATTGAAGATACGGAAAATATGATTACGATTCTATGAAGATTTAACCTATCTTCTAGAAACCCTACCTAATCTAGGCTTCCTATTTTTCAAGGCTAAGCCTGATCTGATCTAATTAGATATAGCCTAATAACTTATCTAATAAATTTTAAATCTATTTTGGCCCAATATAAATTAAATAAAAATCTACTTTAAATCTGATTGGGCTAAAATCATTTTAATAAAGCCCAACTCTCAAATGACTTAATGATTTATTAAATTAATCATACACCGTTATCTGATTTGATATTAAATGATCTGACGTGACTCGGTTTAACATGACTTGACTTGATACAATTTGACGTAACTTTATATGATATACGATATGATGCGACTCGAAACGAAACGATACGATACGATACGATACGATACGACTCGATATGATACGATACGACGACACGACACGATACGACTTGACTCTCCTTTTTATTTTTTCATTTTTCCTTTTAATTTTATTTTTTTAATTTTGTATTTTCTTGTTTATTTATTAACTTGGCTCAATTAGCAAAAAGTGAAAAAAATATGAAAAAAATGAGGTGTCAATACTAAGCTTACTCTGGATTGATGGTTTCAATGCTTTAACTTAAGAGAGCAAGAGATCATCACCAATTAGATAAGGCCCATTATATCACTTCCTTAGGTTAAGATCAAGATAAACCTAATTAGGGCCCTAACTCATTTCTAGGATCCCAAAGAGGTAGCTTTTTGAGTCGAAGCTCAATTAATCAACCTAACACTTGAAGAATATACTCAATTGCTTCAAGCTCCTCTCTTGGAAAGAATATACACTCTCAACTTGGAAGTTGACTCTATAAATGCTTTTTCAAAATTTTTAGGGATCAGGAAGGCTAAAGTAAATGGGGCCTTAAAAGATTGCAATGGGAATTATATCAAGTTAGTAGATTTGAAAGCTTGGTTCACAACTGAACTTAATTCTAATGAGTAAACCATCATTTGTGGCAATCCTAAAACTTGGAGGCTGAATAAAATTAATGCTTTTATCTTGGTCGCATTCAGGACTATATTATTTCCAAATGGGAACTTCCTTATCTACTTTAGGGTTGCAAAATTGGTGAGACAGTTTCTTGAAGGAAAGTCTTACATCCCAACCCTACTCACAAAGCAAGTTAGAAGCTTAAATATCTTGAAAAGGAAAAACGATGATGTACTTAAGACTAGCATGGCATTACTAATGGTTTCATTTATAAGAAATATGAAGTATTTCGGGCTTGACTTAATCCAATGAGAGTTCACCTACAGGATTAACTTAATAGATTCATTTGTCGACAAAATCCTTTTACTATAAGAGAAATCCCTTTACTATTGGGTTGAAGTCCTACGAAAGTTCCAAGTTGCTGATATTTTATAGACAGCTAGTAGAGCAACTTCTAAAGGTTAATATTAGTTTGTAAGGGTTATCAAGCAGTCCCTATAATTGGGATGAAGTGGTGTACAAGTTATTACCCAAACAACATGATCACATAGTTTGGAGGGGTTCATGACATAGTCTATAGGCTTTCACTGGATGTAACTACCCTTGATTATGAAGATCTTCATCTAACAATGCCATAGAAGATATCTAAACTCCAAGCAATCAATAAACTATAGGAAACAAGGTCGATCAGCTCTAACATTGATTTGGGAGAATGAATGAGAGAAGCAAATAAGCATAGGGTTACCAAATAATATTTATGTGATTAGCTCCATAAGGTAGGGAAAATCCAATATTGAACACTAGAGATTATACGACCCACTCTAGTAGACCCAAACCTTAAAATTCGAACCTACATGGATTAAGTACAGGCCCCTATAAAAGTTATTTATAAGGAGCGTGACATGTAGGAAAATCTCTTTTGAGAATCCAATTAACATTCTCGTGCCTTAGAATGCCAATTGAAGATAGCCTAAAGAAGACTCAGAAAATTTGAAGAAGCAATTGAGCCTAACCCAAAAAGGAGGAAAGGAGTAGCAATAGGACCCAATAATCAACAAAAAAGATCACCGGCCAAGCACTAGAAGAATATTAAGAGGACTTAGGAATAAGTGTATTTTTTATCAATGTATTTCCTTTTGAAATAATGTAATGGAAAATCTAAGAGTTGCAAAATAATAAATGAAGTTACCACCTTGCTAATTAATTGCTGGTTCTCTTCTTTTGCATTCGTATGCAATATATGCTTGCATTTTTACTTATTTATTTATTTATTTCACTTCCTTATCTTTAAAAACAAAGAAGAAAAAAAAGAGAGAGAAAAAAATAATGTGTATATATTTTTGCTAACTTATTGAGAAGTGTTCTTAAACCATGTTGCAAAGATAGGTCCTAAATGTCAAGACTTTCAAAGAAGTCTAATTCGCACCCGCTCTCAAACCAAAATGGCCAACTAAGGAAATGATAGCATCGATACCAAGGATAACAATAACAATTTCAACTTCGAACTCATAGATCTCATTGAGTTGTGGTTTTGATCTTTGGAGTGAATCTTGGGAAAAATCGCAAAGCAGTTGAGTTTCTTTGCTAATAGTGTCACACCCCAAAAAGATAGAGTTGTAATAGTCCTATCGTGTGAACCATCTAAAGATAGAAATTGTCCTTACAGCTGATATCTTAAACCTAGTTTATACCAGGCGTACTCGACTCTACCCTTTTGAAGCATCCAATTTGATACTCGTTTGATATAAACCTCTGGAGTAATCTTCTAAAATAATTTGTTAAAAATAAACTTATAATTTGACCTCATAAAAGAGTAGTAGTAAATCTTACAAGTACCTATCAATTCATATACAAACTAGAATATTAAAAACTACCAAGCCCCTTAAGGAGTTTTGTGTAGTTTTCCTTAAAAGATAAGAAAGCTATTACTAAGGGCAATAACTAGCCATTTCTTATTGCATCGCACTCCCTATCCCAGTTTACTAATGTTTTGGTATTGGGAAGACACTTGTAATCCATTTGAAACTTATAAAACAAACTATAAGGGAATGAGTGACAATTTTCTTAGTAAATGGGGCGAAGACAAAAGTATGCATTCAACATATGATAAGTAGGGTTTTCAATCAAGTTGGTTAGATGCAATACATGTATAAGCAAATACCATCGTACGACATTATCCAATCTGTCATAAGATTAGAGAAATTTCACCCCTTTTAATCCGGGTTGAGTAGATGGACGTTACACACTTGCGAATTGAAACTAAACCAAGGCTTGTATAATGGAGAACAATCTCCTCCCAGGACTACCTTCGAACTACGGCCCCCAAACTTTTCGCAACCTCCTCTCTTGTCACTTAGTTTGGATAAAGGTAGGGAAAGGACCATTTCAACTATCCTTATCGAAGGGAGTCTGTGTTTAGCCTAAGAATCCTAACTGTTATTCCCTAATAGGTTGCGATGCATATTAAGTTAGATGTTAAGTCAAGTTTGAGTTAGTTTATTTTTAGAGTAATTAACCAAGCTCAAACAATTTAAGTATAATAATATTCACAGAACAACCATATCATGAAGCTCAACTCTCATCACAGCAAATCGAAACCCAACTACAAACACCGCATACGCACAAGCTACAATTACAAGCTAATACATATGAAAGTCCACAGATGTTTTGAAATAATATCTCAAAATGTTGTGAAGTATTGATCCCACTTACTTACTCAGATGCTTACCACGAAAGCCTTGGGTCATCAACGATCTAATCGCTATGTCTTATATACATAAAACCTAAATTTAGTTTTCGTAATAACTACGAAAACATTAGGGTTTTATCTAAAATGGTTATACATATACATATGTATATATATAAAGTATATTATCACTTTCGTATATAGTAATATATAATTTTATTATATAAGTCAAGTTAAGTTATTAATTACTAATAATATATGTAATTATACTATTACGTATAATATATAGTTTCGATCGTATCAAAATGTAGTTTTAATTGGTTAAACCACGTTTCAATTACGATAAGGTTATTGTAGTACATAAATTCGTAATATTATAGAGATATATGTTATAGCAATTTACTTAATAATATCTAACATATATAGTTTTATTATTATTTATATTATATCGTTTCGATTATATAAAAAAGTATTTACTATTGTTTATATTATGTTGGAGGACAATGTAGAATTTTGAGCCATTTCTAGAACTTTAGAATTTGAGCTCCTAAATTTAGGGCACCGGTCTATAATATATGTTTTATTTCAAACTTCACAGTAAAGTTAGAAAAGTTAAACGAAGTAATTTAACTAAAGTCAATTTCTCATAATAAGCTATATAAAAATATTAATTTGAGAAAAATATTAATTTATCAATAAAGCCGATAATTATAAAATTCGAGCTTTTAAATATAGTGAGATATTAGAGATAAGTTAATTAATTTTCAAAAATAATAAATAAAGTTGAATTATACATAATATATATGTATTACATGTGATATACATTATATGTATTAAATATATATATATATAATAATAAATTATCAAAATTAGGTAAAATAATGGAAAATTAATAAAAAAATTGAATGGGTGAGTCACCAAATGATGTGTTAAGTTAGGATTAATTGCAAATGATGAGTCAACACTTGGTTAAGGAGAGAATGACACATGACACCTAGGAAAATGTGAAATTAAGATGTGTAATTTTACCTTTTTACATGCAAAAAATCCTAAAACCTACAAATAGGGCTCCAAACATCATTTGCAATATTCTAGAAACCTAAAAACACAAGAACATAAATTTAGAAAATGGGAAAAAATTATAAAAAAATAAAATAAAAATAGAACAAGAAATAGGGTCGGAATTGGATTAGGGTAGTTTGTGTATCAAACCATAACCTGAGTTGGAGCAGCTTAGAGGTCTGACAGAAGGTGGCCAGAGAAGGTATTCTGATTAGGAACGGTAGCTAGGTGGCGGTCGATTCAAGTGAACCAATTTTTTGTCTGTAATTTGTTTAATTTGTTAAAAATATCAAATATTGTCAATTAATTATGAAATTTAGTTTTCTGAGGTTATTTTAGGTGTACATTAATGTAGTAATTTTATTTTAATTGAATAATTAGTGTAAATATTCCTTAAGAAAAAGCCCTGTTTAGGCGAAAATTGAATAAATTTTTATAAATATTAGATGATGTTGTTTTAAGCTCAATTTTGTATGTAATACACCTAATATATATATATTTAATTTTGTTAACAAGAATTCTTGAAATTAAGCATGTTTACTATTTTTTATAATTATTTTGAATAAAACTACCAATTTTACCGAATTACTGAAATAATTAGTTTTTGATGAAATTAATGAATGAGCCTTACATGTTTAGACTTTTGGATGTTTATGATTATATTTAGAATATTTAATTTTTATCTCATACTTAAATTTGTTTATTTTCCTTAATTTTTCATAATTTCGAACTAAAACCACTATATTTGTAAAAATATATAATAGCTAAATTAGTATAATTCATGATTAATAATTAAACTAAATATTTTTTTGAGTCCATAGGATTTTTCATGAAATTAATCGGGCTTATATACTATTTATTACATATTTTCCTAGTATAAGCTTATATATTGGCTTAATATGTAATATAGTAATTAGTACTAGTTAAATACTTGTCAAATTCACGTAAAATGAATACTTTGGGGTATATTAAGGGTTATAGGATAAGTTTGGAAAGTGTGATTTTTGGGGTTTTTAATTTAATACTAAAGCTTACTCGAGTCAATTTCGGAATTAAGGTAGCATACAATTGAGTTGTAATACGAAAGGGTATTTTTGGGTTTTTGAAAATATTGATCAATCTTGTTTCTTAATATATATTAATAGTACTTAAAATAATGATTGTGACGATATAAAGTTTACTGAAATTGGATAAGAAATAAGTAAAATATGATCAAATGAAGTTTAAAAACACAGAAATGAAAGCTTATAATAGTTTAGGTTCGACTTATACTTGATTTGAAGACTGTGTCATATTTTCATAGGTGTGATAAGTAAGGAAGGACTACGTCATAAAGTTTAGGATTTTGCACTATTACTAAACCTAGGTAAGTGGATCTAACCCATGCTTAAAGTAGATATATTGTTACTCATAACACAACACGCTATTTGATGCTGTGTTGATTGAATATGAGTATATCTTGAGTGAACTGATATGCTACTATGGTGAATGCTGATGTGGTGATTATAAATGACAGTAATTGTACCTTGGTTGAATTGTTATGTTGCTACGTTGCTACGTTGGGTGATGATTTGTGTTTACGAATGATTGTACTAACTAGGGAAGTTAAGTGATTACTGACTCAATCTTCTAGTTGTTCACCTAAGTAAATCCTAAGTAAGATACTAGAATTCTGCTAGGGAGAGTTCGAAAAACTAGAATTAGCTCACTAGGTTGAATAAAACTAGAAGATTGATTGTGCGAATTAATATTCTTAAGTTGCTATTGCATATCATGGCATGGCATTGCATAAAAAGGGACCTATGGGTCAAAAATTTCAGAATGAGGCTTCTAAGTGATCATGGAAAAAGCATGGCTTTATGAACTTAGTTTTTGGTAACATATAGATTGCATTTCCCAAACATTGTGACTATTTTGATAGTCAAATTTGGTAAACTATAGTATGTAATCTAATTTGGCAGTGTTGCCACTTTGATTTGGTGAACTACAGTGTGTAGTCTAATTTTGTAAAGTTGAGGGTCTTACCTCCAGGCAACTCCTTGTTACCCTTTTTGAAAATGGTAGACTACAATGTATAGTCCAATTTGGTGGGGGCCTTACTCCCAAGTAGCTTCTTATTGCCTTAGGCTCCGAAACATTGTATCCAAATGCTTGGCTATGTCAATTAACCGGAAGAAGTTTAGAGGGCATACGATATCGGTACCGATGCATACCACTTGCGTGAGCATGGCATGTTGCATTGCTAGCAGTAAATGCCTGGTTGGGCGAATGTATATGTGAAGTTTAATTTGCAAGTTGTGATTGCAATGTTTCAATTGTGATATACAATATTGTCTATCATATTATCTATATTGTGTTGTTAGTTATCCACTCTTACTCAGCTTCAATAGTTAAAGGGATAAAATATTTTATCCTCAGGTTAATAATATCATAAAGGTCCCAATAGTAAGGAGGGATATATATAATGAGAGCGTGAGTTAGAGTCAGTGACTTTTATATGGAGCTTGTACTAAGTCAGGAATCCTATTACTATGAAGATGACAAAGAAAAGGAAAAAGCTAGTTCATGTTTTGATGTAAATATTATATTGTACACATAAGTTGTAATAGGAAATCCAGCTGAACTCCAATGTAGAAGCTGCTTTATTATGTAAACAATGTTGTCCTTTGATGAATAAGCAGGTTGAGTTAAGTTTTCAATAGGCATTCTTGTATGATGGTGCATCCCGTGCCATGTCGGGATGTGACAAATGATATTTTTCGTGATATTATGGAAAACATTTATCTTATTACCTAAAGTGATTCATTTTTGGTAAGGTCAGTATCGTGGAGTTTATATGAACTTGATTATGCAGGTTACGCGTTCATTTAACAGATTATCTCTAAAAGGTATTTCTAATTTTAGTATATAGATAAAATTGTATAGCAAACAATATCCTATTGATATCGTATTTTGTAATGAAAAATATAGTTTCACACAATTTTGCCACAAAATATAATAAATTATATATACTCAAATTTTACAAAAGTAATAATATTAAATTTATAGGAATATAAAGTTCAACTTTAATAGTTATAGTAAATGATTATTACTGGAGATTCGTTTATTTTACAAATTGGTGTTAATAATATATAAGTCTTATAACTATTAATATTCCAAGTTTATAATTCGAAAAAAGAACGAAATGGTACAAATAAAATACTTGATTTAGAAAAATAATGAAATAATGGGTATTTCTTTTCTATAACTATTAAATATCAATTAAAAAAACAATAATTATAATTATAAAAACAAAGTTACCTAAAAGTATCGAGCCATCTTTTCTTCTTCTTCCTTTCTTTTTTTCCTTCTTCATCTTCTTTCTTTTTCTTTTTCTCTTTTCTTTTATTTTTATTATTATTTTTCTTTCTCTCCATTTCTCTCTCTCTCTCTCTTCCCTCCTCTCTTTCTCTCTTCCCCTCTCTTCTCTTTCTCTCTCTTCCCATCCCCACTTATTCTAATTATTAGTTTTTGTTGGGTGAAATGGCTATGAAGCCATTTTATATCCAACTTTCACCGCCATTAGCAAAGGCGGTGATTTATATATATATTATTTTTTTAATAGTTATTTTAGTGAATCTATTGTATTTTATTGTGTACTCATTCAAATCTTTAGAATAATCAAAGAATTTTCTATGGTTTCACCGTAAACATTATTTGAAATAGCAAATTTTTTTTCCCATATGTTGTTATTTCAAATGAGTTTTCATGTAATTATTAGTAAAAATATTAGTAACATATAATATGTAGTAAAGTTATATTAATTATTTAGGACTTATTTATATACATCTTATATGACATTTTACTTACTAATATTAATTATTAAGATCGTGTAATTGATTCTAAAAGATTCATCCTAACTTATATCTAAAATTATGAAATTCTACGTTATAGTGATTTGACGTGATAAACTCAATATTTCTACGAAAGTTTCATATAAATAAGCTTAATTTGAAATATTAAAGCTATACGATTACTTCATTTAAATTTTCTCTTAGTTATGAGAATTCGACTTAATTCTATGAACACTGTTATAAATTATAATTTCTTGAATATGTCTCAAGCATTAAATTTTTCAATTAATTTCTTATTAATTTATATGGTCATATATCTATGTCTAGATGTAATTTAGACATTTTGGTACTTATGAATGCTTCCAATCAATTTTATGAAGAGGGGATATCCGATCAACTAAGTTTATACTAATTTAATTACTTTTACATATTATCTCATGTTATTAGTAATATTATTATACTAATTATTTTATTGTTAAGATCTATATTCTTATGATAACTAGTAACATTAGTATAAATTATTCTACACCTATTGACTTAACTTATAAACATATATATATATTTTTATAAAAGATATAAACTACTTAAAAGTTAACAAGTCGGAGTCATGTGGCATTACATATTATATATTTTTAGACTTTCGAGTTAATTTATGTATATAATTATTATTTATACTAAGTATACTCATAAAAATATGTGTATACTCATATAGTAAATTATATTATATTTTCTCATTTTATAGCTTAATTAACTTATATCTAAGTCCTCGTTTCATTTCGAGCTCGATTTTAAGAGTTTTGAGCAAATTTGTGCTATATTAAGTACTCAAACTTCTAAGGGTAAAATTGGGATTTTAGGTAATTATTTTCAAAATCTAATTTTGCCGGGTTACTTTAACTACCTTTTCTATCTTAGTTGTAAAGTTTGGACTTAATCGGATAACTTTTCTCAAAAGCCCTAAATTTAGGTATGAATGTCCTAATTCGATTTTAGGGTCTTATATAGAGTAAATTCTCACTATTTTAATTTTATTCTTGAAATTCTTATTATATTATGAATTTCTAAATATACGAGAATTCCTCGATTAAGATTATCATATGTCTTGCAAGTTTCTAGCCTAATTGGTTTACTTTCTCCGAATGTCCTAAATCGATTATTGACCTTAATCGTATAAGGATAGGGCTTTGTTCTAACACTCAAATATTCATGTCTGGATTTTTGATTTATGGGATATTACAGATAGTATTGCTTTACTTAAAGCTACAACACCATTAATCAAAGAAAGCTCTAGGGTTCATTATGGGAAGATTGTTAATGCTCCATCTCTTTAAGCAAAAGAGAGTTATCCTAAAGTTAATCCAACTTTTAAGACTATTGAATCAAAGGGAGTTTATCTGAAGGTCAACTTAACTTTCTAACCTAATACATACTTATTCCCAATCGACATGAAGATAGGGGCCAATTAGGACTGTTTAAAAGAATTTGAAAGAAAGTTAACCCAATGGATCATTGAAAAGATGAAGAAGCTTGGAAGCTATGATGGTTTTAAGTAAGCTAATATCGTAGATTTCTCTGCTTATGACTATGGAAGTTGCCCTAAAAAGTTCAAAGTACTGGAATTTAAAAAGTATGATGGGATTGGATGCCCCAAGCTACATACTAAGTTGTATATGCGTAAGATGAGCAAGTACGTGCAATATGACCAACTTATGGTATAAAATTTCCAAGATATCTTGATAGGTCTAACTTTAACTTAGTATACCCAACTCGACTTGAATCAGGTAACACATGGGAGAAGCTTATTAGGGCATTCTATGAACATTACAAGTTCAATGTTGAAGTAGCACCAACCATGATGGACTTGGTTGCCTTATGGAAAAGGAACCATGAATCGTTTAAGTAGTACGAACAAAGATGGAGATCCCTAACTACAAGGCTATCCTCCCCCATAATTGAAAAGGAGTTGACACTAAACTTGTATTAATAGTCTAGAAAAGCCTTACTTCTCCCACTTGATTGTGTAAGCTTCCTCCAGCTTTGCAGAAGTAGTAGTGACAAGCCGCCGAATTGAAAGTGCCATCTCTTTTGGCAAGGTCCAAGAGTTTTTAAATAGAAGATCACTATCTGCGAAGCCAGTTATAAGAAAGTCTAAAGAAGTTGCTATCCGTATGGTAAATTTAAACACCAGACTTAGTGCTAGGGTCTCTTTTAGAATAAATCCCTAACAAGCTGTGCAATAGTTTAGAAACAAGCCTTAGAATAATAGGGCCTTGAGACAGTTTACTAGAATATCGGTCCCTTTTAGCTAAGTCTTTGAAAAGTTAAAGAGGGATAATTTGATTCAATTTAAGCTTCCTAACAAAAGATATAAGCTAAGGGTTTTTTATCCTAATGCGAAGTATCAATATCATCTAAGGTAAGTAAGTCATTTAATCAATACATGCTGAAGGATAAAAAATAAAATTTAGGATTTGATTTATGGGGGTTTGGTCCAACTGGACTTTGTGGAAGCTCTAGTTCCAAATGTTAATGATAACCCTTTGCCCAACCATGGCTCTACTATCAATATGATTTTTGATTATTTAGATCTCTCCATCAACATAATCGATTTTGATAGGAAGCCTAAGGTCTTTGAGTTTTACAAATTAGAAGAGAAGCAAGCTCTAAGAACCTAGAGGTACATTTGCCATGTACCTGTAGTTCCTAAGAATTATAAAGTTACCCCATTCAATTACTAAGCAGTTAACCGGAGGCAATCAAGTTCTCTTGTGGGTGGGATTACCCGCTTTGATAAGGTCTATGACCAAAAGGAAGACCTTAAAAGGAAGAATGTATTGGAAGAGTCAAGCAAAAAACTAGTTGAATATGAGGAAAGGTTGTTTGCTCTCACTAAAATGATTAAGTTGAGTGACTACAAGATAATGAATCAGCTCATAGGTTTGTTAATGGCATCTGAACTAGATTGGAAGGTTCTATTCTAAACCTTGAGGGAGGTTAAGGTCCTTCGTGAAATGTCAACTAAAAGAATGGGAGTAATCAACAACTCTATCCTCACCATGGATTAGATCTCTTTTTCCATTGAAGAATTGGGTGAGGAAGGTAACCAATATACTAAGCCACTTTTCATAGTGGGGAGAAGCAATGACATAATCATAACTAAACTCCTTATTGAAAATGAGTCGTCATTGAATGTTTTCCCTCTTGCTACCCTAGACCTATTAGGTGTTGACATAACCACAATTAAGCTAAGTTCTACAACAGTTAGGGTTTTCAACAGATCTAAAAGAGAAATCATGGGGGAGATTGACTTACCTATTGACATTGGCCTTTAAACTTTCAACATTTGGTTCTAAGTTATAGACATCCCAATGCCCTTCAACTTACTCCCAGGAAGACCTTAAATCCATGTAGTAAGGGCTATACCTTCAAGTTTGCATTAGAAAGTCAAGTTTATCTTGAATGGCTAGGTGATAACAATTTTGGGTGATCAAGATTATGAAATATATAAGGAAACAGTTGTATTGGCATTGAGGAGCAAGGGGACTTTAGGCTCCAAATGTTTGATGAAGTATACATGGTTATTAGTCTTAGGGAAAAAAAGAATGAAAAGATGAAGTTCAAGGAAGGCCAAATTGGTACTTACGGTCTTTGTTACATCTTAAGTCCAATTTAAGAGTTTCAAAATAAATAAGTAAAGGGCAAGAGAGGTGATAGATTGTATCATGCCCTAATGACCTTTCTACCACTAATTGAGACATTTACCCGGGTTGATGTTTAGACCCGAAAGTTTACCAAAGAAGACACCTCTAGCAAAGTTGAATAGATAGGCCCATCCTAAGTTCCATCCCCACTTGAATAATTGGTTCTCTATCCTTATGAATGGTAATAGATCTTCTTTAGGGTAAAGAATGAATCAAAGTATAATATTTTTATGAGTTTTATAATAATTATCTTTATTCTAAATAATGTACTTGTAAGAACTCTTAATGAATAAAAGATTAGTTTCCTTTCTTCATTATGTCTCACTTCTTCTTTACTTAAACTCTTTCCTTTATACATTGTTGCTTAGATCTAATATCTAAATGAAAGCCTGGGATACCTCGCTCAAGTAGATGATGAAAATGTTAATATTGCTTTTGGCCCTATTGGTTTAGTTGTCGGTAGTGATGTTGATGACTCTAGTAAAATGTAAGAAAACTGGCAAAAACACGAGTAGGTAGAATTTTCATTGATGAGTTGACTGAAACGATTAATATTAGGGCCGATCATAATCCAAAGAATTTGAAGATTAGAGGGAACTTGAAAGAAGAGCAGAAGGAAAAAGTAACCATGTTGTTATCTAAGTATCATGATGTATTTACATGGTTTTATGAGGATATGCCAGGGTTAAATCAATCACTTGTAGTCCACCACCTACTTGCTGGATTGCCAACCTCTGGACCCATCACTCGTACTCGCCTCCAAGGCCTTCAATCTCTTACCAAGAGGATTCTCTCTTGTTAGCTTGTCGAGGATGAGCTCCTATAGATAGAAGGGTTGTGGACAAACTCTCTAAGAGCCTAGCTTGAATATACCCTCTTTGCTTAGACTCTTACCCAGTTGTTGACCTATTGAGTGCTGAGGTCAACTTGCTAAGTGCCAAGATTGGCCTGCTGAGTGCCAAGTTTGAGGATTCTATACGTCAAGCTTTACTCTCCTAACCTGCTAAACTACAACGTCATTTAATCACCTTGGCAGCTCCCAGTATAGCTCATCAAAAGCTGCCCTAACCCTAACTTTACTTAGCTACAGCGCCCTAAGATCCCAGAACGTAGACTCGATCACAACATGCCACCTATCATTCTTCTTTTTTTTTTTTTTTTTTACATTATTTTACCCTTTTAACAATTTACTAAG
Source organism: Lumnitzera littorea (assembly GCA_024138015.1). Taxonomy (NCBI): domain Eukaryota; kingdom Viridiplantae; phylum Streptophyta; class Magnoliopsida; order Myrtales; family Combretaceae; genus Lumnitzera; species Lumnitzera littorea. The sequence goes on along the minus strand of JAMXBB010000003.1, from coordinate 75,231,546 downwards.
ATAGTATTATTGTATTACCTTTTATTGTAATTGTGCATATTTCCTTATTGCCTTGGGGGTTTACTATAAATAGTCCCTTGTCTTTTGTAGCCGAAATTATCTTTCACATCTAAATATATTGAATATCCTTGTTCTTAAAAGATACCCTTCTTCGAGTAACATTTTCCCTTATACTCTTATCTAGTCTTGCTGAGTAACTTGAGATTAATGGGAAGTAAACCTTAATATTAGCTTATGAGTCATATAAGGTAAAGTACTAAGTCGTGTTGTGTTCGTTGGTGTATCATATCCTCCAACCAGCTTGATGGAAGTAATTGTATTTGTTGTCCTTTCGTCCATTACTTCATTCTTTGATACTTTAAAGGACCTATTGTTATTACTTCCTATGATAAGCTCTAGTGATCAACTTAGCTCCTAAGTACATCATATAATCCTGGTATCAAAGTTACAGGTTATGAATGAAAGCTTAGTGTTGAAGTATTTCTTGTTAAAGTGTGTATGTTCTATTATACTCTATTTTTCTAGTGGAAAACAAAGCAAGTTCTTAAGTTACTGTGTAAAATTGTATTATTGAGGTTATGTGTAATCTTCTATTGAGTAGTGGAATTCCTGAAGTCTTATATTGAGAATGTTGATTCTTTGTGTTTAAGGAGAGATTAATGATATCAAAAGTGATGCTTATGGTTACGGTCATGTTACCCAACAGACCCTACGAACTACTGACGAACAATTGCAAGACCTTGCTATTGTTGTAGCCAACTTGGCTGTATTTGTATAGAGGGTAATAGAGACTAGGTCATAAGAGAGAGTTGATGAATGAGGCTAAGATGTGAAAGATAAGTTGAGAAGACAAGTACTGCACCTAGTGCACTAGAAGCTATTAATGTGAACCTAGCTCGACCCGACATGCTGAGAGGTTTATGAGGAGGAGACTTGAATTAGATGAAGCTAAAGAGTATGGAGAGCAGGAAGAGCAGTATAACAGATTTGAAAAGTGTGAGCTTCATGCCATTAAAGGAATCGAGTATCTCAAAGTACAGATTTCAAGTTTTAACGAGTTTACTAGTGTTGATGGCTATCTGGACTGGGAGAAGAAGATTAAAAAGATATTTGACTTATATGATTATGAGGACTCTATATGTATTTGAGTAGCTGCTTTAGAATTTTTTAGGTATGTAATAATGTGGTGAAAGAAATTGCAGAATGTACATCAATGAGCTCGACATGAAACCTAAGCTTGGAACAAGATGAAGAGAGTTTTGAGGAGTAAGTTTGTTCCAAAACACTATGAGTAAGACACTTTTCGATGTCTTTAAGAACTCAGACAAAGTGGTTGATCAATAGTTAAATATGTCTAAGAACTCTAATTACTAATGATCTACTATGATGTATATGAACTAGAAGCACGGACAGTAGCCAAGTTCATTTTTGGACTAAGATCCGAGATTGCTAATATATTGGAAGTGTAGAGGCTAGAAAATCTATATGAGACCATTTGAGTAGCACAAAGGGTCAAAAGATAGAGCTGAAATCAGCTTAACTGAGTATAGAATAGCCGACTTAGTTTGCTGAGCAGAACTAGTATGCCAAGCTGACCTAGATATGACTAAGCTTAATATAGTTTTGAAATGGATTGCCGAGGGCAAATGTTAAGTAGACTTGGTGATGGTTGAGGTAAGACTAAGGCCGAGGAGCTTAAGGTCAAGAAGGACCAAGGTTCGATCTTAGGACGGAAGACTTGAGAAATTAAAAGCTTTAAGTGCCTTGGTTTTAGATACATGGCTAGTTAGTGCCTGAATCGACATGTTATGACCATCAAAGGAGACAAGCCTTAGTTCGAAGTGGAGATTGCTAGTAAAGGAGAGGAAGAAGTGGGAGTTGACCAACTGCTAGAAGGGTTTCAAGAAGATTTAGATGTTGTGACTTAACTTGAAATGGGAGACTTATTGCGAACCGTGACCAAGAATAGACAAGGTTGGTCGTTAGATGGGTCTAAGCTTACAAAAAGCTCGAAAAGGGTTAATGGGGAAATGTATGAAAGGGTGAAAGTAAAGAATAAAAATAGTAAGCAAAACTAATGAACAGCTCCAGAGGATATGACACACCAATGGAACTTCTAAGGACTCATAGCACAATTTGATAATGACGTACGAATTGGTCTAATGAGGTTATTCGCCACCTAACCTTGCTTAAGGGAAAGCATAAGAGTGATGCCAAGAGTAAACAATAGTGTTTATGTAAGCAAGAGTGTTTACGTAAGCAAGGAAGAAAGTGCTTAAAGGTATTGAATGTAATCTTCCACTTACAGCTATAAGTATAAGGGTATTTATACCCGTAAGTTAGGACAACTTACCCAAAAAGGAAAAGACAAAAAGGACATTTCTTAAAAAAACAATGTATATGATACAAAAGGGTAAAAATAAATATACAAGAAAAACAATCATTGGTGCTACAGATTCTACATATGATACTGTACATGTGACAATGCTGTATTAGCGAGGTTGTTGGGAGATGCAAACAAAAAGTACAGATAGGTTAGCTTATTCGAGCAGGAATGGCCTAGTCAGTTTGGATTCTCTATCTCTTGGCTTCTTAGCAAAGATGATGCCGAGTTATTGGTTGGCTTGGTGCTAAAGAATAATCTTCAACTCGGCATACCAAAGAATAATGGGCGATCATATGGCATGGCATTAAAGGTGACTCCACAAGGAAGTACTCAACCTCGGCCTTGGCAGGGGTTAGTTGGAATAGAAGGATTCATCATGCTAGCCCCTCTAGTCTTCGGGCTTAGCTACGGGTCAGAGGTTCGGTAGCCTGATTCTAATCATTCACTTTAGGTTGTTTTGGATTTAGGATCAAATTCGAATGGTGTTCGGTCAATTCTCTATCAGGGTGATATGGATTGAGGTTGGCAATGTTGAAGGCGTCAGAAACCCCATAGTCCTTAGGAAATTCTAACTTGTAAGCATTGTTATTGATTTTCTAAAGGATTTTAAAAGTTCTTCCTCTTGTTCGAGAACTGTTCCTTGTTAAGTTATAGCCATACCAAGTCTCCTAGTTGAAATTGTTTGGTCGACCTACCCTTGGTCTTTTCTTGCATTCTTTTAGTAGCTTGGTTGATGTGTTGAAGAAATTGTGTTTTGGTCGGGGCGTTAAGGTCCTCTTGCATAGGTGCTGGTATAGGGGTGTAGTAGAGGGGCAACTTGGGATTGAATCCATAGACCACCTCAAAGGGAGTCTACTTAGTAGTGTCATGTATGGTTCGGTTATAGGTGAACTCAACCATTGGCAGATAAACATCCCAATTTTCTAAGTTCTTACTTACTGCAGCTTAGAACAGTGAATCCAATGTACGTCTAACTACTTCTATTTAACCATTAGTTTGGGGGTAACATGAGGTACTGAAGTGTAATTTGGTCCCCAGCTAATGCCATAGGTTTCTCTAGAAATGGCTTAAGAACTTTGGGTCTTTATCGAAGACTATACTTCTTGGCATACTGTGTATTTACACAACCTCCTGTAAAAAAGGAGATGCAATAGTTGAAGTGTTGTTGGTTTTGGTATAGAGCACAAAGTGTGCCGTCTTACTAAACGGATCTACAATGACCATTACAGAATCTTTGCCTCAGGCAGTTTGAGAACAAAGTTCATGCTTAGTTTAGCCTACAGCCTCATCGGGATAGGTAGGGGCATTGCTTTCCCTTGTTCGGCTCAGCACTTGGCCTTTTTGCATACTACACAACCTTTGACGACTCAGTACACATCTCTTCACATTTTCATCCAAAAGAATCGGTCATTCAATAGTTCACAAGTCCTCTTCTCTCTAAAGTGTCTAGAGAGTCCTTTACTATGGGCTTCCTTAATTAATAATTCTTGTAGGGAATAAGTCTGTACGTACAGTTTCCCCCCTCGGAACAAGTAGCCATCCTCCACATAATACTCATCCACTATCCTCCTATCTACACGTCACAAGATTATTGGTCCAAAGTGTAGATCCTCAGAGTACTATTCTTTAATACTTGCAAACCTAAATAGTTTGGTCTGTAGTTTTGATAAAAGTGCATGTCTCCTTAAAAGAGCATCTGTAACTATATTGCTCTTTCTTTGCTTGTAATTAATTACAAAATTGAATCCCTTAAGGAATTCAACACATCTTGCCTATCGCTTCGACAACTTGGTTTGGCTTCGGAGGTACCTTAGTGATTCATGGTCAGTATATATGACAAATTCTCTCGATAATAAATAATGTTGCCATACTTACATCGCTTGGATTAGTGCCAAAAGTTCCTTGTCATACACAAAGTAGTTCAATTATGGTCCTCAGAGTTTCTCATTATAAAAAGCAATTGGTTGGCTTTCCTGCATCAAGACAGTGCCTATTCCAATGCTCGATGCATTTTTTTTCCAGCTAAAAAATTTTGTCAAAGTTAGGTAATACTAATACTGAGGCGAAGGTCAATTTTTCTTTTATGTCAGCAAAACTCTTATCCTCCTTTTCTCTCGATCGGAAGTTGGGACAACTTGTTCAAAAGGGAAAAAACAAAAAGGACATTTCTTAAAGAAGTAACGTACATGATACAAAAGGGTAAAAATGAATATACAAGGAAAATAATCATTGGTATTACAAATTCTACATATGATACTGTACATGTGATGATGTTGTATTGGCAAGGTTATTAGGAGATGCGACAAAAAGTATGGACAGATGGGCTTATCTAAGTAGGGATGGCTTAGTCAGTCTGAATTCTCTATCTCTCGGCTTCTCGGTAGGGATGATGCTGAGTTATTGGTTGGCTCGGCATTAGAGAGTAATCTTCTACTTAACATACCGTAGAATAATGGGTGGTCATATGGTAAGCATTAATGGTGACTCGGCAAGGAAGTACTCGGCCTTGATAGGAGTTAGTTGGAGTAGAAGGATTCGTCATGCTAGCCGCTCTAGTCCTTACACTTGGCTACGGGTTAGAGGTATGGTAGCCTGATTCCCATCAAGATTATCGTATGGTTATACAAAGATCTCTTAATACCTTTACCTCTTATGATAATGAATAGAGAGAGAACCTCTTCCAAGCAAATTGCTAAGTGAATAGCAAATTATGCACTTTGATCATTGATGGAGGGAGTTGTACTAATGTCATAGCACCAGGAGTAGTGAAAGGTTCTAATGTTGTCGACCAACCTTTACCCTAAGCTTTACAAGATTCACTAGCTAAATGAGAAGGGAGGTCTACTTATTGTCAAACAAGTCAAAGTGCTGATCACTGTTGGCGATAGATATAAGGACAAGGTGTTGTATGACATCCTACCCATGTATAATTCACACATTCTACTTGGCTAACCCTGGCTATTTGATTTGAAGGTACTTCATGATGGGTATAGGAACACTTATATATTCTAAAAAGATGGGAAGAAGGTTATACTAACTTCAATGAGCCCTAAAGAATTTTAGGAGTTGTAAGAGAAGATTACCAAATCACTTTAGAGGAAGTCCTTAATGACTTCTTGGGCCCAATTTTCCAAGGATGTTAAGACGAAGAAGTATGTATTCTTGTTGGTTAGAAAGGCTACTAGAGTTGAAGGAAGTTAGAGCATTACCTGCCGAGGTGCAAGCATTGTTGCAAGATTATGGACCCGAGAGGTTTGCCCCCTATTGGAGGCATAGAGCATTGACATCCAACCTAAAGTTGCTTTACCTAATTGACCTACCTATAGACTCAAACCCAAGTAAGCAACTAAGTTGAAGAGTTGATTGAACATGGTTATGTTAGGGAGAGCATGAGACCCTGTACTGTGCTAGTTGTCCTAATGTTGAAGAAGGATGGCTCGTGGAGAATGTGTATTGATAGCCAAGCAATCAACAAGATCACTATCAAGTATCTCTATTTGATCCTACGATTAAGTGATATGCTCGATGAGTTATATGGTGTGCGAATATTTTCAAAGATTAATATAAAAAGTAGCTACCAATAGATTTGAGTGAGACTTGGAGATGAGTAGAAAACTACTTTCAAGACTAAGGATCATCTATTTGAGTGGATACTAATGTCATTTAGGCTTGCAAATGTGCCGAGCACCTTTATGCAACTCATGAATCATGTTTTGAGATCATTGATTAGTATATGTGTTGTTATTTGCTTTGATGATATTTTGGTATATAGTGTCGACTTCAATTTTCATATCGTGCACTTGAGATCTATTTTTGATATCCCCCATGCTAAGCAATTATTTGGTAATATGAAGAAATGCGTGTTTTTCCAAAGTAAGGTAGTATTCCTCAATTATGTTGTTTTTGAAGGAGGCATTAGAGTTCATGAGAAGAAAGTTTGAGCTATTCTTGAATGGTCGATGCTGACTAGTGCTATTGAAGTGAGAAGTTTTCATGGTCTAGCTTTGTTTTATCGAAGATTCATTCAAAACTTTAGTTCTATAGTTGAACTACTGATCGAGCTGACTAAGAAGAACTTTGAATTCAAATGGTCTAAGAAAGCTTAAAGTAGTTTTGATGAGATTAAGTTTAAGTTGACTTCTACCCTAATACTTATCCTGCCCGACTTCGAGAATGTTTTTGAACTAGAATGTGATGCATTTGGAGTTAGCATTTAAGCTATTCTCATGCAAGAGCATCAATTAGTTGCATTTTTTAGTGAGAAGCTCAAAGGTGCTATACTAAATTAGTTGGCATATGACAAGGAGTTCTATGCCCTTGTTTGAGCACTTCAGAACTAGCTACATTATTTGCAGTTGAGAGAGTTTATCTACACAGACCATGAGTCCCTTAAACACCTCCGAAGCCAATAGAAACTCTCTTAACATTGTGCTAAATGGGACGAGTACCTAGAAACTTTTAGCTATGTCATAAAATACAAGAAGGGAAGCACAAACACTATGGCTGACGCACTTTCTCATTGGCATGTCCTTGTCATAACATTGCAAGCTAAGATAGTTGGGTTTAGTACGCTGCCAAATCAATGTGAGCATGATCTGTACCTTAGACCCCCTAGTGGCCTAATGCAACTTTGGAGGAGTTGTGGATGAGTTCTATCTAAGCCATGGATTTCTGATGAAGGGAAGGCAAGTCTATGTGACGAGTAGTTCTGTTAGGGAATTACTTACCCAAGAAGCTTATGCTGGAGGCTTAGTTGGCCATTTTGGTACGAAGAGAAGGGTTGAGTTGCTAAAAGAGCACTTCTATTGACCTAGGATGATGAAGGATGTGTGTAAAATTCTTAAACGATGAAAGGTGTATGAGTGAGCTAAGAGAAGAAAGGAGCCATATGAAGAGTATATACCTTTGCCCATACTTGAGCGACTATAGACCGATCTAAGCATGGATTTCGTGGTTAGCCTACTCAGAACATTGCGGAGACATGATTCTATTATGGTGGTGGTTAATCGATTAAAAAAAAATGAGCCACTTCATCTCTTGCTACAAAACTAATGATGCTTTATTTGTTACTAACCTCTTTCTGTAGGAGACCATATGGCTGCCTAGAGTTCTAAGGAGTATTGTATTTGATCGTGATTCAAAATTCACAAGCTTCTAATTAGTACTTCCTGCCATCCATAGACAGATGGATAGATAGAAGTTGTGAATAGAACTATAGGCAACCTCCTTTGAGCTACTATTGGGAAGAATCTACATGATTGGGATCTTCATCTACCTATCATTGAGTTCACTTACAACCACTCCACTCATAGCTCGATAGGAAGATCACCTTTTGAGGTTGTTTATGGAATTAACCCAAACTTACCCTTGGACATGATTGTCAGCTCAACCTCTTAAGGAGAAAGTCAATCAAGCCTACAACATATTGAGGAGTTTCAAAAACTACATCAAAAGGTTGCCGAGTAATTAGCCAAGACTATGGCCTAACAAAGAGAATAGGGAAGCCAAGGAAGGAGGAGAGTCATTTACAACCTAGGAGACTTTGTCTGGATCCACCTCAATTAGTAGTGATTCTCAAGGAAGAGGAAAAATAAGTTATCTCCCAGGTTGGATGGCCTTTTCAAGATCCTTTGATGCATGAATGACAATGCCTATGAGCTAGAGCTACTCAAAGGATACAAACTATCCCCCACTTTCAATTTTGTTGACCTAACACCTTATGTGCCAAAAGAAGAAGAAGAAGAAGACCAAGATTTGAGGGAAAATTTTCAATAACCTCGAGGAACTGATGGATTGCCAACCTCTAGACCCATCACTTGCACTCACCTTCAAGGCCTCTAATCTCTCACTAGGAGGATTCTCTCTTGTCAACTTGCTAAGGATGAGCTCCTATATATGGAACAGCTATGGATGAAAACTCTATGAGCTTAGGTCGAACACACCTTACTCTACTAGGACTTTTGCCTAGTTACTAATTTGCCAGGTGTTGAGGCTGACCTGCCAAGTGTTGAGTTTGAGGACATTATACACCAAGCTTTACTCTTCCAGCCTACTAAACTACAACATCATTCAATTACTTCAGTAGCTCTTACCATTACTCAGTAACAACATCGTAAACTCATCTCCGCTCAACCACAGTGATGAATTTAATAGAGTTCAAGCACAAGTGATGAATTTAACACTCCATTTCCAATCTTAAATAAGCTAACATGTGGATAATAGGGAAAAGAATTTTGGGGGCCTTATTCTATCTTGGCCTTTTTAAGGAAACAGAGGAAAGGGGAAGGAGTTAGAGAGTAGCTTACGAGAGCTTAGTTGGAGAACTAGGGCAAGATATAGAAGAAGAGCCAAGAGAATAATAGGAAGCATAAATGGTAGCTTAATTTCTCTTCTTCTTCTTTTTTTTTTTTTTCCGCCCATATATAGTAACATAGTATAATAGAGTTTACAAGGAGAAACTTTACTTTCTTATTTAATTTTATGATGGTTTTTTTTTTTTTAACTTTCAGGGCACTAAAACCCTTGCTTTAGCACACTTAAGGACTAGCCTAGGTTTTGGGATATTTCAAGATATACATACTAATTTAATATTAGGAGATAGAATTGAAAATACCCGTGAAGTTGATTACATATGTTTTCTATTCCTTTTTTATTTTATTTGTCTTGTATCTTGATATATTTATATTATGAAATGAGATTGAGTTTATACTTATTAGGTTTTGTATTGATGGATTTAAAGAATTATGGCTTGAATGACTCGATTGGATGTTGATTATTGAGTAATTAGTGATTTAATTATTATGTGCATCGTCTAGTTATCTAGTGCTTGACCATTACTTTTTAGTTAGATAGAGTTAGAGGATATTCAGAAGGATTTTGATAACTCATGATGAATATAACTTGAATTTTTTAAAGAACTTGTTATAGGGCTTTGCAATTTTTAATTAAATTCATAAACTTATAAACTTAATGTGGTTAGAAATATAGTTTGTGTCATGGGGACATACTCAAAACATATTTCTAACTAGGATAGAATTTTGGTGTGACCGGATCACTATTTTCTCTATGATTATAGATAAATCACCTTGATAAAACAATTTATCCTATAATTGAAACTTCGCTACTTTTAGAGGTGGGCGAGTTCTAGTGAGTTTAGTTAAATCTCGTTTAGTAAATTTCAAATATTGCATTGGCTCAAATGAGAATAGATTTATGAATCCCAAATTAATTTTCATATCTCCTTAAACCTAAGACCTTCATAGTGTAGGTAGAACATTCGGTTTGGTGTTCATTTTATTAATTATCTTTTACTCATTTTTAATTCAATTATTGATAGCTTAACTTAGGGAGAAAACTCAATTAGTTTAGTACTTAGCACATAGCTCCTTTTAGAATACGACCTAGACTCACTGTTTATACTAATTCTACGACCCAATTCACTTGTTGGTTCTCACTCACATCGAGTCAGTTCCCTACATCTGAGCACATGGTTGGTGCTGTTGGTCTTTGAGGCTGTATTTATTTTCCACATGAGGAGACTGGCAGCTCAGCTTTTCTATCGCTTTTTCCAACTTAAGGAGAACAACAAGGGCTGGGTGTACTACACTAGTCAGGGTAAGCATGTGAACATCTTCCATGTGAGAAAGTCGAATGTGGAGGATTGGGAGGAGCAATTTTATCGGGTGAGGTTGCTTCATGAGTTAGATTTCTTGATTAGGTGGAACAAACCAATTTAGATAAGCAGTGTAAACTACTTTGTCAAAGAGGATAACGAAGTGAAGGATTGGGTACTCAATGTGGCACATTGGCTAAGCTAAGGGTTTCATTTCGAACATACCAAGGATGCTTATCTGCAAAAGGATATGTTGTATGTTGATAGAGGCTTTTCCCAAGGACATAAACTGATCTACTTGGAGCTGTTCTTAACCTGTTACCTAAGCACATTTTCCCATTCCTTTACTCTTGACCTCTTATAGGTCTCACCAAGTATGTAGACTAACTTAGGAAAAACTGGCTACTTGGATACCTACAAGTAAACCTTAACCAGAACAGATTGGGGTAACCTCCCTTAGCTGGAAACGACCACTAGTAGATCAAACTTTGACCTAATTAGCTTCAGGAGGTTTAAATTCTAACATTAGGTGTAAATAGTTAGCTCCCTTGTCCAAATAATTGCTTACCAGCCATCATGACATCAACTATGTTCCCTAAAATCAAGGAGTGGTCCTAAATTCAAATAAAGCACATGTGTAGGTTTTGGAGCCAATGATTACCACATTCAAATTATCCCACAGCCATAAAAGGAGGTCAGATGATAGGCAATAAGTTCTTTTGGACACTCTAGTACTCTAATCCTTACCTTTTCTCTCATTGTAAACTTTTACATACTTAGGCATTGGAGTGGGCATGCCGGAGTCACCCCGGCATGCCCTTACCCTAATCTTTTCATGTTTTATAGAGTGCTCATAAGTGTTATGTTCAAGAAATCCTTTGTACCAAATTCTAATATCAATACTGTATGATTAGGAGACAGGTATGGGAGTGTGTATGTAATTAAGGAGGGTAGTTGGGACTTCGTCGTTGTTGGCTGCTATTGGGGGTTAGGTGGGTAGGGGTATGGGAAGGGTGGGATGGGGTAGACTTTATCCTATTATTAGTATTTTCTTATGCTAACCTTTAAGTTGCATTGTAGCTTTTGACTTGTATCATAACTCGTTTAAGGTGAGGATGATGTGAGTAAGGGAGTAGAGGCTCTAGGAGAAAGGAAAGAGAGCTACTAATGGGCAGGAAGTAGCTTATCTAAGCAAGAAGAGCAAGCAGAAGGATGATGCTAGGACATTGGCAAAGGAGAGATTAGCAATGGTATAGGGTGTATAGAATGTCTCGACAAAGGTGCCATTAGTGGCTATTGTCGAGTAACAAGTTGGGTTAGATTGGTGCCTAAGTATGAGGCACCTATGGAAAGGGAGTTGGAGAGACCTATCTCTAACCATTGAGTCGAGGACAAGGCCTCAGAAGGTAGGGCTCTTATAGAAGCTTAGGGAGGAACTAGGTGCTAGGAGATTAAGGAGGTTGTAGGCGGGTTATGGCTATTAAAAGGGTACGTTGTTTGAGTCATTAATTTGGAGGATGATGTAGGGCAATGATTTCTAAACATCAATTGGTTAGCAATTGGGTTTGGTTGTTCCCCAATGGCCTTTGAAGTAGGAGTATGCCATCCTCTTCTAGGGTAAAGAATATTCTAAGACCATGCTGATGGCTCTAGAGAGGATAGGGGATGTAATGAGCGTATGCAAGTATTTATTTGCACATAGGTGTAGTCTACTTAAGTAGGTATGCCTTTGTTATTTTCTATGTTGTCAAGTGTTTGTGGGTATTCGCTTGTGCTAGCTTTTGCTTATTGTAGTCATCTTAGAAGCATTGCTAGGAGTTAGAGACAAAGATAAAGGTGTTTAAGAAGGAAGTAAATTAACTAAAGGTACAGACCCTAATTATATAGGAGGGCTATGAGCTCCTTTTAAGATCGGGAAGAAAGACTTAAGGATGGCTGTAACTTAATAAATGTAGCTCTAGAGAAATTGTTTGTCAAATTAAAGGAGGGCAACAACTACAAGGCTACCCTTAATAAGGTTAGGCTTGACGATGATAGATTGGTGAAGGAAGAAGTGTAGGAGAAATTTCCCAATCTCATCCTTTACTTCTTGTCTTAGTTGGATGAGATAATCCCTATCGATGATGAAGGGACCAATGTAGACATCAACCTTATTAGTGGTGATGTTGAGGAGGTAGACGTAGACAATGCTGAAGCTAAGGAGCCATGGGTGGTTGTATGAGTGGCCATGTAAATGGTTTTTTATTGTTATTGTTTTTCTTCTTCTTCTTTTAGTATTAGATTTATGATGATTGCTCTCTGTGTATGTAGGCTGGGACGTCAACCTTGTTATGTTGTACTTGTAGTGGAGATTAGTAATGAAAATTTGACAAGTTGAGTTGTCTCCTTATTATAAATCTTTGATTTATTGTTTATGCTTGAATGTCTTCTTGAATGCTTGTGCTTGTTTGTATGATTAGATCATTTTGCCTAAGTTAAGTGTATAGATGTCTTCGGTTGCACTACCTACCATGTGGTGTTGTTTAGCAGCTCAAGAACCTAGGTTCTAGTATTGCTTAGTCGAGGGCATTGAGTAAGGTGAGTTTATTTTTTAATCGAGGACCTAATATATCAACCAAGTCGATGTGGTCATTTTAACACGACCCTTCAGGTATGGAAGCCCACCGGGTGCTTGAGGTGGGGTTGAGGCTTTAGGATCTTTAGCATTATGGCTAGTGAGAATGTGCAAACATCAAGGATGAAGATCAACTCAATTTGGTCCTATGCTTTTAGCCCTCATCAATTGACAGGGGTAAGGTTCGATGGAGATTAAGCCATGTTAAAGTGAAACAACTTATAGGGGTAGGACAAATAAGTGTGGAACTCTTGATTTCATTACATTTTTAGAATATTTACATAGTTTATTTGGCTATTCATACATTCTATAAAAATAAGGCTTAAGGTTGTCAACTTTCCAAGTTCTCGAAATGGGTTGTCTATCTATGGTTTCTAACTTGTAAGACCCATTGCCGGCATCTTCTTTGATTTGGATGGGGTCTTCCTAATTTGGTGATAATTTACCTAGCCCTTCTTAGGACCCAGCAGCTTTAAGTTTTTGTTAATCCAGGTTCCTAGGTTGGAAGACTTTATGCTTAACCTTTATTGTAATATTTGGCCACTTACTGTTGCTATGTAGCTACCCAAGCTCAAGTAACATCTTGTACCTCATCAATAGTATCGAGTTTAGCCTATAAGGCCATTAAATTAGCATCAACATCAAAGTTTTTAGTCTTGCTCATTAGAAGTTCCATCTCAATAGATAGTACAGCCTTCGATTCAAAGGTAAGGTGGAATGGATTTTCTCTAGTCGTAGTTTTATGAGTCGTCTGATATCCCCAAAGGATGGTGGGGAACATGTTTGCCTACTGGTTACCTGCTCACTTTACCATATTTTTCAAGCTATCGAGGACTATCATTTCGATGGCCTCAACTTAGCCATTGGTTTGAGGGTGAGTGATCAAGATACAATGGATCTTAAGACGATGCTTATCATAGAATTCTCTAAATTAGACACTATCAAACAACTTGTCATTTTTGGTGATGAAGGCATAAGTTACTCTGAACTTGGTAAGGACATTAGTCAAGAGAATGAACTAATGCCCCTTGGATGCCCTATGAAATGATTCAAGGACATCAAGTCCCATTAAGTTAAGGGCCATGAACTTGTCATAGGGTTAAGATCAATGCTTCAAGCATAGCTAATAAGTGCATGCTTTTGGCAATTGTGGCATCATTACATTAGGGTTTCTACATCCTCTTTCATTGTCAACTAGTAATACTTGAGGCGAAGAGCTCAGATAGTTAGAGCTTGAGCCTAGATGTGATTATTATAGATCCCTGTATGTAGCTCTTCAAGGGCATGAAGGCCTTCTTTAGTTTTTAAGCAAAGGAGGAGGGGTACGTTGTGCTTGTACCGATAGAGAATGTCAATGATGATTGTGCAGTTAGATGTATTGTAGATGGGCTTCTTTGCTTCTGCTTTATCATTGAGTAGGGTATTAGTCCTGAGGTAATCAAGTATTGGGTCCATCCAAGAGGGCTTGGTAGAGGTAGGGTGGATCTCAAGAACTTTGAATGATTGCTCATCGATGGTATGTTGTGGGATGTATTAGAGGAGGATCTATTTGGCATTCGTATAAGGTAGGGGTAACCCATAGAGGTAAGCTTAGATAACTTGTTTGCCTTTAAGTTTTTTGCTGATAGGATCTTAGTAATACTCCATGAGGTAAGGCCGAAGGTGAGATCTTGTACTACCTGAAGGTATTTTACCATAGCTTCCCCTTTTGTCTCGTATTCCCCTTTAACTTGTTGTACTACCAACATAGAATCTGAGTGAATGTTGAGTTTCTCAACCCTGACATCTTGTACGGTCTTAAGGCCGACAATAAGTGCTTTGTACTTAACCTCGTTATTATTGGTAAGGAATCCAATTTTTAGCATGTATAAGACTTTTGTGACGTAAGGTCATTGCAAGACTATTCCTACTCTACCTTAAGTAGAGGATCCATCAACATAAAGAGGTCACATCGAGATGTTGATTTGGGTTAGTGTTTTCTTCTCTTTAGTATATTTAGCAACAAAGTTCACGAAGACTTATGCTTTGATAGCTTGTCTGGGGAAGATTAGACACTATGAATAATGAGTTCTAAAGAGTACTTGACCATGCATCTTAATACATCTAGCTTTTGCTAGATTGTCCATAGTGGTGGATTGGTGAGGACAACGATGGGGTATACACAGAAATACGGTCTCAATTTTTATGTAGTGATCACTATGGCTTAAGTGAACTTCTTAACTTGTATATATCTAATCTCTGACCTTTGCAAGATGTGGTTAACGTAATAGATCGACTTATATTTGCATTCGTTTACTTAGACGAGTACTGAGGATAATGCCCGATCACTCACAATTAGGTATAAGTAGAGCTCTTCACCTAGAATCAGTTTGAAGAGCATGGGTAAGCTTTATAGAAACCATTTGAGCATTAAATTTCAATTGGTTGTTTAGTAATTAATAGAACTCGAAACACTTTTCTACACTTTTGGAGACAAAACAGTAGAGCATGGCTATCATGCTCGTAAGCTGTTGGACATCTTTGATTTTCTAAGGGGCCTTCATGTTCTAGATGGCTTTTATTTTGTTAGGGTTGGCTTTAATAACACGCTCCATGACCATAAATTCAAGGAACTCGCTCGAGCCCACCCTAAAGATGCACTTCTGAAGGTTGGGCATCATCTCAGATTTGTGCAGAGTCTTGAAAATTTCGTATAAGTCCTCAATGTGGTCAATCTTTTATCTACTTTTGACAATCATGTCATCAACATAGACTTCAACATTTTGCCTATGCTGTAGCTTGAAGACGGTTGTTTACTAGCCTTTGATGTGTTATCCCAATGTTTTTCAGGCTAAAGGGCATAACTTTGTTGCCATACATCTCGAAGTCAATGACAAATGATGAATGTACCCAGTCTTCCCAAGCCATATGAATCCGATTGTAACTAAAGTATGCATCCATGAAATTAAGTCTTACATGGTCGTAGGTGGAGTCGTTGAGCTGTTTGATTCTTGGGAAGGGGAAACAGTTGTTCGGGCAAGCTTTGTTAAGGTGGCTATAGTTGATGCACATCCACCATTTTCCATTAAACTTTTTTACTAAGATAGTATTTGCTAACCAAGTAAGGTAGCTTTCCTCCCTTATGAATTTAGCTCATAGTAGCTTTTATACCTCCTACTTGATGATAGTTTATTGTTTGGGTACATAGTGCCTTCTTTTCTATTTCATAAGTCGTATAATAGGGTTGACTTGGTATTGGTGTGTTGCCTTAGGGATGTTTATAATTCCAAAAATTTGCTTGAGATTTGTTACAAATACATCTAAATTAGAATGGAGGAAGATGATGATGTCCTTCCTTTCTTCAATGGATAGGGAGGTTCATATTCGTGTAGTTTGGTCAAGTTGCTAATTTAAATGACTTCGTTTTCGTTCGCTAGCTCCTCCGATGAGTTTTGTGCATTATCTGGTGTGATTCAATATGGATCACCCAGTTATGTGAAATTTCACTCAAATAAAGTGACCGAGATAGCTTTTGGTTACCATAGGTGATATAACCCTGGTGGGTGTTAGGAACTTCATCTTAAGGCACCTTTGGCTAATGCATGCATTAAATCTATTAAGACTTATTTTCCCTAGGATGGTACTATAGAGGGATTGGAGATCGATAATGACGAAATCAATCAGTTGTGAGGTGATGTGCTTGTCATCACCTAACCAAAAAGGAAGTATGATTAGGCCCTTAATTCGGATAGAATTCCCTCTTAAACTAGCTAGGCTTTGCTTGTATAGGTAGAGGGGTTCCTCCAATTGGTCTTTCATTTTGCTCATAGGTAGAGCAGAATAAGATGTTTGTCGAGCTCCCATTTCCAACAAAGGTTTTGGGGACGTTAAAGTACCCTATTTTGGCATTGATCACTAATGGATTAATGTAGGGGTACTTGATACCTTCTTTGACGTCATTTGAGAAAAAGATGGTGGTGTCTATTTTTAGCTTCTTGGCCCAAACAAATAGTACTTTACGTTAAGGCAGCAAAGGACATGTTTCATTTGACAGTCTAGGTCCTCTTGTTATAGTCTTTACGTATCCTCATTTGCCTTTATGGTGCATGTCATTGGGTTACTTTTGTTGTTGTGGTTGTGGTTGCTATTGCTAATCTTTGGTTCAACATCATCTTGATATGGATTCATGAATGAACACACAAACCAAATATCATGCGTAATCAAAAGGGGTGGGTCCGAACCACAAGATGGCTCGAAAAGTAAACGATAATCAAGGGATAAGCAAGGGTTCCCATGCATTGACGATGAATAAATATGTCTAGAGGTTACTCACTACTAGTCCACTCTCAATGGGCTAGATAAGAGTAGCTTAAGAGTAAGCAGAATGACACTTAGCTCAAGAGGGAATAAGAAGAAATTCAGTGTATTATCTGTATTGATGTATATGATTCGTTTTGTAGCTATTACATTATTTATAGTACCTAGTCAGGATAAGTCCTAAACTATAGAGATTACATAAATGGATCCCTATTGACTAAACAAAAAGGAGAATAATTTACAGAGGAAACATGAAATCGTATAAAAAGAACTTCCTCGATCGGAAAGGATACTACAGATGTCAGAAAGGACAATATGGCTGTTAAAAAGGGTAACATGTAGGCATTCAATGTTAGAAAGGATAGCGTGCATGTGTTTTCTCAATCTGCAATCTTGATAACAGTCTAAGCTGAGCAAGGGTGGCTCTTTGATCAAGTTTCGTCAGCATTATCAATTTGACATACAGATAGCTAGGTTGGATAAGAGTTGGCTTGAAGGACAACTCATATTCGAATCAGCCTCGGATAGTCGGCTCCTAACAATTATCAACTCGGCCTTAGCATTATGGAGATGGTTATTTTCTTGATTTGGTGCTTGGACTGGGGCATTGTGAAGAGGTCGGCTTAGCATATTGGTAGATCACCTAAGTAGCTTCCTAGATGGTGTAGAGAGCAAAGTAGCATGGCAGATCGGATTGGGGAAAATATTGCTCCTCGGCACTTAACTTACCTTTGATAGCTCGAGGAACCATATGGGAAAGCCCTTGGGCTCAGGAGTTATTGATCTTTCCTTGATCCCTATCATCCATTCCGGTTATTTGAGATTTAGGATCAAATCTGGTTTGGCTCTAGGTTACTCATCTTCGAGAATGTAAGGTTAGAAATTGGTAATGTTGAAGGAGTCTGAGACTCCATACCCTTCATGTAATTCAACCTTATAGGCATTGAGATTGATCTTTTCAAGCACTTTGAAAGGTTCATCGACTTTAGGAGATAACTTGCTCTTCCTCAAGTTTGAGAATTGTTCCTTACTGAGGTATATCCAAACTAAATCACCTAGTTGAAATTCTCTCTTCCTCTATCCTCGACTTCGCTTCTCGAGCTTAGTATTAGCTTAGCTTAATTATTCTACAACCTTCTGGTACATGGCTTTGATGGCCTCAACTCTTTCATCAATTGGTCAATTGTCATCAAGCTTCGATTGGGGTGCTTGGTTTATCAGGAGCTTAGGGTTAAACCTATAGGTAACTTCAAATGGTGACATGCTTGTTATGCTATGGGCGGTCCTATTGTAGGCGAACTCAATGATTGTTAGGTATGGATCCCAATCGGTCATGTTTTATCCGATAGTAACCCGTAGCAAAGTTCCCATAGTTGTGTTAACAACTTCGGTCTGTCCATCAATCTGTGGATGGTAAAATGTGTTGTACATTGGCTTAGTTCCCATCTACCTCCATACCATCCTCTAAAAGTGGCTCATCAACTTAGGTTCTCGGTTTGAAACAATGGTTTTAGGCACGCTATGAAGCTTGGTCACCTCTTGTAAGAAAAGAAAAGAGATAGTTGAAGCATTGTTAATTTTGGAATAGGGCATGAAATGTGCCATCTTGCTAAATCGATCCACAACCATCATAATGGAGTCCTTCCTTCGAGACATCTTCAGTAATCCCAACATAAAGTCCATACTTAGCTCGAACTATGGTTTGGTTGGGACGAACAAGGGTGGTAATGTCCTTGCTCAGCTTGGCTCTTCGCCTTCTCGTAGGTCACACACTTTTCCAACACGGACTACACGTCTTTCATCATTCTTAGCCAAAAGAATCTGGAGGATAGTACCACATAAGTTCGACGTTAGCTAAATTATCCTGTCAATCCCCTTCCAGACGCTTCACACAGTAGAAATTCTCTTGTAGAACAGGTTAGGATATATAGCTTTCTCTTCCTGAATAAGTATTCATCTTCTGTGTGATAGTCATCCAATGTCCATCCTTCCTTATGTTGGGCATAGATTGGACCAAAATGTGGATCCTCAGCATACAAACCTTTTATGATTGAAAAACTAATTAGCCTTGTTTACAGCTTGATTAAGAGGGCATGTCGCCTCGATAAGGCATTGGCCACTACATTGTTCTTTCCATTCTTGTATTTTACGATATAAGAAAAACCCTACATGAACTCGATCCATTTGGCTTATCTTTAGGATAGTTCGAGTTGGCTCTTCAAATACCTCAAGGACTCATGATCGTTGTAGATCACAAACTCCTTGGGTAGCAGATAGTGTTACCATACTATTAAGGCTCGGATTAAGGAGTAGAACTCTTTGTCATAGATAGAATAGTTGAGTGTAGCTCCTCGAAGTTTCTCACTAGAGTAGGCAATCGGTCAGCCTTCTTGCATCAACACAATACCTATGCTTAGTCCGGAGGCATCACATTTTACTTTGAACACTTTGTTAAAGCTCGGTAGAGCTAAGACAGGGGTTGTAGTTAGCCTCTCTTTCACTTCCTCAAAACTCCTCCTCCTCTCTCTCTCTCTCCCCATTTAAGTTCAATATTTTTCTTTGATAGTTTGGTAAGCAATATCGCAATTGTACTGAAATCCTTTATAAATTGGTGATAAAATGACGCTAAGCCATGGAAACTTCTCACATCTATAGAATAGGTCGGCTCAAGCTACTTTATGATTGCTTTTATTTTCTCATCATCAACTTGGATGCCACCTCTATTCACAACAAACCCTAAGAAAATTACCTTAGATTGGAAAAAGTCGCACTTCCTTAGATTGGCATAGAATTGTCCAGGTTAGAGTTTTACAAGGACTCTTTGGAGATGCTCCTGGTAAGTCTCCAAGTCAAGGCTATACACCAGAATGTCATCAAAATAAACTATGACAAACCTTCCTAATAATTCTTGGAGCACATGATTCATCAAGTACATAAATGTGGTCGGTGCAATGAATAGTTGATAAAGGCATATTTTACTCATATTTTAGTATGTAAATGTGGTTGAATTATTATTTATTTTATAGAAATCATTAAGAAATGGTACTTAAATATTTTCATTTGGATATTTCAGGTCTTGGAGGACTCAAAGTTGGAATATGATCAATTTAAAGGAGTTTTATGCAAATGAATGAAGCCCAAATCAATCTACGACACTTTAGAATTAAAGGTAGCCAGCCTACACTCTATACTAGCAGCTTTAGAGCTCTACATTGCTAGCATTCATGGCCGGCCTTTAGGAAAACGACATCCATTCGAAAGCCAACCCTTGTTTTCTCTGTAAATAGCCAAGTGATTGATATTTTAGACTGACTTTTACATCTTCTTTAGAATTAGAGAGTCTTAGAAGTAGTTAGGAGTTATTTTTGAAGAGTTTTTCTTTTGAAATTCGTAGATCATTGAGAAGACTTCGCTTTTGTTGTGGAGATCATCCTTGGAGTTGCAATTGAAGTTATTGATGAAGCCATAAAACAATTTGATGATTGTAAATCCTGTTACACTATTGATGTTATTGATGAGATTACATGTGAGTCCATAGAAGAGAAAGCAAGATTAGATACCATAGAATCAGTTCTTAGGGATTTGGATGATTAAAGCAACGATGATGAGCTTAAGGAAGAATCTATGGAATAGGTGTTGGAAATTAAAGCTTGATATTATGAGGAGCTAGGCATTAGTGATAAGTAGCCATTACCATCATTGACATAACCCCAGGTGCTTAAACTTAAACCATTACCTAGTTAATTAAAATATGCTTATCTTGGAATAAAAGATACTTTGCCAATAATTATCTCCTCTTCTTTGATAGTTGATCAGGAGGAATAACTTCTAAGAGTTCTAAAAGAGCATAAAGAAGCCATTAGGTGGACCACTACTAATATTGGGGATCAGTTTCTTAATTTGCACTCACAAGATATTGTTGGAGGCTGAGTGCAAACCCACAAAACAACCATAGAGATGACTTAACCAAACTCTCAAGGAGATAGTAAAGAAAAAGATGCTTACATTACTGGATGTAGGTATTATCTACCTTATCTCAAACAGCAAGTGGGTTATTCCCATTCAGGTAGTGCCAAAAAATGGTGGTGTTACTGTGGTTAAAAATGAGGCTAATGAGTTAATCCTTACTCGCATTGTAATTGGGTAAAGAGTTTATATAGATTATAAAAAACTTAATGATGCCACCCGTAAAGATCATTCATCCTTCCCTTTCATAGATCAGATGTTAGAAAACTTTCAAGACATGACTACTATTGTTTTTTAGATGGTTATTCTGCTTATAATCAAATTCATATAGTACCTAAGCACTAGGAGAAAACCACCTTTACATATCTTTGTAGCACTTTTGCCTTTAGGTTAATGCCCTTTGGTCTCTACAATGCACCTGTTAGTGACCAAAGATGCATGATGTCTATATTTTCTAACATGTTAGAAGATTTTATTGAAATATTTATGGATGACTTCTTAGTCTTTGGGAAGTCATTTGACTCATGTCTGACTAATTTAATCTATGTACTTAATAGGTGCAAGGAGACTAATCAATTTCTGAATTGGCAAAAATGCCATTTGATGGTAAGAAGGGGAATAGTTTTAGGTTACAAGGTGTTGAAAAAGGGGATTGAAGTTGACAGGGAAAAAGTGGAGATAATAGAGAAGTTGCCACCACCACTTTAGTAAAGAGAGTCAAGAGCTTCCTAGGATATGCTGGCTTCTACAGGAAATTTATTAGGAACTTCTCTAAAATCTCTAGACCTCTTTGTAATTTACTTGAAAAAGATTTTGTCTTTATTTTTTATGACAGTTGTTTATAGGCATTTAATCTATTGGAGAAGCTTATTTCGACTATAGTGATCATTACACTTGATTGGGAGCTTCCTTTCGAGTTGATGTGTGATGCTAGTGACTATAATGTAGGAGCAATACTAGGATAGAGGAGAAGTAAGTTATTTCACATAATATACTATGCTAGTGAACCTTAATTGAAGCCCAAAGAAACTATGTCACAACAAAAAAAAGAGCTTTTAGCAGTTATATTTGCATGTGACAAGTTTAGGCCTTATCTAATAGGATCTAAGATCATAGTATATACAAACCATACTACTCTAAAATATTTGTCTACTAAAGTTGATGTTGAATCTAAGCTAATTCGTTAGATCTTACTATTACAAGAATTTGACCTTGAAATTGAAGATAAAAAGGGAACTGAAAATGTGATTGTTGATCATTTATCTCATTTAGAATCTAACTATTTAGCTATTAATGAAAAGTTCCCTAATGAATGGTTGTACGCAGTTGAGATCTAAGGATTACCTTGGTATGCTAATATAGTTAATTACCTGGTTAGCAAAATCATTCCATACGGTATCTCATTTCAAAAGAAAAAGAAGTTTTTACATGATGTGAAATTTTATTTCTGGGATGAACCATATCTGTTTAAATTTCATGCTAACTAAGTAATTAGATGTTGTGTGCCTATAATCGACCAACTTAGCATAATTCAACATTGTCATTCTAAAGAAGCAAGAGACCACTTTGGTGTGGAAAGAACTACAGCTAAGATTTTATCTTGTGGATTTTATTGGCCCAGTTTGTTTAGTGATTGTAGGAATTATATGATGTCATGTGCTCAATTCCA
This sequence comes from Lumnitzera littorea, assembly GCA_024138015.1. Lineage (NCBI taxonomy): Eukaryota > Viridiplantae > Streptophyta > Magnoliopsida > Myrtales > Combretaceae > Lumnitzera > Lumnitzera littorea. Next base: position 75,209,003 of record JAMXBB010000003.1, on the reverse strand, counting down.
AAGGATAGAAAATATCTCTAGGAGACATGAATTACCACAAAATAGCATTCTGGTAATTAAGCATTTTGATGTATGGGGAATAGACTTCATGGATCCTTTTCCCTTATCTTTTTCAAACAAATATATACTTTTGTTGTAGAATATGTGTCAAAATGGGTAGAAGTAGTTTCTTCACACAGTAACGATGCTAGGGTTATAATTAAATTTTTGAAAAAGAACATATTTTCCAGGTTTGGAGTGCTTAAAGCTATTATAAGTGATGGGGGCAATTGCGTTTTTGCAATCAATAGTTTGAAAAACTGTTATCAAAATGTGAAGTCACTTATAAAATTGCCACCCCATATCATCTAAAAACATGTGGACAAGTTGAGGTGCCCAATAAGGAAATAAAGTGTATCTTAGAAAAGACTGTCAATACATCTAGGAAAGATTGGTCTTTAAAACTTGATAATGCATTGTAAGCTTATAGGATAGCTTTTAAAACCCCTATAAGAATATCCCAATACAAAATTGTTTTTGGAAAATCATGTCACCTACCTATAGAGCTTGAACACAAAGCATACTAAGTCATAAAATACTTTAACTTTGATTTACAAGCTATAGGTGAAAAGAGGTTGCTCCAATTGAACCAACTGGATGAGATTAGAGAAGAAGCTTATGAAAATGCTAAGATATACAAGGAGAGAGCTAAGTGATGGTATGATAGGAACATCCAATAGCGGGAGTTTGTGCCTGCTTAAAAAATTTTATTATACAACTTTCGACTGAAGTTGTTCTAAGGTAAGTTAAAATCTTGATGGTTTGAGCTATTTGAAATAGCTAATGTTTTTTTTTATGGTGCGGTTGAGTTAAAGGCAAGAGATAATCATACTTTCAAGGTAAACGATTACCTTCTCAAACATTATTTTGAAGGAAAAAACATGGATAGTGACGCCACTATTGTGGCAAGTGCGAACCCGTTGTAAGGACCGGAAAAGTTAGGCTAGCAACTATAAACTAAGTGCTTCATGAGAGGCAACCTATGTCTAGCTAAATTAATTTTTTTTATTTTTATTTCTAATCATGAAAAGAATAATAATAATTAAAGGCCGGCCATTGTTAACTCAAGGCCACCAGCCTTTAGAAAAAAAAATTTTTGAATTAAAGGCCAACATTTTTAACTCAAGGTCGCGACCTATAGGTGAAATGATTTTTTTTTTCTTTTCTTTTATTTATTCATTTATTTTACTTTGCTATTAGTTTGTTTCTTTTTAGTACCCACCTGAGTAGGTAAACTTTGGATAATTGCTACTGCTCTATACTTTTGAGTACACTTTTATCCTGTATTTACTTTTTCGTGTTTGTAGAGACAAGTCCAATTTGAAATAGACGCTCTTCTTAATGATATCATGATTGGATTCTCCTTGTTGCTGAAAATTTGAATCTAAGGAAGTACCTGTTTTTCATTTTCTGTGAATTTTTATTTTATTCTAATTCCTATTATACACTAAAATAAGGACAGTGTGGACATTGTCTTTTCTAAAGTGGGGGGAAGGAAATATAGGAAATGGATTTTGAATTGAATGTCAATTTTAAATTGAATTGAATATCATGACCGATTTTTGTTTATAAATGGCTATACTTTCCTATTAGCTTGAACTTCATTTTTTCTTAAGTATCTAGTAATTTTTAGGCCAAAATTTTGAATTTCATGTTTGGAATCTAGAGATTATACAAAGAAAAATTGTTGTTAGCATCTGATTGTGATTAGCTTGAATAATTGACTCACTAAGATGGCCTACCTACCATTGCTGTGATTTTTGTACATAGTTAAAATTAATTAGTCAAATCTTTAGGAATTTAATTTACCTAGTTTTTAGCTATAGAATTTGAAGTTTAAAAGTTAGTTGAGTCCTTAAGTGAAAAGTAAGCTGGTTCACTTCTCTGCAAGGTTAGTCAATATGTCATTTTTTAAGTTGTTTTAACGGCACTTTAATACTTAGTGAAAGAGGTAAGTGAAGCTTTATACTTAGTAATTCCTATGAAAGAAGTTTGAAAAATTTTAGCAAGTATTCAAAAAGTTATGAAATTAGAACTTTTACTCCAATAACAAGTAATTGAGTTAAGAGTCTCCTAACTTGAATGTTAGAGTGAGAAAGAGTCCATAGACATCCCCTTTAAAACCTGGTTACTTGGGTGATGAGCTCGAGATGAGCTGACTCAATGTACTCATATAACGAGAAGGGTAGAAAGGCAAAGTTCAGTATCTAAACTAAAAATAAAAGAAAAAAGAAAAAAAGAGGAAAAATGGAAATGAAGCATGGAAACTTTGAATGTAATTCAAGAAATGAATTAAAGCTTATAATAAAGAGGAAGAAAACCTAAGGATAGAGCATATGCCATATGTTTTCACTCCCTTGTTAACTTGTTTGTTGGAATAATTAGAGAGAGAATATGCCTGCTAATAGCTATGAAGTTTAAATGGGTATTTTTCCTTTTAGGATTGAGTATCTACTTTTGAAATAGAAATCTTAGGCTAAACATTTAGATTAAAATTTGTTTTCTCTAGAGTAGTTGATTAATTTCAATTGTAGTATTTTGATCACATATTTCAATTTGGTTTGAGCGGTAGGCATTACAAAATAGTGAGTCTGAAAGTATGAAATATCAGATGCTTGGATATGCAATTTGAAAATTTATATTTTCAATGATAGATTTCTTTAGTTCTATTTATTTTACCCGAGGACAAGCAAAAGTTCAATTGTAGGGGAGTTGATAAAGGCATATTTTACTCATATTTTAGTGTATGAATTTGGTTAAATTATTATTAATTTTACAGAAATCATTAAGAAATGGTACTTAAGTATTTTCATTTAGATATTTCAGGTCTTGGAGGATTCAGAGTGAAAATACGATCAATTTAGAGGAGTTTTACACAAGCAAACGAAGCCCAAATCGATCTACAACACTTTGGAATTGAAGGCAGCTGGCTTATACTTTACGCCGGTGGCTTTGGAGTGTACGCCATTGGCCTTCATAAAGAAAAAATCTATCTGCAAGCCAACCTTAGTTTTCTCTATAAATAGACATACGTGTCATAGTTTAGACAAAACTTTTTCATCTTCTTTGGAATTAGAGAGTCTTAGAATAGTAAAAGGTAGTTATGAAGAGTTTTCTTTAGAATCTCTTGGATCGTTGAGAAGACTTCCCTTTTGTTGTGGAGATCAACCTTAGAGTTTGCAATGAAGTTTACTCATTATAATTACAGGATTGGTGATTTCTATTCTATTTATGTTTATGCAATTCTGTGATTTATTCTTACTTTTAATAATGAACTTCTTTGCAAATTCAATTATTATTTGTGCTTTTGCTTTAATTTCCATGGTTAGCTAAGTTTTATTTATGGGAATTTGATGAAACCCTAAATAGCTGAGATGATAATTATAATCATATTATAGGGTTAATAGATGTACGGATGATTCATGATTGCAATTTCTATGATTTCATTTATAATTCTCTAATTGTTTATAATTGTTAGAAACACTATTGATACGGGAGTTGATATAGGATTTATTAGAAATTCTTGATTAAACTAATCAGCTAATGTAGAAGCGTCGTTAATTAGATTAATTAGAAATTATCCAAGGATTAATGTAATGTTTCGAGTTAATTATTCGCTAAGACATTAGCGATAGTTAATTTAGAACATTAGTCAATCGTAACATCGAGAGATGTATCATTGTAATTTAGAGTCCACTATTAATTGGAGATGCGGGAGCTAACTGATGAATCAGAGGTTTAAATCCTTAAGTTTTAAGACATGATAATTTCACTTAAATGACCATATAGCTATTAATCTATATAACATGATAACAATTTGATTTACATAACTAGGGTAGATTTTGTTTTTCCTACATTCTCAATTGATTGTATAGTTTTAAATATTTTATCATAATTTTCTTTTTGATAATTTTAGGGTAATTATTAGATTAGCTAATTTACAATTCAATTTTGATTACCTAAATATTGATAAGAACTATCATAGGATTAATGCTATCTTAGTCCTTGAGGGAACGACAACCTTACTCTCTCTAAATTACTTAATTCCAACCCAGTATACTTGTTGGAGTATTCGCAATTTAATTTTATATATAGTTTAAGAAAATCACTTACTCACTCTTTATTACTTGATTCTGACTCAGTATACTTGCTGGAGTATTCACAATTTACTTTTATAAATAGTTTAAGCAGATCAATAGTCCAAATGGCATTACAAGCCATTTATATAAACCATGACGTATCTTGAAAGCAGTCTTCTACTCATCAACTTCGCACATTCGAATATGATGGTATCTAGATTTAAGGTTAATTTTAAAGAATACTCTTGCCCCATTCATCTAGCATGTTATTAAGCCTAGGTATGGGATACCTATACTTGATGGTGATTTGATTGATAGGTCGGCTATCCATACACATCCTATAAGAACCATCTTTCTTCAGCACTAATAAGGCCGAAACGATACAGGGCCAAAGGGACTCATGTACATACTCCTTCTCTATTAGCCCATCTACTTGCCTTTATAACTTGGTAGCTTATTCAGGATTTAACTAACAGGTGCGTTTGTTTGGTAATATGGCTTCTAATTGCAGGTCAATCACATGCTCAACTCCTTGGATTGGGGGCAGACCCTTCGGTAGCTCCTTTGGAAACAAGTTAGCAAATTCCTCTAATAAGGTTTTTACCTCAATAGGTAGCTCCTCTTCTTTAGGTCTCAACTGCAGAATTCTTTAAACTAGCAAATAGGTCGATTCTTCAAGCTCCATCTCTTTTTTCAGCTAGGCCCAGGACATCACCAAAGCCCCTTTCTTCAGGGCTCGGCTAAGTTGGGATTGCATTACCTTTACCTAGTCGGCAGTCATAGGACTCAATTTCACTCTCCTACCTTCATGCTCCATAAAACATGTATTCCTTCTTCCATCATATATAACAACTTGGTCAAACATCCATGGATGCCTAAGTAGAATGTGGGATGCACTAATGTGTAGCACATCACAGAGCACTTTTTCTTAATATTTGCCAATGTAAATCGGCACAGACACCTGCTTGTTCACCTGCAAGGCTCTTTTATCACTAAGCCAATGAAGCTTATAAGGTTTCGAGTGGGGCATGGTCGATAATTTCAATTGCTGGACCATAAACGTAGAGGTTGCATTAGTGCAGCTCCCACTATCAACAATTACTACGCACTATAAACCATTCACCTTGCATCCAATATGGAAAAGATTTTCCCTTTGCTCATCTTCAAGTAAGGGACTAATGCTTATCGTCTTTCTTAACACTAGTGTAGTCAACATAAAGTTTCCTTCCTCATTGTAGATGACTTACTCCTCAGATAGTTTGGTCTGTCCATCCTCTTTCAACTCCTTTACTTCTTCATCAGTACTATCAACTTCAACAGTCGGCACCTTGCCTCAAATCTCCATTGTTCACTTATTCAGACACTAAACAACCATATGTCCAAATCCATGGCAATTAAAACACTTGATCTTACTAGTCTTCCTCCCTGAACTCTAGCCCTTCTTGAACTTCCTCAGGGGTTTCTTATTCTCTGCTCGGGTAATCGGAATGGGTCGGATCTCAACAACCTTACTTGGTTCTATTCACACTGGTTTGCTCAAGACAGTTCGGTTACTACTTGGTTAGTTGACTCGCAGTCAAAACCTTTTTATTCGATGCCTTTCCATCCTCTAGGTAGCTTAGATTATGTCATCAAGTGTTCTAATATTTAGGGTTTTTAGGACATCCCTAATCTCATACTTTAATCCACTAATGAATAGAGATACAGTTCAATCCTCTAACTCTACAACTTCACATCAAATCATTAACTTTTGGAATTCCTTAACATAAGTGTCTACACTTGACCCTTCTTATCTAAGCTCTTGCAGTCTTTTGAAGGTATCTTGCAAATAATAGCTCGGTACAAACCTTCTCTACATAACTTTCTTTGTTTCATCCTAACTCCTAATCTCTCGTTCTCTTTCCCTTCTTTGGATGGCTTGCAAGTTCTTCCACCATAAGGTGGCATAACTAGTGAACTCCAACATAGCAAGTTTAGCCTTTGCATTATCAGGCATGTTGTGGCATTCAAACTACTTTTCAATCCCATCTACCCAATCTAGGTAATCCTCAGCATCACCACTTCCAAAGAAACTCAGTATTTACATCCTTAATCCTTCAACTCTAGGCGCTTGTACATTTCTTTCTTTAAGCTTGTAGTACTCCTCTACTCTATCATCTCCTTCCACTTCTTCCTTAATCTCTTTGAGGGCTAGCCTTCATCTAGCCTCTTTACGAACTCCTTTAGCTCGGGGTGGTCAAGTTAAGGCATTAACTCGGCCAAATTGACCATCACCTCGCCCCTGCTGCTTATGTTCTCTAGTGGGGCTATTCCTAGCTTGTTGCCTATCTTCTTAGATGACAATCATTAGACTAGCTACCAAGTTGGTGAGCCTATCCAAGCAACCACTCACTAACTAAGGTGTGAAGCTTTCTTTTTACCCTTGGCCATGTGGAGTACCACTTTCTTAGTTTCCCAAAGTTCCTTGAACACTTGAGCCTGACATTGATGGCTACTTCACAAAAATTGACATATAATAATACCACTTAGAGATCAATAACATATACTCTAATCACTACGACAATTACACAACAAACGAACAATCAACCACACTCTATTTTGCATATCGAAAATAGGGGAAAACAGAGTATAGAACACTTCTCAACTACTAAGCTCCAAAGTTAACAATAGAATTGCTATCTCATGAGTGCAGTAACAAGCTACTCAAAGAATACAATAGCAGAATCCATCTTTGAATGTAACCCGCCTCTGATACCATGATGATACAAATTCGCGAAGGAACACACAAACCTAATATCATGCATAACCAAATGACGTGGGTTCGAACCATAAGATGGCTCAAAAAGAAAATGATAATCGAGGAATGAGCAGGGGTTCTTGTACATCGACGATGGATATGACACACCAACAGCTCACATGAGCTTGGGTCACACTTGATATGACGCACAAGCATGGCTAGAGGTCACTCGCCACTAGTCCATGCTTAATAGGATAGATAAGAGTTGCTCAAGAGTAAGTAGAAGTACACTTAGCTCAAGAGGGAATAAGAAGAAATTTGGTATATTATCTGTATTGATGTATATGATTTGTTCTGCGGCTATTACATTATTTATTATACCTAATTAGGGTAAGTCTTAAATTACAGAAATTACATAAATGGATCCCTACTTACTAAACAAAAAGGAGAATAATTTACAGGGGAAACATGAAATCGTGCAAAAAATACTTGGTTTGTTAGAAAGGACAGCGCGCACCTATTTAATGTCTTAAAGGATAATGCACCCGCGTTTTCTCAGTCTATGATCTTGATAACACTATGAGTCGAGTAGAAGCGGGTCTTTGATCAGGTTTGGTTGGCGTTAGCAGTTTAACATATAGATAGTTGGGCTGGACAAAGGTTGGCTCGAGGGATGACTTACATTTGGATCGGCTTTGGATAGTCGACTCCTAACAATTGTCAACTCGGCCTTGGCATTATAGAGATGGCTATTTTCCTGATTTGGTGCTTAGACTGGAGTGTTGTAGAGGGGTCAGCTCAGCATGTTAGTAGATCACCTTGGCAGCTTCTTGAATAGTGTGGAGAGCAAAGTAACATGGTAGATTAGACTGGGGAAAACATTCCTCCTCGATGCTTAACTCACCTCTGACAACTCGATAAACTATTTGACAAAGCCCTTAGGCTCAGGAGTGAGTGATCAGTCCTTAATCCCTATCATCTCCTCCAAATTGTTTGAGATTTAGGATCAAATCTGGTTTGGCTCTAAGTTGCTTGTCCTCAAGAGTTTAAGGTTGGAGATCGGTAATGTTAAAGGAGTTTAAGACTCCATATCCTTCAGGTAATTCAATCTTGTAAACATTGGTATTGATCTTTTCAACTACTTTGAACAGTTCGTTGGCTCTAATAGATAACTTGCTCCTTCTCAAGTTTGGGAATCGTTCCTTGCTAACCTGGCTGAAATTCTCTCTTCCTCTATCCTCGGCTTCGCTTCTCAAGCTTAGTATTAACTTAGCTTAATTATTCTACAACCTTTTGGTACATGGCTTTGATGGCCTCAACTCTTTCAACGGCTAATCGGTCGTCATTAAGCTTCGATTAGGGTGCTTGGTCTATCGAGAGCTCGAGGTTAAACCTATAGGCGACCTCGAATGGCAACATGCTTATTATACTATAGGCAGTCCTATTATAGGCAAACTCAACAATTGGCAAGCATAGATCCCAATTAGTTATGTTTCATCCAACAACAACTCGTATCAAAGTTCCCATAGTTTTGTTGATGACTTTAGTATATGGATGGTAGGATGTGCTATACATTAGCTTAGTTCCCATTTGCCTCCATATCATCCTCCAAAAGTGTCTCATGAACTTGGAGTCTCAGTTCGAAACAATGGTTGTAGGCATGCCATAAAGCTTAATTACCTCCTATAAGAAAACAAAAGAGATAGCCGAAGCATCATTAGTTTTGGAATAGGGCATAAAATGTGCCATCTTGCTAAATCAATCCACAACTACCATGATGGAGTCCTTCTTTCGAGACGTCCTCGGCAATCTTAACATGAAGTCCATACTTAGCTCAGACTATGGTTTGGTTGGGACAAGCAAGGGTAGATAATGTCCTTGCTCAACTTAGCTCTTGGCCTTCTTAAAGGTTGCACACTTTTCCAACATGGACTGTACGTCTTTCATCATTCTTGGCCAAAAGAATTTGGAGGATAGTACGTCATGTGTTCAGCATTGGTTAAAGTGTCTTATTAATCCCCCTCCATGTGCCTCATGCATTAGTAATTCTCTAGTGGAACAAGATATGATACATAGCTTCCTCTTCCTAAATAAGTATCCATCCTCCCTATGATAGTCATCCAATATCCATCCTTCCTTACGTCGGGCATAGATTAGACCAAAATGTGGATCCTTAGCATACAAACTTTTTATGGTTGAAAAACCAAGTAGCCTTATTTACAGCTCGATCAAGAGGGTATGTCATCTTGATAAGGCATTGGCCACTACATTATTCTTTCCATTCTTGTATTTTATGACAGAAGAAAAACCTTCCATGAACTTAATCCATTTGGCTTGTCTCCAGGTTTGGGTTGGTTCTTCAAATACCTCAAGGACTCATGATTGGTATAGATCACAAACTCCATGGGCAACAGATAGTGTTGCCATACTATTAGGGCTTGAATTAAGGAGTAGAACTCCTTGTCATAAACATAATAGTTGAGTGTAGCTCCTTGAAGTTTCTCACTGAAGTAGGTAATAGGTTGGCCTTCTTGCATCAGCATAGCACTTATGCCTAGTTTGGACGCATCATACTCTATTTCAAACACTTTGTCAAAGCTCGGTAGAGCTAAGATGGGGGCTATAGTTAACCTCTCTTTCACTTCCTCAAAACTCCTCCCCCTCTCTCTCTCCCCCCATCTAAATTCAATATTCTTCTTTGACAGTTCAGTAAGCGTAGCCGTAATCATACTAAAATCCTTTATGAATCAGCGATAAAATGACGTTAGGTTGTGGAAGCTTCTCACATCTACAGAACTAGTCGGCTCAGGCCACTTTATGATTGCTCTTATTTTCTCATCAATGACTTAGATGCTAACTCTACTTATAACAAACCCTAAGAAAATCACCTTAGATCAGAAGAGGTCGCATTTCTTCAGATTGGCATAGAGTTATTCAGCTCGGAGTTTTGCAAGGATTCTTCCTAGATGCTCCTAGTAAGTCTTTAGGTCGAGGCTGTACACCAGAATGTTATCAAAATAAACTTCAACAAACCTTCCTAATAATTCTTGAAGCACATGTTTCATCAAGTGCATAAATGTGCTCGACGCATTGGACAGTCCAAATGGCATTATAAGCCATTCATATAAACCATGTCATGTCTTGAAGGTGATCTTCTACTCATCACCTTCACGCATTTGAATATGAAGGTATCCGGATTTAAGGTCAATTTTGGAGAACACTCTTACTCCGCTTAATTCATCTAGCAAGTCATCAAGCCTAGGTATAGGATACTTGTACTTGATGGTGATTCAATTGATCACTTAACTATCTACATATATCCTCCAAAAACTATCCTTCTTTTGCATTAATAAGGTCGGAATGGCATAGGGCATAAGGGACTCACACACATACCCTTTCTCCATAAGCTCATCTACTTGCTTCTACAGCTTAAAGGCCTATTCAACATTCAACCTATAAGTAGGCTTGTATGGTAGTACGACTCCTAGCTATAGGTTGATTGCATGCTCGACTCCTCGAATTGGGGGTAAACCCTTCGGTAGCTCTTGTAAAAATAAGTCGGCGAATTCCTCTAGTAAGGGTTTTACCTTGGTAGGCAGCTCATCTTCCTCAAGTCTCAATTCTAGAATTCTTGAGACTAGCAAATAGGTCGGTCCTTCGAGCTCCATCTCATTTTTTACCTAGGCCTAGGACATCATCTAAGCCTCTTTCTTTAGGGCTCGGCTAAGTTGGGACTGCATTACCTTTGCTTGGTCGGCAGTCATAAGACTCAATTTCACCCTTCTACCTTTATGCTCCATAGAACATGTATTCCTCCTTTCATCGTATATAACAGCTTGGTTAAACATCTATGGATGCCCAAGTAGAATGTGGGACATACTCATGGCTAGTTCATCATAGAGAACTTTGTCTTAATATTTGCCAATGTAAATCGGCACAAACACTTGCTTGTTCACCTACAAGGCTCCTTCATCACTAAGCTAATGAAGCTTGTAAGGTTTCAAGTGGGGCATGGTTGGCAATTTCAACTATTGGACCATAAACGTAAAGGCTGCATTGGTATAGCTTCTACTGTCAACGATCAGAGCGCATAGTAAACCATTCACCTTGCTTCCAACATGGAAAATATTTTCCCTTTTCTCATCTTCTAGTATGGGACTAATGCTAATCGTCCATCTTAACACTAGAATGGTCGACATAAAGTTTCCTTCCTTGCTGGAGATGACTTCCTCCTCAGATAGTTTAGTCTATCCATCCTCTTTCAACCCCTCTACTTCTTCAATAGTACTGTCGACTTCAACAGTTATCACCTTACCTTAAATCACTATTGTTCGCCTGTTTGAACACTAAGCGGCTATGTGTCCAAATCTTTGGCATTTGAAATACTTGATCTCACTTATCTTCCTCCCTAAACTTTAGCCCTTCTTGAACTTCCTCAAGGGTTCCTTCTCCTCTGCTCAGGTAGTTGGAACCAGACGAGTCTCAAAAACCTTACTTAGTTCCATTCACACTAGTCCGGTTGGGATAGTTTAGTTACTACCAAGTTGGCTAATTAGTAGTTGGAACCTTCCTATTCGGTGCCTTTCTATCCTTTAGGCAACTCAGATTGTGTCATCAAGCATTCTAATATCCAGGGTTTCTAGGACATCCCAAATCTCATACTTCGATCCACCGATGAATCGGGATATAGTTTGGTCCTCTAGCTTTATGACTTTGCATCGAATCATTAACATTTGGAATTTCTTAACATAAGTGTCTACACTTGACTCTCCTCATCTAAGCTCTTGTCGTCTTTTGAAGGCATCCTGCAAAAAATAGCTTAACATAAACCTTCTCTGCATAACCCTTTTCATTTTGTCCCAAGTCCTAATCTCTTGTTCTCCATCCCTTCTTCGGGTAGCTTGCAAGTTCTTCCACCATAAAATGGCATAACTAGTAAACTCCAACACAACAAGTCTAACCTTTGCATTATCAGGTATGCCATGGCATTTAAACTGCTTTTTAATCATATATACCTAATCTAAGTAGTCTTCAGCATCACTATTTCTAGAGAAACTTGGGATTTGCATCCTCAATCCTTCGACTTTAGGGGCTCATACATTTCATTCTTCAAGCTCATAGTACTCCTCTGCTTCATCATCTCCTTTCGCTTCTTCCTTAATCTCTTTGAGCGCTAGCCTTCGTTTAGCATCTCTACTAACTCCTTCAGCTTAGGATAGTCAAGCTAGGGCATTAACTTAGCTAAACTGACCATCACCTCACCTCTGCTACTCACATTCTCTAGTAGGGCTATTCCTAGCTCGTTGCCTATCTTCTTAGATGATAGTCACCAGACTAGTTATCAAGTTGGTAAGCCTATCTAAGCGATCACCTACTGACTGAGGTATGAAGCTTCCTTTTTTCCCTTGGCCATATCGAGTACTACTTTCTTGGTTTTTGAAAGTTCCTTGAACACTTGAGTTTGACAATGATGGTTACTTCACAAAAATTGATGTCTAATAATACCACTTGGAGATCAATAACAGATACTCTAATCATTATGACAATTACACAACAAACGAATCGTCAACCACACTCTAGTTTGCATACCAAAAACAAGGGAAAACAAAACACATAACACTTCTCAACTACTAAACTCCAAAGTTAACAATAAAACTACTATCTCACAAAAGTAGTAATAAACTACTCAAAGAACACAATAGCAAAATCTAGCTTCGAACATATCTTGGCTCTAATACCAGGATGATACGAATTTTCAAATGAACGCACAAACCCAATATTTCGTGTAACTAAAAAGGGTAGGTCCAAACCGTAAGATGACTTGAAAAGTAAATGATAGTTAAGGGATGAGTAGGGGTTCTCGTACATCAATGATGGATATGAAGCACTAATAACTCACACGAGTTTGGGTTACACTTGATATGATACACAAGTATGGCAAGAGGTCACTCGCCACTAGTCCACACTCAATGAGCTAGATAAGAATAGCTCAAGAAGGAATAAGAAGAAATTTAGTATATTATCTGTGTTGATGTATATGATTCATTCTACAGCTATTATAGTATTTATAGTATCTAGTTAAGGTAAGTCCTAAATTACAAAATTTACATAAGTGGATCTCTACTTGCTAAACAAAAAGGAGAATAATTAATAGGGGAAACATGAAATCATGCAAAAAGAACTTAGTTTACGGATGTTAGAAAGGATAGTACATACCTGTTCAATGTTTGAAAGGACAGTATACATGCGTTTTCTTAGTTTGTAGTCTTGATAAAACTATAAGCCGAGCAAAGGTGGGTCTTTGTTCTAGTTTGGTCAGCATTAGTAGTTTAGCATATAGATAGTTCGGCTGGACATAGGTTGGCTCAAGGGACCACTCACATTCAAATCAGCCTGGAATAGTTGGCTCTTAACAATTGTCAGCTCAGCCTTAGCACTGTGGAGATGGTTGTTTTCCTGATTTGGTGCTTGGACTGGGATGTTATGGAGGGGTCGGCTTAGTATGTTAGCAGATCACCTTGGCAGCTTCCTGGATGGTGTAGAGAACAAAGTAGCACGGTAGATTGGACTAGGAAAAACATTGCTCCGTGACGCTTAACTCACCTTTGACCATTCGGCAAACCATTTGAGAAAGCCCTTAGGCTTGGGTGCAAGTGATCAGTCCTTGATCCTTATTACATCTGGTTTGTTAGGCTTGATTTCTCATATCGACGATAACATGGTCAATGCGGCCTTTGCGAACGAGGCCTTCTACAGCGTTCCTGAGGTGGCGACATTCATTTGTATTATGGAAATATGCATAGTGATAATTGCAGAATTTGCCTAAGGCAATTGCCTTAGGTGTTACGCCCTAAAGTAGCGAAGTTGCAATAGTCCTGTCGTGTAAACTAACCTATGATAATAACTAATCTTACAATCACTATTGTAAATACTATTTACATAAGACGTTCATGACTCCTCATTTTAAAGTAAATAACTCATTCAAGATTTCTAATAAAATTTATATATATAACCAAAAACTTCAAGTCATATTTACATAGATATACCTATATTATCTTATGATCCCAGTAAATATTTACATGCCATAGTAGTCTAGTAAGTAAATATTACATGACCATCACATTAACTTAGGAGTTAATACGAAAAACTCTAAAGACTTAATTGATCAACCAATTTGATCCTCACTCCCCCAAGGTACTTTAAAAAGAAATTAACCTCAGGATAATTATAGCATGACATCTTAGTTAGTACCTACAAGAAAATCTATAAAGGTATAAGAAACTAACAGTTCAGTAAGTCAAGATGGAAACATAAGAATGCATAACAAACATAAACAAGATTTTCAAAAAATTAATTAGATGCAATGCAACATATAAATGCCATCATATAACATGGTCCAGTCCGTTGTTAATCAGGTTGAGAAGTTTTAATGTTTATGAAACAACTCACAACTAAACCTCGGTTTGTGTAATGAAGATAGTGCTCCCCTAATGATTATCCTTCAAACCATTACCCCAATCCTTACCGTAACCTCCTCTCCTTTTACTTAATTTGGCTAAGGATGAAGAAAAGACTATTATGCTATCTAGCATTGTCTTTTTTGAAGGTGTCAGTATTTGGTTAGAGAATCCTAACCATCCACTAAAAAGTTGTAATGCATGTCTAATTGAGGTATTTAGATCGATTATAATTAAGTTCAATTTAGAGTGACCAAATAATCTTACACCACTCAATTCACAATAAACCATCATAACACATCATTAGTATTCAGCAAGTAATCAAAGACACATAAGCATATGCATGTATGGCTACTTACAAGCACCAGCATAAGCACATACAATTTTAAGCCTTTGAGTACTTTAAAATAGTACTCGAAAATACAGTGATGTATTAAACCTAACTTACTTGAAATCTTTGATTAGCTTAGTTGATTCACTATAGGTCAACTTGTTTGCATGTATCCTATAATATAAATACTGTTTTAATATTTATACCCTTATGACATATAGGCTTAAATTATGATTTTTCTCGATTATCTAAGTTATATATATATTATTTATTATCGATTTATTTTAGGCTAATTTCGGATTCAGTTCTTGAATATGTTTCCAATTTAAGTTCTAATTTTTTTTTATTACAAGTTGTACACGTATACCCTAAGAACTCATTTTTGAATCATTATATGAAATTAACTACATTATACTTAAGTATCCTAAATCTTAGATTTATCCTTTAACTAGTATTCTAGTCTATATGGTATATCTTATTCTTAA
Source organism: Lumnitzera littorea (assembly GCA_024138015.1). NCBI lineage: Eukaryota > Viridiplantae > Streptophyta > Magnoliopsida > Myrtales > Combretaceae > Lumnitzera > Lumnitzera littorea. The sequence continues at coordinate 75,193,875 of JAMXBB010000003.1, read as the reverse complement.
TTTAATTACCAAATTTACCATCGATATAAGAAAAATTTACATTTTTCATATAATTACTTAAATTTATATTTCGTATTAGATTTATTGTATATTATTATTATTATCATATTATCAATTTTAATCTAATATTTTCTACTTATTACATTTCCAATTTCACATATTATTTCTATATATGTAATTATCACGTAATGTATATAATATCTACATCTAACACCTTAAATACCATCAATTTCATACTATATCAAAACTGAATATCCTAAAGCACCTAATTACATACTAAATAAATATTTATACATTCAATCATTAAATTAGCCCAAAATCACTCTTTATTAATGTAATCTAAAGGCTTAAAAATTAACAAAAAATTTTGAAAATAAATTTTTGAAAAATCTCTTTACTCTTAATAACCTACACAAAAATTTCAAGCTTTAAGTTGCACTATTAAGATCATTTATTTCTAAATCGAAAACTAAGTTTGAGCTTTAGGATTTCTTAAGCATTATATATTTTAGGTCTAAATTCATCAAACTAGTATTTTTTTTTTTCCTAAATCTACATACATAAAAATCTCGAAAATATAAAATTTCAAAATTTTCCAAAAACATTTAATATTTTTAATAAATTAAACAAAATCAGATTGAAAATTGGACTCACCTATCTGATTAAACTTCCAACCACCAATAGTGGCTCCAGTATGTTAGTAGAGAGGGGCAGTATAGTGTTGGTAGCCGTCCTTCCCTAAATGATCGTTGTTCATTGGTTGTAGGTTCTCTCTTAAAGCTCTAATTGCACTATAATTTTGCTTTTTTTTTTTCTAAAAATACCTATCTCTCTCTTTCTAGTCTCTCTCTATTTTTTTTTTTATTCTTAACTCACTAAAATGAATTGTAGTTGAGTCTTACCAAATTTATAAAGCTGCTTTAATGATTTATTAAATTAATTGTTGCCATTTGTCCCTTATCTCCTCTTCTTTTTACTTTCTAGTTAGGTTTATCTTATTGGCTAATTTTTTCTTCTTAATCCCTTACATGCCACGACCAAATTCTAGGCAATTCCATTTTTTTTTTATAATTTTCTTGATTTTTCTTTAATTATTTAGTATTATTTTAATATATTTCGCATATTTTAAGTAATTTTGAGTATTTTTACTTGCACATAATCACATTTATAGTACAATTAGATACTCTAAAATATTATTTATGTTATTTTATGATTTTTAGTGTGCATATAATTTATTTCTATCAATTTGTTAGTTATTAGAACTCATTTTATACATTTCCAATAAATAACAGGTAATATGCTCATAAGTCAATATTATAATATTTAATTACTTTATTACTTATTTTCCTAAATTCATACTTACGGGATCAATTTTATTAATATTTTTAACTTCATCATAAAATTTAGGCTTAATTAAACAACTTATCCAATCATCGTAAATTTTACGTATTGACTCCAAACTTCTGATTATAGGACTTACATTTCCACCCCCCCCCCCCCCCCCCCCCCCCCCATTAAAAAAAGTTTTGTCCTCAAAACTTCTATACATCTATGTTTTACTCAAATAACCAAAAATGATAGTTAATATACTTTTAATAACCTATAAGTCAGAAAAGCCATGGGCACTACTTCATCACTACTACTTTCAGCTCCCAAGTAATCACCAAATCTGTACCTTTATTCCATTATACTTTCGTATATTCCATATCTCGATTTCTTAACTTATAAATCTAATTATCCAGTATCTTTATGAGTTACTTTACAACTTGAAAATTCCTCTTTAATTTTATTTGCTTTGTCTCTACGATTGTATTCAAGTTCTTAACAAACTTTCTTAACATTGAAATATGGAATACATCATGATAGCCCGACAAACTTAGAGGTAAGGCTATTCTATAGGATACATTACCAATCTTCTCTTCTAATGCTTCAAATGGATCAATATATCGTGGGCTCAACTTTCCTTTTGAACCAAACCGTCTATGTTCTTTGAATGGACTTATCTTAATATAAACATGAGCTTCGACTTCAAATTCTAATGGCCTTCTCTTCAAAACAACCTAACTCTTATAATGGTCATGGGGTTCCTTCATTCGTTGTCATATAATCTTAACTTTCTCATTTGTTTAGTTGATCATGTTGGGTCCAATCATTGCATATTCCTTATGGTCTCAATACAGTGGCTATCTACATCTTCTTCCATATAATGTTTCATAAGGTACTAACTATTATTGTAAGCTTAGAGGCTCTCGCTGAGCCTTTGTTGGACATTGTATAATATTGATGAGTCTTTGCATGGAACTTTGCTATTGAGGAAGTATTGCTCTAATTTGGCAGCAAGGTCATCAAACAAGTCGATGGAGCCATTTGGTAGTTGGTTAAACCTTACCAACACTACCTTAGTTAATGTGCTTGGGATGTCCTTACATATTGTTGCGTTTGAGAAATTGTATGAGCTCATCATGATGTGAAAGTGCGCTAGGTAGTCATTTGGGTCACTTAAGCCATCGTAAGCGTTCAAGTAAGGAAGTCGAACACCTTATAAAAGGGTTTCTTCCAAGATGACTGACATAAATGGACTCTTGCTTGCTTCGATCATTAATTACCAAGCACAAGATTCAAGATGCTTTTGGTCACGTAAGCTCAAAGTACGACATATGTACCTGTTTAGCTCCTATACATTCATTTCTTCTAATTGTTTTTATGAACATTCTAAGGAGGTGTGTTTCCATATCTTGCTGGTACCGGATAGCTTGCCTTGTACCTACACTTGCCATGATTAGCATGCAATTGGTCCGTAAGTCCTCAATAGTATGGTGCTTAGATTGAATACAATCACATAAACAAGCAGGGTTTGCTATGGGTGTTGTTGAGTGCTTAAGATGCCTACTGGAGGAGTTGGCAAACATTTCCTCCCGATTAAACCTATCTTCGGGGTTAATTTTATTTTTGAGTTTCTATGTGGTTGCAAGCTCTTATCTTAGGTTGCCATTGTCTTAGAGGCTTTTTTTTGTTAGCCTCCATTAACTAGCTAAACATTATTTTCATCTAGTCAAGTTCTGAAGGTTGTTAGTCTGTTTGCTATAGTGGTATTGTTGTTTACTACTTGCTACTACCCTGCAGTGATAGGTGTAGGTTTGTGTTTTTGCTCTAAACTATGATGTTGGGCTTACATAAATAGTAGGCACCAAATGATGATAGTGGATATCACAATTATGGTCTTAACTTGCACTTATGGTGGTCTAGCAATCGTTAATAGTGGTAGATTTGTAAAAATCCCCCTAAGGCATAGCCAATGAGGACCCTTTGACACTTTAGTTAGTAAGGAAAGTAGTAGAGGATTGAACAAAGGCTCAAGTGCACTCAAATATAGAGAAGTTAAGGATTGTTTCCCTTTAACTAAAGTTTTACCTCCTATTTATAAGGAAGGAGGCTGACCTACTTGGCTACGTGTTGTGTGAGGAATGGCCTAAGTGAAATCTAATGTAACTATCAGTATGAGAAAGGATGGGTACCTGTCTATCATTTGGTAGATCTCAAGGAAAGAGCCTATCATATCAAAGTAGGAGGTCGCTATAGCCAATGCAGCTAGGCCTTTGAAGAATGCTTTAGATAGTGGATATGGCCCTTCACTATGGTCGAATAGGGGTCGACAAGTCATAGATCCGATCGAGGTGGGCTTCTTAAGTGCTTAGACTCAACCTGATTTGTGCACTTAGTGAGGAAATCATCTAATGCCAAGCAAGCTTGGTGATGGGTTAGGCCTTCAAGGTTGGCTCGTGCACTTAGTGAGGAAATCATCTATTAGAGGTGAGAGGAGCCCCGAGAATCCCAAGCAAGCTTAGTGATGAGCATGGACCTTCAAAGCTCTAGACCAAAAGGTAACTATCAGCATGTATAAGTGATGCCAAGAAGCTTATAGAGACATCTAATAATAATGTAGAAAAGTATGTCACAAGTTTGTCTTCTTCTTGGATCGCGAGACAAGTACTAGGTCTTAGTTGGAATATCGGACAAGTTAAGAAAATATTATGTTTTAGAACCATGGGAATTAGCTTAAACTAAAGCTAGTCAAGAAACAAATAAGATTTAACAATCACCATGGACTAATATCATGATAGAAAAGTCGTATGTCGAAGTTTTATGATTGAAGGTGTCTGAATCTCATAAACTTTACACTAAGAATTCCACGACTTACGTTCCGTAGCTAATCGACAGTTTGCAAGACTCGTAAGATTTATTTCATACCATTTAACCAATTAGATATTTGTATCATGATTGAATTTATGATGCATATTACTTGCTTTAAATCACGACTATCCTTTTGGAACTCATTACAATTCGTTAAATTAATGAAAATGGATCATGAAGCCATGAATTGTTGCATTGGATTCTCCGTACATATAAACCCATACTAAAGAGCTCCTATATTATCATTAAAATTGCAAGGTTTAACTACTCAATGGTCCCCGAAAAAACTTAAATACTCATATTAACAAGAAAATAAGCAAATATCAGATGGAAAAACACAAGCAACCTCATAGCTTTCATGTCTTGAACATGGGAAGTATCGGAGTTCACCGCTTTTCCAAGTGCATGCAAGGCTTGCTTTTACCTTTTAGGTCCTCAAATTCCGTGTTCATTTATTGTATTTCCTGAAAAATAATTTCCCAAGAAAGGGGTGAAAAAAGAAATCCAAAAAAATAACCATACTGCACTTATACATGCATACGCCAATCAAGAATGCATATACAAGCTCACTTTAAGTAAATGCCACAGCAAATCCATATAAGCTATAGTTTAGTTGTGAACAAATAACATAACCTAGGCGTTCCAAGGTTGGAGTAACTCAAACTCTGGCAATACACAAAATGAAACAATGTGTGATGGTTTGCAAAACCTATGCATATAGGATTATTATGGACTTGATATCTAACTATTCTATCTTGATTAAATAAAATATTTTATTTTTTTTAATATTTTAAGCTTTTATAGCACAATCTTAAAAGATTTTTATAAAAAAATGCTCAATGTATATGTTAATATTCTTAAGATGAAGTTATTGAAATAATGATATTATCATAAATATTAATATGCTAAATATGTTTGTGTCAAGGATTGGACTAGTATAGACTAAAAATAAATATTATTTTTGTTATTAACTTATTATTTTTTATTGGGTTGGATCTCTTTTTTTTTTTACTTTTAAAATCTGATCTTAAATTCTATAGGGTTTCAAGTCATGTTTTAAAACCCAATAAAAATATCAAGTTTTTATTAGGTCAGTTTGATCAACCATTCTATAATTGCATACTTGGTTGCATCTATGCTTAATGGGGCTGTAACCTTTCTATGACTTAATACGGTGACGTTGCGTTATTTCTATATTTTGTAGTGTAAATAATCCCTTTTAAGGGGTATAGCATTTTCAAATAAATATGTAAAAACTCATCAATAATTGTATAAAACTAACTTGTAATATATATTTATCTAATTAAATAACAATGTTTACACCACACGAATAATAATTTTACAAATATAGATTATTAATAAAATTACCCATGATAGTTTTCAAATAATTTAATTATTTTCTTCAATGCTTTATTTATATTATATGTATATTAAAATAAAATATGTGCATAGCATAACTTTTAACTAGTTTAAAACATGCCCAAATGCTCCCCTGGGTACTTCTCTCTCTCTCTCTCTATATATATATATAATAACAAGTATAAGAACTCTCCATGTGACTTCCACTGAAATTAACAAGTCCTTTCCTATCAAGATGGGGTAGGACAAAATGATTATATGCCTTTTAAGCCTCGTATAATCATTCGCGGCAGTTTTTAGATTTCAATAAATAAAACCATAACGTGGGGTGCATTTTCTATTTAGGCAGGTCATGCTTGAAAAGCTGAAAGATGCTTTGACTCCACAGTTCCACGAACCTTCGAAGCTACAAAGGTGCGTTACTCTGAACTGCCTCATGCCCATCTCTTTTGTGCATTTCTTTTCTTAATTACTGATATCGCAAACCAGGTTGGTAGATATATAATTAATTTATATGTGATGTCTCCGAACCGAAAGTTATAAACAGTCCGTCGCACATTATTACACTAGATAGGAATATGTGAGGACCATCGACAGAGACTACAACTAAATCTATAGTATACAGTTGAATAATTCTTTGCAATATTCAGAGCAATTCAATTTGGATACATGTAACTTAACATTCTGTGTAAGTGCAAAAATATCTAGGAGATGTTAATCTAAGTAAGACTAAACTAGATCAACTTATAGTCGAAAGCATTTTAGTATTTCCCATTCTCATGTCATAAGTCACAATCGAAATAAATCACTTCTTCACTGGAAATAACGTTTCCTATATGTGAGGTGAACGTAAAGCCTATATATAATATGGAAAAACAGCTTGCAACCATAAACGAATGTTAAACTACACACACTCAAAGATGTGCTACAACCAATATGAATCAACATACTCAATTAAATTATTATCTTTAAGGGTCTCTTACACGGAACGAGACTCATAATGTAACTTTGAAAATATTGATTCATTGGCTCTTTAAAGTTGGCTTTAAAAAACATAGATCAATCTAGTCCTTTAAATCATTTTGAAAAACAACGGTCAATAGTTTTTTAGAGTCATTTATGAAAATATGGATCATGTGATTCTTTTTATAAGTTTTGAAAATATGGAGTAAAACTCTATAATTAATTTTGAAAATAAGGAGCAAGTCCTAATAGTCATTTCGGACACATGATTATTATTGGTTTTAAGTTTGATAACATAGGTTTCGCTTGAACAAGGGTTGAAGCCAATCATAACCATAAATCATTATAAACTAAATTTCTTTGCCAAATTTAATCCATTTATCAACTAGCATAGTACATGAATCAACATAAATCATGTACCTAAAATTCACTCACAACTTTGAATATATACAAAACTATTAATAAACTTAAACATATTATAAGATACTATTCTTACGTCTAAAACTCGGCTTTCACTTAAATTAGTTAATCAAAACCTAAAATAAGTTGACTAAGTCTCACATATCCTAACTTGGTTGACTAGGTTTAAACTTGGCTTGCTTAGTTACCACTTTAATTGACCTAATTATATTATAGGTCGGCCAAACTCTTCCTTACCTAACTTTAGATTTAGGCAGAAAAAAATTGCGAACTGTGAACCCAAAAGGAAAAAAAAAAAATCAGTTTTCTTTTACAAATGGTTGGGTTCGTAGTTTGGTTTGATTATATATAAATAGTTCGCTGTTTAGCTTGAAAAAACGAATTGAAATAAAAGGTTTTGAACATAATCGAATTGCTTGTTTAAAAAAAAATTCATATAATTATTTTATACTTTTTTCCACTAATCTTCATGTATTTTATCAAATTTTTAATGCCTGGTTCTTCTTTGTCTTTTTTTTTTTTATCAATTATTAAGATTTAGTTAAGTGAGTTTAATATGAAATTTCATATCTAAAAATTCTTTTTTTTTCTAAATTGACTTTTTTTATATGTTTTCAAATTAAAGGTTTAACCTTAGCTCTCATTATGTGTCTCTTATCTCTTTTTTAGTCTTTAGTGTCTCATTTTATCTTCATTGTATCGCTTTTGGATGGACAGTTTAACTTTTCTCTCCTCGTTATTGTTCATTAAAATAGAGTCTCTTATTTTTATTTAATCAAGTGGTTTGTTAAGACCTTATGCAACTTTTTGCTAATTGTAATTACATATAATAAATATATGAAAAATTAACTCAAAATATATAAAAGTTTAACAAAAAAAAAATGTTATTATAGATAAAAATGTTTAGTAAAAATTTAATATGAATGATTTGAATAATGAATAAAATCGAACCAAATTGGTTTTAATTAATATTGAAAAATTTATAAATCGAACCATATGATTTGGTTGGATTTAAAAAAAATAAACCATTATATTATGTTTATTCAATAAGAAAAGAGCGAATCGTGTAAAATTGAATCGTGCCTAACCCTATGTAGCTTAGAATGCTGACTTACTTGACTAAGTTCCCTCGGGAGTCAATTGGATTGCCTAATTGGTCAACCGACTTACGTATCGTTCTCTAATATTATGGAAGTCCAACTTGAAGTCTATACAAAGTCGTTTCCCAAGACTGCGTTTACTCCCCTAATTTGTCATGTACATGGTTTAATGCAATAGAAACTCACATTCATCAAACATTACATTTTAATTCCAACTCATGGAAAATCTAGGGATTTAAATTAAACTTTAAATCTTTCCAATTTTTACAGAATGAGCAAAACAATCTTAATTTCAAGCCTGAAAGTCAGTGTATCTCCAATAACACGATTAATCGCCTAAGGGTCAAAATGCAAAGTTTATCATACACAAAAATTCAACGTATCTTTAAGGAATGTACTTTTCACTTGCAGGAGTACTCGCTCAAACAACAACAATAACACTTCCATTAATGATGTCCTGAACCATGAAATTCTTCGTTAATAAATTGATATCTACATTCCTTTTATTGAAACCAAAAACTTATACAAAATGTAAATAAAAAAAAAAAAAAAAACCTATCAAATTACGTACTTCTAACCTTTCTTGTGCACCATACAGAAATTCACTTCACGAAGACATGAAAATCCTTTAGTTTTGCTAATGAACGCTCTGAATTTGTGATTTGAATAAGGTAAATTTATTTGCAGTTTTTGATACAATAATAGCAGTTGCTTAGAATTATATAAGTTAAGAAATGTTGTAGACAAATGCAAGGAAATTTGTCTTATTTAGTTTTATTGAGTGTTTTGCAACACCTGTTATGAAAGCTATATTCCTATATCCTTATATACTTACTTATTTTCCTTTTCTCAATTCCTATTGTATATTTGTAGATAAGGGATGCAACTATGGTGGTCACGTACTTGTCACATGAGTCTTATGCTATACTTTCTGAAAAGAAAAAGTAGTAGGCAATCTTAACTCATAAGTGACTTAAATGCATACATGATACATGGAGGAGTTATAGAGAATCAACCTTACAATTCTCGTAAGAGAGAAAGTGTATTTTTTATTTTGAGCTTGATTTGATCTTTCTAGATAGTACTATGATAGCATAACAATGTTTTTGTAATCTCTAAAGTTTTTGAAAAATCATCAAATGAGGAAAAGCTTTTGAGTATTTATAAAATTGAGTCATTGATAACGTATGTTGAACCACTTTGATAGCTAAGGGTAGGGATGAGTCCTCCTATTGGTGGATTTCTCTATGAACTTCTATTGATTCCAGACCTATATGTAACCTCTCTAAGTGCGTGAGTTTTCTCAAAAAAGATTAAGAGCAAAGCCTTTCTAAGTGCATAAGTTTTCTCAAGAAAGATTGAGAGTAAATAGGCTGATTCAACTATCCGCACTCTAAGCCTATTACGTTAAATATCCTTATATCATTCCAATTTCATGGACTTAACTTCTTAGACTAGAAGATCTTGTCACTTAGTCTAAAAAGTCAACTCAAGCTATTATCAAGCTTAAAATCCAAAAATCATTTTTAATCTTCTCCAATTTCTATATATTATGAGAAATACATATGTTATGAAATTTGAATTGCGTGAATGAATAATAAGAAACCGATACAATCAGGTTTCACTTGATATATTTAATTAAATTAGACCAATGCTAACTGCTCATATATGCTTTAGCTTATTAGGATACATCATGATATCGTATGACATAATTTAAAGCGAGTTTGAATTCATTTTGGATGTGTTTCTTATCCAAACAAGTCAATCCGTTAATAAGGAAACAGAGCTGTACCTGTTTAAGTTGCTAACCCACTTAACAATTAGGTCATAATTGAGTCATGCTAACATAATACAATCCTAATCATCTCGATTTACTTAGATTTTAGGCACAATTCTGACCTTAATAACCTATTTGGTCATAATTAGGAGAAAATCATATTACACACTATATATATATATATATATATATATGATAAATAACCATCAATTATATCTAAATATATAACAACATTGTTTATTGATTTTTAGGTAACCACTTGCTATAAACTTCACGTATTTAAATCTGATTAGTATTTATACAGTTATACATTAGGTGTACTTATATGTGGCATGTACCATCTAGTGAATCATTTCTCTTGGTTATGAGCCATTCCGACCTGCCTAAATCCGGACATGGTTATGACCTTGGTAACCTTCGTAACACGGTTAGATACTGTTACTGAAGTAGGAAGCTGAGTCTTGGCTGTTGCTTCGTTTTACAAGTCAAAAATTTAAGATTTGTTAAAAAAAATTATCAGTTAATTACTCAGGTCCAAATTTCAAGCAGCACAGGTCCGACAGGAACCTCAAACTTGCAACTCCGACTGGTTAGGATCGGTAAGCTAACACAAGGAATGTTGCCTCTGGGAACATTGTCAAAAAATCAATTGTTGCTTTTTAGTGACGTTCATTAATCCTAAGAACGTGGTTCTGAAGAAAGAAAAGAGTGTTTTGCCCTTAATGACAGAAAGATACGTTCATAAAACCTTAGTTGATTGCAAAGTAAGCTATCATTATTGTTGGTGAATGCAACTGATGCAATTAGCCCCCACCAAATAAGACCGAAAATGCCTAATTGAAGTTGACAGGGGAACTAACAGGTTCAAATCATACCTGTAAAGTCATTCTAGCAGGCATATTTCAAGCTTCTTCAGAGGACCATTGAGCAACAATGATGCAGATCTTTATTATAACTAAGACACTGTGGTCTCTGTAGTATGTTCTATGGAGTAGTCAAATTCAATCGAGAGCTTGGTTTAAATGCAAGGGTAGGAATAAAAGGAAATATGAACTGATGTCTCCTTACTCCTTGGGGTTGTAATAACTAGTATGAGAAAGGAATCAAATTCTACGGAGTACGATCAATGAGATCATATTTTGCTGTCCTCACCTCTATATTGTCAGAAAGCCCTCACTAATCACAAGAAGAAGTAGGATTTCATATGATCCCATTCCGTATAATAATAAATTGAAAAGAAAACTCAATTACATGCATCACTGCATAGGCTACCAAGAACCTTATTTTTGTTGGTGATAATCACGTCATCAAGCTTGGAGTTTAACTAACTGAAACACCACCGTTCTGGTTTAGATCAGTTTTGTTAAGGGTCTAATACAAGTCTATTATGCATACTTTCTCAGAAGGCATCTCTAACAAGTTCATCTTATTTGGGCATAGTACCTCCCAAACAGTTGATTTGATTGCAATCTCAGCGCGTAAACATAAAATGAAAGAACATTTGTATAGAAAAGCATGCATTTCAAGCTTTTAGCTCCGAAAATTCCAGGGCTTTAAGGCACTGATTGATACATGTCCAGGAAAAGAAAATTGACAAGGTAGCTTGCTAAATTCAAGACATAGTGGGGGCTAATGGAATTTCACATAACCTTTATGGCATTATACCGAAATTGGCAATTTGCTTGATACCCCCCCTAATTAGGGGTAATTGGCATAACATACATAAATACCTCATAGTTATAACAGTTGCTAAATGTTTGAGAATCAAATAGAGAAGTTGTTCAGCATAATTTATCCACACCTGCATGGTCAAGCTTCAAGGGATTCGTTGCTTCACTCTCCTCCACCTCCCCTTACTACAAAGCTGAAGTAGACCACATCTCCAATGAGGGACAACAGTGTAAGAACTTCCAGGACAGAATGTTAGGCAGAAGAGGCATCAAGAACAATTTCCACCACTAGTATCTATCACGACATATAAGAGCCGTATCTAGCCTTTGACACAACTAAGCCACAATTAAGACCATTAACTATTACTCAACTGAGATAGACTAAGGAGAGAGCTAACAGCAACAGCATCAAAATGAGGATGAAAACTTTAATTACTGTCTTTATGGTCCTAAACCAAACTCTCAAACACTAATGACAAACATCAATTTCACAGTACTAAGTCTGAACTCCTACCAATTAAGGACTCCAAGTAATTAATTATTAGCCAAAGCTCACTCATCTCCCGTTGGAAACAAAGTGAGAACTTTTCTCCCACCATGTGCATTACCAGACTCCAAATCCTCCACATAATTCTGCATTGGACTATGCATTGGTGCCCCCATTCTGTGAACTCCCTGCCTAGCCATAAAAGCATGCTCAAACTGCCCATAATGCCCTCCACCTCCCATCGGCCTATGATACTGTGGATGCTGCCCCGCTGCTGCAGCTGCCGCTGCAGCCACCATCTGCTGCTGCTGGTGCTGCAGTGCCGCCACCGGCACATAGGGCATAAAGTGCTCCGAACTACCCCTGCCACCTCCCGGATGCAAAAAATGCGGTGGGACTGGCCCACTCGCAAACAAATGCTCCGTGGCAGGATCTGCCGCAGCCACTAAGCCGCCGCCACCGCCACCACCATTACCGCCAGCACCAGCACCACCTCCACCAGCGCCACCAGACAAACCCTGCATTCTTTTCAGATAAAGCCTATACTTCTGTAAATGACTAGCTACGTTCTCTCTAGTCAACCCATCAACACTCATCAACTGCATGATCGTCTTAGGGACAGCATTTTTTATCCCCAAGTGTGCCACAGCATCGACGAACCTCTTGTGCAGCTGTGGGGTCCAAACAAGCCGAGGCCGCTTAAGGGTCCTCGCAGGTTCGTCCCCAGTTGCACCACCTGAACCTAGTTCCCCAGAATCCGCGGCAAATTCTGCAGAACTAGGTGCTGCCAGTGGCCCAGAACCACCCAAATTCGGCATAGAAATAGGCATGTTTTGATTGGGCTGATTAGGGAGTGGACTTTGGGGATTATTAATAGTGTTTGGATTGTGATTGGAGGCATTAATGGGTGTTCTGATGTCAAACGCGAGAGCCAGATCAGGAGTAATCAGGGATTGAGATAAGGGCATAAGTTCTTCCGGTGAAGGAAGATCTTCCTCCCATTTAGAGAACCAATTTGCTTCTTCTTCCCTCATTTTTTTTCTCTTGTTTTATTTTCCCCCCTAATCGGACGCAAACCCGCTTCACTATTTCACTTATTATCACTCTAATCCCTATCAAGACGCTAACTTGATGTGAACCTACTAGGATAAGAGACTCTGAATCAGTGCGACGTCTAATAAAGATTAGATTTTTTTGTAGAGAGAAATTTGGGGTTTAAGATTTGTTTTTTCCATTTTTGGGTTCATGATTAAAGGACGAAGAAGGAGAGAGGTTCGAGGTGGATCTTGTTTTTTTTTTTTTTTTTTTTTTGGCCTTTATTAAATTCCTTTTTATTTAAAAGGCTCATTATTATGACGACTGTTATAGATGCTTTTCTTTTTTGAGGATGATTTTTCTTTCCGGCATTCAGGGGTCATATTCTTGAGAGTAAGCGTTTAAAGATTTTAAGATTAGCATTTTTGTTTGGAAAAATTTTATGAACGGATCGATCCACCGTAAAATGATTATAAAAGTTAGTATAATAAAAATTTTAATAGTTAGATTGTAAGTTAAACAGTGATGTAAATGGAATTATAATATATTTTTATGATCTTTTACTTATTTGATTTAGTTACTTATTATTCAACAAGTTTAAAAAATACCTTAGTAATTTTTTTAATATATGTATAGAAGGTATATTTTCAGACTATTTACCTCATCAAACGAAACAAATCTTTTCCTAAGTTTTATTGATGCAAAGGAGAAACCATATTAAAAATTATACAAATTTTAGTCATGGAATACTTGCGAATAATTTTTCCTTATATATTCATATTTTGTTATCTGTTAATTATACGACAAGCAAATACGTTGTAATAAGAAAAGAGGTATAAGATTGATAAGAAGCCAACGAAACGAATCCAATATATTTGTCCATTCATCGGAATTTAGCTGGACATGGACCGCTCTTCGTAATGTCATATGATATAGAATCTCATGTGGAAAGCATTCTTTTTTTCCCAGGAACAAATATCAAATCAATTATTATTATTTTTTTCTTGTCGTTATCTTTTATCTCTTTCAATTGTTTGTTTGTCGACGTCAAATGAAAATAGTATAATTTATTACTTCTTATTTCTTGGCCATGCACTCTTCGTTAATCTACTATCTATTTGAGTTTTTAATATTTTTTTATTTTTTAATTTGGATCCTAAATATAATCCTAGTTCATTAAAAAAGAAAGAATAAGATTTTTATCGGCTTTGTTAATTTTTCCGTACATCTTTGACATGTTTCAATTGATTATTATGCTCGGAATCTTTAGTTAAGGTAGCTGGGGATTATGTGATTTTTTGCAACCTTTTTTTAACGTTTTGAATTTTTATATCTTTGTATTATCTTTTATTATATTATAAAATTAAATATATTTAATGTTATTCTTTGTTATACCTTGTAATAAAAATACTTAATGGTATTATTTTATCAATTCATTATTATAAATCAATTAGAAACTAAGAACTATAAAGGATGGGGGAAATTTAATAAAGTTAGCAGGGATATTACATTTTAAGAAAATGGAAAGCATTTAGAATTCAAATATACGAGAAAACATTATATACTTAAATTATAAAAAGTAGAACATTATAAAAATATTATATGCTGAAAACTCGATATATATTCTTTTCTTAGAATTTTGGTCTTACATATACATAGAAACATATATATTATATACATAATTGTTTATTTTCATCGGTCAGACAAATCGAAACATAAAAACAAATGGGAAGCGGTCTTTCTTTTCTTGTTATTTTTTTTTTTAAGGAAAAACCAAAGAATCACATATTTTATATATATTATTTGAATCGCTTAAACTGTATGGAGATTTGAATGGCATAGTCCAAAAAAGATTCAAAATCAGGACCAATCATGTGTGTTTGTTCGTACAGTATGGATACGTACCACGTACAGTATACGAAGAAGCCAGCACAGCAGTAGAATGTTTAAATGTTTTATGGATACCGAACCTGATCTCCCAAAGCGGGCGTACGTGTCATGCCCACTGCCCGCGCTTTTACTTCACGCGCAATGCACATGGAGGATTTCATCGCTGGCACGGTTCCCAGGAACTGGATTGGCAAGGAATTCAGCTATTTATTGAATTGAATTTTTTTGGACAGTTTAGAAATTATTATATATAAACTTTATTTACACCCGAAATTTGGATTGTTAAATATCTTATTTAATGGAATTTACCTTATCAAATTTTCTATTTCACTTTTTATCTCTTACAATTTCAATTCACAATTATTTCCAACATCAACTTTTAAAAAATGATGGAAATAGGATGAAAGAAAGAAAGAAAAAACCAAATGAAACCAATCTATAAATTGAATTTGTTAATAAGAGATTTTGGATATGAGTTTTATAAACTCACGTTGACTTAATTTGACCTTGAGTCAACCTGTTTAGGCCCATATTTGATGTGATCTCTTTAATTGACCTGACTAACTCTGTGATTGATTTACTTAGTCTCACATTCGACTAGTATGAGAGCTCAGCAACCCTCAAGCCGATATCGCATTGCTCTTGATCTAACCTCAGGATGGGTACAGTAGGAAAGTTTTAATTGATAAGATTGATTCGGTCCTTAAATTATTGTGATACAACCATTGGCATGACCCCTACTTTCTAAGCTTAATAGATGCCTTAACATATAGACATGCTCTTAGATTCCATCTAGCTATACTGTAAAAATATCAAAATGTCACCAATTGTAAATTACTTTCACACTCACTACAACTCCTAAGCTCTTTAGCTCTCGTACTTTTGCACTTTTATTTCTCTTCTCTTAAACATTAACTAGCGTAAGCATCGGAGTAAGAACACTAGACAATACCCTAGATCTCCTCCTTGTGTTTTGTCTTATAGGCTCACACTTAGCTATTCCAAGGCCCAATACAACTCACTCTATTGACATAATCCTATTAATGACATTTGGTATCGTCTATGGGAATCAAACTTACTCCCTCTTTGAATTTCTCATTATTTAATCCTTTTAAACTCGCTTCAATTGACTAGACATGTTGAAAATTAGAAACCTAAATGAAACCCTTGATGCAGGTAAAGGCAACTAAGTCCTAGTTGGTGAATGCAACAATCAAGACCAGCTGATTGTCGACCAACAATGGCTAGAGAACTTAGAAACAATGCTTGCATTAGTTGTAGACAAGAATCTAGAATTTGAGGCCTAAATTAAGGAGTTACAAGCCAAGTTGAATGGGTTAAAGAGGTAGAGCAAGGATAGTATGCCCTCCCTGATGGATGCCCCAAATGCTAGGGGCTATTAAAACCTTCTATCGCCTTACTAAGAGGAAAACTGAGTTCCTCCACCACCTCCATGTCTGCGTCCTTACTAGAAATGAGTAGGTTACTGACTCACATGGCGGTGTAACCCAATCCATAGCTTGTGTCTCACATCCAGCTAATGATACCAATCTCAATGAGCTTAGAGAGATGATGAAGAAGCATTTCGAGAAGCAAAAAAGTAAGGCTATTGAGGATGCCGGCTAAGTTGCCAGTAAGAAGACTCCCCTTACTAAGCAAGTCTAAGATGAAGTCCTTCCTTTGAACTCTAAACTGCCCATGTTGGATTAGTATAATAGTACTGGTGATTTAGCAATCATCTACTTCATTTCCATACCTTAATAAACTAATGAACTTGCATAGTCATGAAGATGCAATCATATATGAGGCCTTCCCTAGTATGTTGAGGAAGGTAGTTTCGACATGATTCATCCACCCCTTAAAAAACTCCATCCCTTCTTTTGACGAGCTTACTCATCGTTTTAATCTCCATTTTCGGGCTAGTAAGCCTCCATCCAAGGACATATCATTCGTATACTTGATGCACCAGAAGAAAGGAAAGGCCCTTTAGGAATTTGTTTCCCAATTTAACAATGCCATGATTGAAATCCCTTAGTTGGATGAGGGAGTGGCAGCCCATGTTGCATAGCTCGGCATTTGCCCACCAGGAGACTTCTTCCATTCTCTCTCCAAGAGCAAGCTGAAGGCTTTGGTGAAATTTTGACAAAAGGCCTAAAAATACATAGACAAGGAGGATAACATCCATGTAACATGCGAAGTTGAATTGGAAGTGTCGATAAGAATGATAGACAAGGATAAGGGGTTCCATAAAGGATTGTTTAGGTAGTAGGGCTTTTAGTCGTAGTGATGATAGTGGCTCTAAAGAGGGGAAGAGCCCATTACCCATCTTGACATATACATAACACACATTCTTGAACTGACCTCTTAAGTAGGTGTTTATAGAGATTTGTGGAAGGGGATTGCTCCCTTAACTTGCAAAAATGAGAGGCAATCCCAATTGTAGGAATTTAGATAAATAATGTCAATTTCACAAGGACAATGACCCCTTAACGGATGATTGCTTCCAATCAAAGAATGCCATTGAGGACATCATTTGAAAAGTGTAAATTTACGTATATTTATTAGAGTATTTTATAGTGATTTTCTTCTATTTTTTTATGAGGATTTTAGTGATTTTGGTACTTAGATGAGTAATTTGTTGATTTTGAGACTTGGAAGAGCTATTGAAGTAAAAAGAATCAAAATTATCTAGGTTGAGAAGAATTTCACTTAATTTGAAGAATCAAGTGGATATAGCAAGCTCCAGAAGAAGATTTGCTAAAGATCAAAGTCTAAAGAGGAATATGCTTAAGAACATTCCTGTGTTCCTTAGCTGTGATCCCCTCGTCAAGTACTTTCATGGATTTCTTGAAAGATGATACAAGGCAAGCATATGTATCAAATTATAGTAAAGCGGATATGAATCCGAATGTCAATTCCTTAAAGACCTTGAATATTAATACTAACCTTAGCTTTATTATTTAACCGAATAAATTCAACTCAAGAACTCACTTCTTTAAGCTAATATTATAGCAACTAATTAATTTAATAATTAATGAAGAATTGAACAAGAAAACAAATTATTAAAGATTAATTTCAAGACTCAATGACGTACCTTGATCTTGATTCCCTAGATCTACACATGTAACTTTCCCTAAAAATAATCTAATTAAATCTTTAATTCCTTCTTGACTAAGGGAAAACTTTTTTAGAGTTAATAACTTTCTTAAGTTTATTGATCCTAATCTCTAAATTACCTAATAGAATCTCTTCCTCACAACGTAATCCAAGATCGCATTAATCGTGTAGTGAACTCTCTTAAAAATAATATTAAAGAAAGCATTATAATTTCAAAAACGTCTTGCAAGTTATCTTTAACATTGCACAAACTTCCATCAATTATGCTAGACCTAATTATACAAGAAATTTCTCGATTTTCTTGTAAAATATCTAATTTAAATTAATAACCTACGTAATTATTAACTTAAAACATGCAAAAACACATAATTGATTCAAAAAGAATAAATATCTTTATTAGATCTTAATAAAATCGATCATCACATGTATGATTTAGGTTCACAAGACCTACATACTAAAAATCTACTCTCTACACATCATGAAATAGCAAACTAATATCAAAGAATAGATGGAAAGAGAAGAAAGAATTATGAAAATTTACAAAGGGTGAATCTTGAGTCTTCTCTTTGCATTGCTCTCTTGAGTGTTCTTAGCTTGAAAAGTCTTCAAAAAGTTGTGCTAAAAAATTTTGTCTAAAAAACCCTAACAAGGTTTTATATAAGAAGTAATAAAAAATGAATTGGTTGGAAAAGACATGACCAAGGACATGGTCATGTACTAGGTTATAATAGTTGAAAATAAGCTCCAAATTCGTTTGGAAACGACACAGTCATGTTGTTTGGTTGTGTCAATCTTTAAACCTTCATAATTTACTCATTTTAGCTCCGAATTAAGTGAAACTTGTTTCTGTCTTCTTGTTTTCTCATGTAGATCATTTCAAAACCTAGAAAACAAAATTTTACTTGTTTAAGTATCATTATCTAAAAGTAAACTCAAATATCAAGGGAAATTTTCAAAAACCACTAGGTAAAATATATCCAATTAGGAACTTATCAAAACAACATTGTAAAAAAGAATATGCCTGAAGTACACACCCATGTAAACGCCCATGTTCCTAAGGCAGGGGTGTAGTGCCATGACACTTAAAAACTTCAATACTTGAGTTATTTTTACATATTCTTATAAATAGGAAGTCAAATATTCATTTAAGGAAGGGAGAGAAAAGAAGACGAGAGAGGAATAAGTAGAGAGACTATTGTTCTTTAGGGTTTTCATTTTTAGTTTTATGATTTTATTACAAGATTGTCTTTTTAGAATGATTGTAGCATAAATTAGAGATATTGATCTATGAATCCTTATGTTGAGATATATTGTGCATTTTTTGTTTTAGTATAATGAAATTTCCTAATCTTGAGTATACTCTACCCTTGTATACTTACATGTAAGGTTGGTCATAAGATCGATACTTGAGCTCAAATTCGAATCCACACTATAACTTAATTAGGTGTACTTACTTATGTTATACTCTCTAACTCATGACGGTAAGCTCATCTTAAGAGTAGGAGAAGAAGAGATGGTATTTAGAATAAAAGAGGTAATAAAAATTGCATTAAACAAGATGCTACATGTTTTTTCCTTGATAATGCTAAGACCTCTATAACTAGTGTTTTGTAGGTTTATTAATAAAGGATTCTTTAGATTATTGTTTAAAATAGGGAGAATAAGAAGAGTTGGTAAGTGATCCAACTTATGCTCAAGTAACCATACAACTAGAAGCTAATTTGTAAACTGTTGAGAGGAATAGGTTTGAAAGGATAGAGTAGGCAAAAGAGGTGAAGTTGAAGCCTTTAACTGATGAGTTACCTATCCTAAAATTACAGCAACTATCAAATTACATGGAGTATGCCTTCATAGAAGAGGGTCCAAAATTGCCCACAATAGTCTCTTCCATGCTGAATGCCGAATAGAAGGAAAAGCTTCTAAATGTGCTTAGGAAGAACAAAAGAGCGATTGCTTAGAGGATTCAAACATCAAGGGAATTAATTCAACCTTTTGTACCCACAAAATACTCATGGAAGAAGATAATAAATAGGTAATGCAACCATAAAATCGATTAAATCGAACATGAAAGAAGTGGTTAAAGTGGAAATGATAAATCTTCTCAATGCAAGTATGATTTATCCAATTTCTGACAGTTCATGGGTTAGTCTTATGTAGGTTTTACCAAAGAACGGAGGTATGATAGTGGTTCTGAATGAATAGAATGAGATGATTTCTATGTAGATAATCACGAGGTGGAAGGTTTGTATAGACTATGAGAAACTCACTGACACTACAAAGAAAGATCATTTTCCTCTACCGTTTTTTAATCAAATGCTAGAACACCTATTAGGTCATGTATATTATTACTTTCTAGATGGCCTTTTCGATTACTCTCTCAAGTCTCAATTGTCCTAAAGGACCAAGAGAAGACGACAATTTCATGTCCCTAGGGCACCTTTGCCAATAGGAGGATGTTGTTTGGCCTCTGTGGTGTACCTACTACATTTTAGCAGTGCATGATGGCAATCTTTGCAGATTTCATTGAAGACATAATGGAAGTGTTCATAGATGATTTCTCGATTTTGTGAATTCTTTCGATCAGTGCCTTATGAACTTGCAAAAAGTGCTAAATAGATGTAAAGAAACAAATATGGTGTTAAATTGGGAGAAATCCCATTCTATGGTGAAAGAAGGCATAGTATTAAAACATAAAGTGTCTTAGAGAGGTATTGAAGTGGATAATCAAAAAATTGACACTATTGCAAAGTTGCTTCCTCCTTCTACTTTAATCAAAGTTGTATACAATTTATTAGGCCATGTAGGGTTTTACCGGAGATTTATCAAGGGTTTCTCAAAAATTACTAGACCCTTGACTCAACTAATAGAGATAATCACTCCATTCATCTTTTCAAAAGAATATTTGGAGGCATTTAATATCCTTAAGGCTAATACATAGGCCTATGATAGAAGCACCAAATTGGAATTTTCCATTTGAATTCATGTATAAAGTAAGTGACTATGCTATAAACACTTTTAGCTGATATATTATGCTAACGAGAGCTTCATGGAAGCTTAAGAGAATTATACTACCACAGAAAAGGAGTTGCTAGTAGTGGTCTTTGCCTTCGATGAATTTCAATCGTATCTAATCTTTTCAAAAGTTATTATTTACATTGACCATTTTACCTTGCATTATTTGTTAAATAAGGCAAATGTCATGCCCAGATTAATCAGGTGGATATTGCTACTTTAGGAATTCAATCGGGAGATCAAAGATCAGAAGGGGGAGGGGAATTTGGTTGTAGATCATTTATCCCACTTTGAGAATTCGTCCTTAGAGAAGTTAGATGAGTGAGATATCAATGATGAATTCTAAGAGGAGCAACTTTACCAAGTAAGTCCTTAGACAGTTCCTTAGTTTGTTTACATAGCAAATAATTTAGCTACTAACATTTTTCCTAAAGGACTAGATAATCGACAAAAGAAGAAAATTTTCCATGATGTGAAAATTTACTTTTAGGAAGACCTGTATCTATTTAAGATTTATGTAGATCAAATGATTCAATGATGTGTATCCTACTTAGAAGGTTGGTAGATTTAGGGTTATAGTTACTCAGAGCCAATTAGAGGACACCTTAGTGCAAATAGAACAACACATAAGGTGTTTGAGTTTTAGATTCTACTAGCTAACTCTATTTAGGGATGCCTAGAAAATTTGTAGAGTTATGTTTTTAGGTGTCAAAGAGCATGTAATATTACTAAAGGAAACGAGATACCTCATAATCCAATCCTAATATATGAAGTCTTTGATATATGAGATATTGACTTTATGGGGTTGTTTATGAATTCAAAAGGAACAAATATATCCTAATAGCAATGGATTATGTATTCAAATGGGTAGAAGGTAGAGTCATTAGGTTGGTAAAATGGTTCCTTAAAAGTATATTTTCTAGATTCGGTGCACCTAAAGCGATTATTAGTAATCTAGGAACCCACTTTTGTAATGTTCAACTTGAGAAGGTGTTTAAATGGTATAGTGTTACTTATAGAATTGCCATATGATACCACCTACAAACAAGTCAACAAGTAGAAGTTGCAAATAGAGATATAAAAAGGATTTTGAAAAAGACAGTCGGCGATCCAAAAAGCTCAACAATGCTCTATGGGCATATGAGACCACATTTAAGATACATATAGATACTGCTCTACATTGGCTTGTGAATGGAAAAGCATATCACCTACCTATAGAAATTAAACATAAACTTTATTGGGTTATAAAGTGTACTAACCTTGATCTTAAGTGTGTAGGTGAATATAGGAAACATCTGCTTATTGAGTTAGAAGAATGGCATGAAATGGCTTATGAGAACTTAAGGTTATTCATGAAATGGGCTAAGCGATACCACAACAATTGAATAAAGCAAGGAAAGCAATTTTAAATCAAGAACAAGGTACTCCTATACGAATCCTAACTGTGACTTTTCTTAAGTAAACTCCAGTCATGATGGTCTGGACCCTATAAAGTAACTCAAATATTCCCGTATGGAGAGGTAGAGATTTCACACCTCGAGTGAGAGACATTTAAGGTAAATGGTCACCAACTTAAGCTGTACCAGGGAGGAGATTTTGATTAAGAAGATTGAGTTGAGTTCAATCTCTTCTTAACTTAAGGAAATGGGTAATCTCTATCATAATTTATCAAGCAAACTATGTTAAACAACGATGCATCTCAGGAGGTAAACTAAGCTAATTTTACTTTTCTTTGTTTTTTCATTAAGATTTTGATTTCTATTGTTTGATAATTCAACACACCCTACTTTGAACAATCTCGTTAAGTATTGCAGCTTTAAGAAGGTTAAGAAGAGATTGTTTTTGCTAAGGAGAACAAATCTAAAGATCATGATCATCATTTAGGATGTGATTTGCTTTAAAGTAGAGGATTGAAAGAGATCTAGAGAGGACTATAGTCAAAGATTATGCCATGATCCTACTCATGTTCCTCTCATCGTGAAAAGCTAACAAGTTAAAGAGAAACATGCCTTATATATCATGTTGGAGGTCTTAGGTGTTATCCTCTCTAGAGTTAGGTATACATTATCAAGGACAATTAACATGTCTAAGATCATGCTCGTAACCTTGCCTATAATATCTCGGGTTTTTTAGCTAGTTCAATAACCCTAGGATTCGAACCTCTAAATTTAAAGTATCGGGTTATATTATTTGTTTTATTTCAAATTTCACGATAAGGTTAGAAAAATTAGATAAAGTAATTTAAGCAAAGTCAATTTTTCAAAATAAGCTATATAAAAATATTAATTTAAGAAAAATGTCAATTTATCAATAAAGCTGATAATTATCGAAAACTTGAAATTCGAGCTTTTAGAGATAGCGAGATCTAGAGATAAGTTATTTAATTTTACAAAATAATAAATGAAGTTGAATTATATATAATATATATGTATTTACATATGATATGCATTATATGTATTAAATATATACATAAAATAATAATAAATTATTAAAATAAGGGAAATTAATATAAAATAATGAAAAATTAATAAAAAATGAATAGATGAGTTATCAAATGATGTGGCAACTTAGGATTAATTATAAAACATGAGTTAAAACTTGATTAATTAGAGAATGACATATGTCACCTAAGAAAATGGAAAACTAACATGTAGCATACACATGTTCAATTTCCATTAAATTAAGCAAACTTCAAAAACTAATAACAGGACTCTAAATTTCAATTTCAATATTTTGGAATTTTGAAAATAAAAAAAAAAAATTTAGAAAAATTAGAAAACAAAATAAAATAAAAATAGAATAAGAAATACGGTCGAAATTGGTCTAAAGCAATNAAAAAAAAAAATTATACATGGATACATATATATATATAGCTCACGGTACACACATATACATAGATATACTATAGTTATTTAATATAAATACTTAATACTAATCATATGTATACTTAAAAAAATACATAATACATACTCTTCCATATACGTATGCACATACATGTATACATACCTAGCCTTATACATATATAAAATTAAATCTAAATATTTATGCACATAGACATGTATTAGTAATGTTATATGTAGAAAAATAAATATTATACTTATACATGTATATACTACATATTATACATCTATACTACTAAAATAATTACTTACCTATTTATTTAATTTTTCTTCTTCTTTTCTTCTTCCTTTCTTTCTTCTTTTCCTTATTTCCTTTTCTTTCTCTCCCTCATAGTTTGCTTCCCAGATTTTTGTGTTTGTGCAGAATTTTTTTTTCTTTTTCCATATTTATATTTTCTCCCTTTTGCTCACGTAATTGGTAGCTTCAATTTTAAGTTAAGATATCTTCTAATCTTTTGCATTAATGTAAATAAAACAAAAATAATCATTTGTAATCTTTTCTTTTTATCTAAGCTCAACACATGGCAATTGGTTTTTCTCATGTGATTTCCAAAACGTTGCAATTTGGGAAAAGGAAGAAAAGAGAGAAAAGAGATAAATTGAAAAAGAATGAGAAGGAAAATAAAAATTAATAACAAATATATGAAATTTTTCGAAACATATAAATTATAACAATTCTCATTGTAAATTAATTTTGAAATTTTTCTGAAATTTTATTAATTTAATTGGTACCTACTACAATTATAATTTTTACAAGTTTTTGTAGTGATTTTGTTAAAATTTCACATGAATAGGAGGTTTAGTTGAAAATTGTAATCGACTATGATTTTATCACTATTGAGTAATATTTAACTATTTTATATGTTTATGTTTATAATTTTAGGGTTTCGAATAAATTCGGGATCAATTTTGATTAATGGTGTATTAGTCAGTTTTAGGGTTTTAGTACGCGATGTAGGGTTTTAATCAATTTCTAAGGTTTTTATTACTTATAATATATTTAAATTTATCATTTATTATATTTTTATCTTGCTCGACTTTAATGACTCTTCAAGTTATCTACAGTATTAGGGTTCAGTTTTACTTTTAAATAACTAAATTTGCGGGGTTTACAATATATATATTTAATTATGATAACAATAATTTTGGAAATTTAGCATGCTTACTATTTTTATAATTATTTTGAATAAAACAACCAATTTTACCAAATTGGTCAAATAATTAATTTTTGATGAAATTAATGAATGAGCCCTACATGTTTAGACTTTTGGAAGTTATAATGATATTTAGAATATTTAATTTTTATCTCACACATAAATTTATTTATTTTCCTTAATTTTCTGTAATTTTAAGCTAAAACTGCTATTTTCATAAAAATAGATAATAGCTAGTTTAGTTTAATAATTCATGGCCAATAATTAAATTACATATTTTTGTGAGTTTATAGGATTTTTCATGAAATTAATTAGGCTCATATGCCATTTATTGTGTATTTCTTTAGTATAAACCTATATATTAGCTTAATATGTAATATAGTAATTAGTATTATTAAAATATTTATCAAATCCATGTCAAATGAACACTTTGGGGTATAATAGGGATTGCTACAAAAGTTTGGAAAGTATAAGTTTTAGAGTTTTTAGTTTAGTACTAAAGCTTATTCGATTCAATTATGGAATTACAGTAACGTATAATAGTGTCGGTAGTTAAAAAGGGTATTTTTGATAGCCTTTGACAATATTGATTAGTGTTGATTCTTAAGATATCTTAGTAGTACTCGAAATAACAATCGTGACGATATAAAGTTTACTGAAATCGGATAGGAAATGAGTAAGATACAGTTAAAAGAAGTTCAAAAGCACAGTAAGGAAAGTTTATGAGAATTTGGATTCAATTAGTACTTGACTTGGAAGCTGTGGTTATATTTTCATTAGTATAATAAGTAAGGAAGGACCACATTATGATGTATTGGATATTGTGCTATTACTAAGCTCAAGTAAGTGGATCTAACTCATGCTTGGAGTAGATATATTGCTACTCATAATACTGCGTGCTGTTTGATGCTGTATTGATTGAATATAGATATATCTTGAGTGAATTGATATTTTACTATAGTGGATGCTGATGTGGTGATTTTGAATGACAATAATAGTATCTTGGTTAAATTATTATGCTACTATATTGGGTAATGATTTATACTTACGAATGATTATGCTAACTAGGAAAGTTAAGTGATTGCTAACTCAATCTTCTAGGTGTTCACCTAAGTGAACCTTAAGTGAGATACTAGAATTCCACTAAAAAGAGTTTGAAAACTAGAATTAGATCACCAGGTTGAATAAAGCTGAAAGATTGGTTATGTTGAGTGATATATTTGAGTTACTATTGCATATAATGGCATGGCACGGTATGGCATGTAAAGGACCTACAAGTTAGAGCTTTCAGAATAAGACTTCAAAGTGATCAAGAAAAATCGTGGCTTTATGAACTTAGTTTTGGAAGCATATAAATTTGCATTGCTCGACCATTAATAGTCAGATTTGGTAGATTAAAGTGTATGGTCTAATTTGACATTGTTGCCTCTTTGATTTGGTGAACTATAGTGTGTAGTCTAATTTTATAAAACAAAGTTGGGGGTCCAACTCCTAGGCAGCTCCTTAGTGCCCTTTTTGATATTGGTAGACTATAGTGTGTAGTCTAATTTGATGAGGTTCTTACTCTCAAGTATCTCCTTATTGCCCATAGGTTCCTGAACGTTATATCCAGATACCTAGCTATGTTAATTAACTGGAAGAAGATTGGAAGGGCATAGGATATTGGTACTGATGCATGCCATGTGCATGAGTATAGTGATGTGTATCACTGAAGTGAATCTTGAAAACCCAAAATTAAGGCAATCTAAATTCAAATGAGAATGGGAAATAGAGAGTCAAAAAGGGGTTTTGAATATGAATGTAGGTGGATATCATGTACCAAGATATAGACATAATCAAGGAATGAGCTCGAAATAGGGTTCGATGTGACTCATGAACATTAAATGTTGCTTAAGGTTTCAAATGAGGGGTTAGATTTGACTCATTAACTTGCTCAAATGAAGGGATTCACTATAATCTTGAGAATAAGATCAATAAGAACACGGCATGATTAAAGAGTTGATCAAAACTCATTAATCTGGCAAAAAGGCAAGCTCTAGGAGCTTAAAAGTAGCCTTACTCAAAAGGGGAAATTCCAAGTGTAGGAATATTCTTTTCTACTCATTAAAATGTATGATCTCTTGTTTCATTGTTTACAAATGTTGCTATTTATAACAAGTCCTAAACCTTAGTGGCAAAACTGTAAATAATGTATAAGGCCTTAAACTCTAAAGAATGGGCTCATAAATAAAATAAAGAAAACATGTACATGAATACAAGACTATGCATTTAATAGAAGTTAGCATGTAGTCACTCTGTACGTCTTAGAAGGAGCAAGATCCAAACTAGGGATGGTCGACAGTTGGATATCTATATTTAAAGAGGAGCTTTTGAAGCCTTGTAGTGCTTAGCTGAAACACTAGAAAGGTCGGCCCACAATTTCCGAGTGTTAGAATTAGTTGGCACTGGTCTTTCGGTACCGTGTCGAGTGGATCTTTAGCTTCAATTCCTTAGTCATATAGTCTCTTGGCCTCTCGGTAGATGACAGACTTAGCATTGAGCATCTCCTTTTCTTCCCTTCGGCCTTCTGTTATTAGTTTAGCCTTGGAAAAAGTTGATTGACCTCGACTTAGGATTGGTTAGCCTTGGCTTAGAGATAGTCAAAAGCTAATTCTTATCATTACCGCGGATCTGAAAGGAAGTCGTCCTCGATGTTAAACATTGAGCGCGGGTCGGGATGTCGAACAAACTTCTCTTCCCCTTTCTCTTCACCATGGATGCCGAGTGTCTCTGGATTTCCTCAACGCTCATGAGGGTTAAGTAATAGCTCTTTTCATCCTTCTGAACTGTGTAAGTGTTGAGGAATCCATCATGGATCACTTTCTGGTCACACTCCCAAGGTTAGCTAAGAAGCAAATTTGCAGCATTCATGGGCACCACAAAAAGTCAATCTCATCCTCATACTATCCTACTTTGAATGCTATTTGAGCTCTCTTATGCACATGGACCATACCCTTGTCATCAAACCACTTCAATCCATAAGGTCGAGGATGTGGGTAGGTCAGCAATTTCATCTTTTCTACTAACTTGGTAGAAACGATGTTGGTGTAGCTACCTCCATCAACAACTAGGGAATAGGTCTTCCCATTCACCATACATCGGATATGAAATAAATTTTCCTTTTGTCTGGGATTTGCTTTTAAGTTAGCTCGCTTGTTTGTCATGACTATGAGGTCATCCAGGTTTTTGACATAGACATCTTCTTCTATCAGCTTATCTTTCGAACTCTTATGGTTCTAACTCTTTACTTAAGCATCGGGTCCTTCGCCTTTCAGGACGATGACCCTCTTATTCGAGCATTAAGATGCAATATGTTCCTAGCCTAAGCATTTAAAGCACTTCACTTCTCGGGGCCTTATTACTAGATGTCTTCTCTTTCTCGGCCCTTTTTGTCTCAGTAGGGTTAGGTCGGCTAAGTTCTCCTTTCTCCATCCTCCCCTCTAGCCCTTTTCTTTCAGCATACCTCTTAAGCTTAAGGCTACCTTACTGAGGTCGGTTAGTCAGCCTTTGATGTTGTCTTCTCCTCTATCTCTCCACTCTTAATGCTAAATTGATTAGCTTATTTAATGAGTTGAACGATTGTAGTTTGACTATGTCGACAATGTCATCTTAGAGTCTACTCAGGAACATAGCAATGGTGTGGTCCTGTGGCTTAGTAATCTCACATCTCGTCATCAAGGTCTCAAACTCTTGTAGGTACTCTTCAACAATATTTCGACCTTATCTTAAGTGCTGGAATGAATGGAGCATCTCCTGCTTGAAGTAGGTCGGCACAAAGTTTTGATTCATCAATTGCTTCATAAGCCTCTAAGTTCTAATCAGCTCCTCTCCTTCAACATCTTGCTTGGCAACCAGCTTATGCTACTAAAGGCTTACATATTCAACAAGGGATAATAAAGCTAGCTTGACCTTTGTTCTATCATCACACTTGTAGCATTCAAATAACTTCTCGACTTGGGGAACCCAATCAAGGAGCTCTTCATGTTGGCTACTTCTACTGAAGGTCGACAATTTAAGCTTGATATTATCAAGTCCTCGGCTAGGTGCTCGGGGTTCATCCCTTGAATTTCGAGTTGGTCGATTTACCTTGGATAGGTTACTTCTATTGGAGCTTTGTTCGGCCATGTCTCTTTTCGGCCTCAGTTCTCTTCTTTGAGTTCCTTAGCTTAACTTAGAGTCAACACTCTTGTCATTACCTCTTCTTGGCA
Organism: Lumnitzera littorea; assembly: GCA_024138015.1. NCBI lineage: Eukaryota > Viridiplantae > Streptophyta > Magnoliopsida > Myrtales > Combretaceae > Lumnitzera > Lumnitzera littorea. The sequence continues at coordinate 75,164,553 of JAMXBB010000003.1, read as the reverse complement.
TTGGTTGGTTTTCTTTTCTTCTTAGCTCGGTGGCTCTTCTCAGTTGTCTCTCATCATTATCTAACTCAATAGAACCACTTCCACTTGTGGGTGTTCGTTCCCTTCTCTTATCTTGGCTATCATGTTTGTGGCCTCTAACTAAACCAGTGAATTCTTAGATAGAGTTAGTGAGATTCTGAATATGATATTCCAGGTTATCAATATGTCTTCATAAGCTTTTGTAAGGACTATCATCACTGTTGTTGATACTATCTTTTGACATCTTGTATGTATAATAATTTCCAAAAAATTGAACAAACACATGTTATAACAAAACCACTACAATAACTTAGAAACGACTACTAATTGGCTTCTATAGCTACCCATAATTGAAAACACTAGAATCAACTACTGAAATGAATGTTACTGGACTTAATTGCAACATAATACTATGACCACTAAAACATAAACAACACACTAAGCTAAAAATGATGATGAACAGATGTTGAAATGGTTAAACAAACTTTGAAGAACATTAGCACGTGTGCCTCTCTAAACCTCTGATACCAAGATGATGCATATCATGGTAGCGGATCTCGAAAACCTAGAATTAGGGCAATCTAAGTTCGAATGAGAACGGGAAATAGAGAGTGAGAAAGGGGTTTTTATTGTGAATGTGACTGGATATTATATATCAAGACACAAACACAATCAAGGAATGAGCTTGAAATAGGGTTTGATGTGACTTACGAACATTAAATGTTGCTCAGGGTTTCAAATGAGCGGTTAGATGTGAGTCACTAACTCGCTCAAATGAAGGGATTCACCATAATCCTGAGAACAAGATCGGTAAGAACATGGCATGATTAAAGAGTTGATCAACACTCGTTAATCCAACAAAATGGCAAGCTCTAGGAGCTCAAAAGTAGCCTTACTCAAAAGGGGAAATTTCAAGTGCAGGAATATTCTTTTTTGCTCATTAAAATTGATGATCTATTGTTTCATTATTTATACATGTTGCTATTTATAGTAAGTCCTAAACCTTCGTGGGAAAACTGTAAATAATGTACAAGGCCTTAAATCCTCAAGAATAGGCCCATAAATAAAATAAAAAAAAATATACAAGAATAAAAAACTATGCGTTTAATAGAAGTCGACATGTAGTCACTCGGCTTATCCTAGAAGGAGTAGGATCTGAACTGGGTAGGGTTGGCAGTTAGATGTCCGGGTCCAAAGAGGAGGTTCTGAAGTCTTACAGTACTTGGCTAAGACACCAGAAAGGTTAGCCCATAATTGCTGAGTGCTAGAATTAGTCGGCACTAGTCTCTTGGTGCTGTATCGAGTGGATCTTTGGTCTCAAGTCTTTGGTTATATGGTCTTTTGGCCTCTTGATAGATGACAGACTTGGCATCGAGTGCCTCCTTTTCTTCCCCTTAACCTTCTGTTATTAGTTAGGCCTCGATAAAAGTTGATCGGCTCGGCTCACGATTGGTTAGCCTTAGCTTAGAGATAGTTGGAGGCTGATTCCTATTACATAGCATACTGCATTACTAGCAATAAATGCTTGGTTTGGCAAATGCATATGTGAAATTGAACTCGTAGATTGTGATTGAAATGTTTTAGTTGTGTTATTGTCTAATTATATTGTTGTTATCCACTCTCACTCAGTTTTAGTAATTGAGGGGACAAAATGTTTTATCCTTAAGTTAACAACATTATAAAGGGCCCAACACTAAGGGGGATATACATATTGAGAGCGTTAGTTGGAGTCAACGGTTTTTAGGTGGAACATGTACTAAGTCAGGAATCCTACTATTGTGAAGATAACAAAAGAAAAAGTTGGTTTATGTTTTGATGTAAATATTATGTTGTACACATAAGTTGTGACTGAATATCCAGTTGAACTCCGATCTAGCAACCCTTTTACCATATAAACAAAGTTGTCTTTTGATGAATAAGCAAGTTGATTTAAGTTTTAAATAGGTATTCCAGTGTGATGATACATTCCGTGTTAAGCTGGGATGTGACATTGCCCATGTTCATGTTTAAATCACAAGTTATTCTTCATGCCCATAGATCACATCAGTGATCTCACCTATGAACAATCTTGTTTGAAAATTTTCTTCATTTTATTGCTTAAAACTTTCCTAATTTGTCTCACTTCTCTTTCAAAACCACTTTCTTCTTTTTCAAATATTCCTAAAACTAGAAGAAATCCTTTTAATCTTAGATGTTACCAAAGATCGAGTTTCCTTTCTGTGGATCAATAATTAGGTATGCTTCTATTTGTAAGTAGCTTCATTGTTGTGCATGAATTATCATCCTCTTTAATACATTTTCATCACTTATGCCAAAACAATAAGTCTAGGGAAAAGCTTTGCTCATAATCATGGCTCCCTCTAGACCTAAAAGCACTTGTCATAACCTTAGAAAGGCTTCGTTTCAACCTATACTAGAAGAGGATCCACTAACCACTCCACCACCACACCCCAAGCACATGCTAAAGTTTGAAACACTTAACACTAAGCAAGATTTGATATGCTAAGGACAAAGGGCTATTCAAGATCTAGATTTTTAGATTTGGAAACCATCAAACAAGAAAATATGGAAATTGAGATCAAAGCCATTGTTAAGGGGGTTAGGAAAAACTTTTGAGTGTCCAAGAACTAGTTTACAAAGAACTCACCTTGGAAACACCTAAGAGAAGTGGCAATGACACTTTTACCAAGTAAATGAATTTGGTTTAACAAGTTAAGAAATCAAAGGGTGAAATTCAAAATCTCATGAAATCTCAAAAACTCTTATAGCGATCTTTGAAGAGATTTTTTCGAAGGCAAACTCGTTTGATGGACTTCTGTAGCATCTTAGTTGACCGAGTAAAAATCAAAATCCTTTTCCCTACAAAAGAGGACTTGATTGATTAAGAGAACAAATTTGAATGATGATAATGAGGAGGATGAACAAGATTTTAAGAAGAAGGAGACAATTAATGTGGATTCTAGTGATGAGGATAAGATTGAAGTAGAAGAGAATATAATTGAAGAGGATGAATTAGATTTCTTTTGATTGTTCTTTTGATGGTTCTTTTGTTTAAGTTAACTTTCTCTTTATTTTAATTTCTGCTATTTTTAGTTCTTAGTTTCTATTCATGATTTCTTTGAGTTGCAAATTTTCCAGTCATGTCTTTAATTAGCTATCAATAATGAAATAATAAATTCTCTTTTCTCTTGAACACTTCTCTTTTTTTTTTTTGTTAGCCTCTTTCAAATTCTTCAATATTTAATCTATAACTTCCTCCAAAGATGACTCATGGACTATCAGTTCACCATTCATACTTATCCTATTAGAGCCCCATTTCTCTCCCATATTTATTTTTTTATTGTGCTTGTTCCTTTATTACATATCCATGTTACACTTTATTATAAGTACATTAGGGATAATATACTAAATTAAGTATGGAGAAGGGGTCCCCCCCAAAATTTCTTTAGTTTGCAACCTAGTTTTGTTTAGTTACATAATGCATGAACATTACTCGTATGAATTTCTCTTAAATCGCTATTATGCATGTTATACATTGTTAGAATTGAATAGTGGAATTCATATGGGGCAAAATTACATACTATTTAGCTTAGGATTCTAAGGTACAAAAATAATAATAATAATGTTGTTGATTGAATAAACAAGTAGATGAAATTTGTTTTTTGCAAATCCCTAGAAAACTCAAAATAGTTAGGTGCTAAAACAAAAAGAAATTTAGCTAAAATGGCAAGTACTAGACTTGGTTCATCAAAAAGCAAGGTTCCCTTTCACTGCTAATGTAGGAAAATTGGTTGAGCTAGTAAGGATTGGCCTTGATCCATTTAAAATCAAAATTTTTTCCCATTGCTAACATGAGAATTAAAATGGTAAGGTTCGACCATGGGCCATGAGAAAAGTGAGGTTCTTTCCTAATGCCAATGTAATCATGCTTAGTTAGGTGAATTAAAGTGAATTGAAAAGCCTTCCAATGACATTGTAGTGCTTAGTGAGATTAGGAAGAGACTTGTATACATATTAGCTAAATGTAAGGCATCATATATGGTCCTTACTTAGTCATATGAAAAAACACTAATTAAGGGAAGAATCTTTGGTTAAATAGTATAGGTAAACTTCGATTTAGATGGATTACCTATTGAATTTTGATATTTATGTTTTTCATGCATTAAGAAAGTGATTTGAAAGAAATTGTATAAGTTGCTAAAGGTACTTAATGAAGCCTTACAAGGTTCCATGGATTTATGAAGAGTTTATTATTAATTTATTTCGAAGTAGATGTTATCTTGAATGGTTATGGGTTGAGTTAATATTTTTTGTCTAATTTTCTTTATATGAATCCTTATCCTTATTGATTTGCTTGAGGACAAGAAAATATTTAACAGTAGGGAGATTTGATAAATGGAAATTTACATATATTTATTGTAGTGTTTGATAAAAGTATTTTTATGGATTTCTTGAAAGAATATTGCAAAAAAGGCACATTAGAAGTACATGCCCATGTTCCTAAGGCATGGTCATGCCATGACAATTAAAAACTTTCATATTTGTTTTATTTTTACATATCTGTACAAATAAGAAGTTAGATACTCATTCAAGGAAGGGAGAGAGAGGAGGAAGAGAAAAAAAAACAAGTAGAGAAATTGTCATTCTTTAAGGTTTTCATTCTTAGTTTTATGATTTTATTGCAAGATTGTTTTTTTTTTTTTTTTAGTATAATTGTAGTGAAAATCATAGATATCTAAACCTATGAATACTTAAATTGACATGTAATGTGCATACTTTGTTTTATTCTAATGAAATTTCCTATTTTTTGTTAACTCAATTATGCCTTTTTCATTAAATTAGGTTGTTATTTTTAGAGTCTCAATCTAATTAATTGATATTGTACATTGATGTTGTGATACTTGGTAATTAGATCTACCATAATTGAAGAGAATTTTCTGTAATCTTAGCGATAAGTGATAGAGTTCTTCTAGATTTAATTATAATATTTGTAAAGGGAATTCTTGTTCTTAATACTATCTTAATTTACTCTATTATAGAGGTGATTTAGATAGAATGTGGTTAGGGTTAGGAGTTAAACAAACGAAGTGATTCCTATTAACTTACAAATTAAATTCTCTTAGTTAATAAGAATAGGGAACAAATTAGAAATCTTTTGAATTATTGCATGTTAATTTTTTGGTGAAGTAGAGTTGAGATATCCATATAGTCAATTAGGTTTTCTTATTTGTTTATTACATTGTTAATTGGTAATTGTTCAATTTCATTTCTTTTAGTTGTTGGGGTTTAATTGCTTCATTTCACAATTGAAATTTAATATTTCTTTAAAAGTAAAATGGTAGTGTAAAAGTGAGTAGTGTATGTAGTCTACAAGGGATAGACAACCTGGACTTTACTAATCTATTATATTATAACTTGATTGGTGCACTTGCCAGCCAATCACCATTCAAAAAGGCTTCTTCAAGGAATATATAGTTGATGTAAATACCACGCCTAGTGACTTCCTCAAAGATGATGGACTGAGGAGGTTTGAGAAGGAGATGATAGTGATTGTTGTAATAACCAAGCCCCTTATGGCATAATCAATATCATAGTTGGGGGGCATTACCATAGGAGCTAGCTAAGTTCTAGTGCCTCAACTAATGCCCTAACTAAGGTTATGATAATGAGGGAGAAGAGGTAGAGGAGAGATTTCTCCATCTCCTTCTTTGATGATGATTTAGAGGGAGTTGAGACCTTTTACTAAGATGCCTTAGTGTTAGGTGCATAGATCTCGGATTTTGAGGTCTTTAAGATAATGGTAGATACGGGTAGCTCTATTGACATGTTCTTCAAGTACACTTATGACAAGATGTGGAAGAAGTTACCTTGTTAGATGAAGTCATACTACCATAACCTTATTGGCTCCAATCAAGGGATTGTTCGACTAAAGGGCATCATCACCCTTGATATAGAGCTTGATGGGGATGACAATGTTGCTAAGCAGCCTATGGAGTTTATTATAGTGGATTGCCCATCCTCTTATAATGAAATATTGGGGCAATCGAGCTTAACTAATTTCAAGTTCATCACATTGTCCCTCTACCTTAAGGCTAAGTTCCCAACGTTGATTAGGGTAGGAATTTGCATATGTAATCAAAAGCTCTCTAGGGAGCTTTATGTAAAGGCAGCCAAAGGAGGTAGTGTCTTCACATTAGAAATTGGACTAGTAGAGAAGTTGGTTGATAGAGGTGAATCGAGTGAAGAAATATAGGTAATATAGATTGGCAGTAGCCTTTGTCAAACCATATAGGTGGAGAACTTGATATTCATTAACCCTATGAGGCAATTGTCCATCTCCTCCAAATTAATGCGGATTGGTTTGCCTAGTCACTATCTGGCATGCTGCACTTATCTCTTGGCCTAGTAACACACAGTCTCAACATTGATGAGGATGCCTAGCCTCTCAAATAGAAGAAGAGGCATTTTACTCCTGAATGATAGGCTGCTATAAGGGAAGAGGTGCAAAGCTACTTAAGGCTTGCCTTGTGAGGGAGGAAAAGTATTTAACTTGACTAGCAAATGTCATTCTAGTTAAGAAGAAGAATGGAAAGTGGTAAATATGCATCGATTCTATCGACCTCAACAAAGCTTGTTTTCCGCCATCACAAGAATCGTTTAGTTAGTCGATTCCATGTTAGACCACGCGTTGATGAGCTTTATGGACAACTTCTCAGGCTACAATCAAATTAAAATAGACCAAAAGGATGAAGTCTACAACTCCGTTGTCATCGACTTTGGCACTTACTGCTACATAGTAATGCCTTTCAACCTCAAGAATATTAGGGCTACCTACCAAAGGATGGTGATGAATTTATTTAAACCTCAGCTCAGGTGCAACATGGAGGTATACATTGACGACATGATCATATAAAAAAAGCGGCCTGATGAATACATCTAAGATTTGCAAGAGGCCTTCAATTAGATGAGGAAGTATGATATGAAGCTTAAACCCTAGAAATGTGTCATAGAAGCCATTCGGAGAAGCTTAATGCTATATGGAGAAACTTAGGTTTTATGGTCACTTAGTGTGGCATAGAAACCATTTAGAGAAGCTTAATGCTATATGGAGCAGAAAGTCCTCCACCATTATGGAAGAAGTGTAGAAACTCACAAGGATGTTAGCCACAATGAGCAGGTTTATTTTCTAGAGTGTGAATAGATGAATGGAGTTCTTCAAAATTTTGAAGAACCCTAAAAGGTTTGAGTGGAACTTATAATGCTAAGCTACCTTCGAGAAGTTGTAGGCATTCCTAGAGCACCTATTGGTCCTTAGAGAAGACTTATTCCTCTACCTAGCTGTTAGTAGCTAAGCATTCTCCTTGATGCTAGTTAGAGTGAAAGGATAAGTGCATAAACCCATTTAGTACATCAACTACATTCTTTAAGGGCTTAAGGTCAAGTACTTTAATATTGAGAAGTTTGCCTTAGCAGTAGTGATCTTTGCTAGATGACTACACTCATATTTCCAAGCTCATTAAGTCATTGTCTTAATAGATCAATTGTTGTACACTGTCCTCTAGAAATCGGATGTGTCTAGACAAATGGTAAAGTATGAGTTAGAACTCAGTGCTTACTAGATCCAATATTGTCTATGCAAAGCATACTGGGCTCAAATCCTAGACAACTTCATAGTTTAGTATATGTGAGAGGAAGAAGCACCATTAGGAGATGATAAATTGATGTAGACTCTCCATGTGAACAAATTATCCACCTTAGATGGAGGAAGAGTAAGATTGGTACTGATAGGCCTATACAAGGCAATGATTTGCTTCATTGTGAGGTTTAAATTTGAGATGAACAATAACAAATCCGAATATGGCCAAAGAGATTGATATTGAGCAATTAGAAGTTTTCTCATACTCCATGCTCGTTGTCCAGTAAGTCTAAAGTGAATATGAGGCATGGGAGGAGTTTATGATAAAGTATTTGAAGAAAGTAAGGACTCTCCTAGCCGAATTCCCTTCATGGACATCACCAAGATCCCTCAAACAGATAACGTAATAGCTAATAAGCTATCTAGATTTACTTTAATGGAAGTATCAAGACCCAAGGTGAAAGATAAAAAAAATGTTTATAAAGTACTTACTAGATAAGAGCATTAGCTTGAATGACTTAGAAGTCTTGGAGATCAACACCATCTTAGATGAGTTGAATTGGATGGATATAATAAAGGGATACCTAAAGCACGATGATATGTTAACGGACAAAAAGGAGGTAGGAAAGCTAAGGTATAGCACTATTAACTACACCTTAGTAAGTGGAGTTTCTTATTGAAGAGGAATAAGCCTCTTACTCCTAAGATGCCTCTTACTTGAAGAAGGCCTCTACGTGATGGAGGAGTTGCATGCCAATGTGTCTAACAACCACATCTAGTTCTAAGCACCTTACATCTAAGCTCTTCAGCTTGGATACTATTGGTTGACCATAAAGTACAATGAGAAGATGGTCTCCTAAAAGTGTGTCCAATGTCAAAAGCATGCCCTTGTCACACTACCCCTGATATGAGGCAAGTGCACTTATCAATTTTAATATAGCAGATGTGAGTTTGAGTCAATCCCTCAGAGATTTCGAGTACTAATATTAACCTTAGCTCTATTATCTAACCGGAAAATTATGATAAATTGAATGAATTAAAAATATTGAAATTAACCATCTAAACTAATTATGAAACTTGATTAAGTAATTTAGAAAGCAATAAAACTAAGAACGACTTCAAGAAATTAATAATGTATTTAGAAATTATTTCCCCTAGTGTTTAACATGTGACCGCTTAAAATATATTCAATTCAATTTCTATTATTTTTTACCAGAGGGATTCACAATTAAAGTTAATACCTTTCTCAAGCATATTAACCCTAATCTTAAATTATTTACCGGAATCTCTTCACTTAGTAATATAACTTAGAATTGCATTAATGTATAATGAATTCCCACACAAATAATTAACTTTCCGGAAGAAACATGTATCTTATCTCTAAGTATACATGTAATTCTCTTCAATTATGCCAATATCTAATTACACATGTAATTTCTCAATCATCATGCATAATATCATATATTGATACTCTAGAATTATCAATCAACAATTAAACAACATAATTGAATCAAGAAGGAATAGAAACTTTATTGAAAATTATAAATCAACTCAAGAGTCACATGAAACCCTAGGTTCCATAATCTTAAATACTCGAATTCTAAGCTATCATAATGAATCTAAAAACGAATTCCATTAAAAACATAAAATAAAATATGGAAAACCCCTTTAGTTGATGAACAATCTCTCCAATCTTGAAGTTGATGTTGCTTTCGCCTTTTTCTTCTCTTTCTCCTTAAGTCTCTTCTCTTCTCTTGTGTCTCGTTTGTTTCTCTAATGTCTCTCCTTTTTTCTTGAAACCCTCAGATATCCTTTTATATATGTATTATAAGGATTTTGTTTTCGTCACCAGACACGGCCTAGGACATGGCCGTGTCCCCAGGTCGTGTAACTTTCTGCACCTAGGTAAATTTTTCAGCATAACTTCAAAACTTTATAACTTCTTCGTTTGAACTCCGAATTGAGTGAAACTTGACTCCTTTTCTTCGTTTTCGATCTTAGAACGTGTTCAAACCTTGAAATAAAAAATTTACTCAATTAAGTATCAATTTCTTTAAAGAAAACAAAAAATATAAGGGAAATACTATAAAATCACTATATGAAATATGTTTAAAATCAGAGTTATCAACCCCCAACATTAACCTTTAGCCACTAACCAGTCTATGACCCTTTGCCTAATAGGTTAGTAACATTTTAGGTGCCTTCCCTATGTCTTTAGGTAGATGACAATTCATCATTATAATTGTCTACTAAGTTACAAAGTGCATTGAAGTCGAAGCCATTGCTAAGATTACAAAGAAAACTATGGAGTCCCCCCTCCAAAAAAACATTCTCTTTAGACTCAAGGTTTCGTACCCACTCATTGTGGCCAACGGATAACAAGTTGAAAATCCTAAGTCTAGGAAGTTTTGTGCTCGACATTATATCAAAAGCCACTATAGCTTGGTGGTATAGCTATTGTAGACAGTCCATTTGTTTGCAAAAATTTTAAGACGTTTTCTTAATTTTTAAGAAACCTATGAAATAAAATTTCCAAAAGTTTTTTTAGATATAGGAAAAGAGGGGGATAAAAAAGAGAAAAGAACAAAAAATATAAATAATAAAACAAAATAAATAACAAAAAAACAAAAAAATAATAAACTTAAATATATAAAAAATTACATATATATAACTTGTTGACATGGCATGCCACTTCAACATATTATGAGACATTTTTAATTAAAAAATGGGGAAGAACAGGTACTTGAGTACCTCTCTATTTTGACGCACGCATGAGTGCCCCATGCCACCCTTCCCTCCCTCCCTCCTTTCCCTTTCTTCCTTCTTTCTTCTTTCCTTCCTATTTCATAATCATGATCAAAGAGCTCCTAAAATAGGATATTTTGTAACCCTAAAAATCTACTCGATTTGATCCCTTTTTTACATCTTAAAATTAAGACAAATTATGGAATAGAAAGGGAAACTTATGTATGATATTTTAATTCTACAATCTAAGGAAATAATAAAGGAAAAGTACACCAGCAAAAAATAATAAAAAAAGATGTCTTTTAGGAAACTTAGTACGTATATCTTCAAATAAATGGAGAATCAAATCTCTTAGCACAACCCATTATGTAATTAGTGTTGTAATTGGTAATAAGATATAGGAGGTTGATTTTATCCAATTAATTGACATAAATAACATCTAAAATTCATCTGAATTTGACAAAACAAAAAAAGAAAAATAAAGACAAATAAAACCCATGAGATGCAACTTGATTTAGTTCCCTAATCAAAAGGGGGAGTTTCTTGGTTAAGAATCTTGAGTCCACATTATAAATAAGGCTCTCTTTCTCACGTTGAAATAGACAATTGCACAATAGAAGGATTAGATTGAGAGAATTCTCAATTTTTATTCAATGTTCTAATTCTAGGGCTTTGGTAAAAACTTGATTTTCATTGAGCAAATTAGAGGTAAAGAGCATGATTTTACTACAAATTGGTAGAGAGTTTTGAAGTTTGAGAAGTTGAGGGTCAAGAACTATTGCTACCTTGCTGGAGACCACCTAGAAAGCCACTAAATGGGCCATTAGCTCATTACTATGCAAGGTAAGCTTCTAGAATCCTTGCTTGTTCTTATTTGTTTTTGTTTTCTTTGTGTTTTTATGAGTGTTGCGTAGTAATTAATTTTGAAATCATGTTTTTATGTATGTAAAGCACTTTTTTGATGCAGTTAATGTAGTAAAGTTAATAGATTTGTTGTTTCTATGATATAATCATCATGTAAGTTCAAATGTGTGTTAATAGTTCTTGATTATTTTGATTAAATTAGGCATTTTCATTAGTGAATTGTAGTAGGTTTATCATGAATCATGTTTGTATAATATAGAATGGGTGTTTGAATATGTGATTGTGGAATTGGATGATACTTCTTGATTATTTTGATTAAATAAAGTGTTTTGATTAAATGAATTGTACTATATTTACCATAAATCATGTTTGAGCAATATAGAATAGATGTCTGAACATGTGACTATTATGGATTTAAATTTTTTGATTTCGTGAAAAAGAAGTTTCTATTAATAATTTTAATAAGCATGCCATGTAAAATATATTTGTAGTTCTATATGGTTTTTGATTAATTTGTACTTTATGTGACTTATTGAACATGTATGCCTTTAATGGGTTTTGTTTTTTTCAAAGGGCTTTTCCCATTTTTTCAAAAAATAAAATAAAATAATGTTATGCCACCTAAGAATTTTCTTTTTAAATAAAAATCTAAATTGACCTTTTTTCAAAATTAGGAATTCCTAGTTTTTCAAAATTTGGACCAAAAAAAAAAAAAAATACTTTTCAAAAACTAATTAATATGTAGATACCTAAAGTGAAATCTTTTTTTAAAATAAAATGAACCAACCCGCTTTTTTACAAAATTATTTTAGAACTATGTGGGCTTAATCTTGGTTAGTAGGTACGTAACAACTTAGGGTGGCCCTAAAAAATACAAAAATGATACTTTCCCTTTTTTTTCTTCCAAATATTAAGCCCTTTTTATTTTAAGGAACTCGTTAAAGGCCTACTTTGTAGATTTCTTCTATGAAACTTTTTTAGTTTTAAAATACATTACCTTCTCAGTCTAATATTTTTGTTTTTTTTTTTCTAAAATTGATTTTTTATTTAGAAAACCGTAGACTAGTAGCTAAAATTAAGGTCCATCCACCCAAAGGCTATAGTTTCACTTTTTTCTCGATTTCAATTGGGTAGTGACTCTACTTTTTAAAAACCTTTTTCTTTTAAAATAAATCTTTTCTTGTATGGTCTAGAAATTTATATTGAGATGGCCGTACTTAATATAAATCAGATTAAGAAAAGAGAGAAATTGATTTTTCAGCTTGATAAATTGGTGACTTTATTAGGGAACGTTGTGGGCTAACCAAATGACAAGTCTATAAAATATTTGGGCCTTTGTGCACAAATAATAAAATAATGATAAGGCTTTGTTTTGTTTTAGTATTAATTTTTTTTATGTATATAGTTATATTAATTTGGGCTTGAGTGATGTAAGAAGAAAGGGAAAAAGAAAAATATAGTCAAACTTGGACTGTCCTACGAGCTTAGGAGAGGAACCATTTTGTAAGTGTCGAGTGATGTGGTGTAACTATTGCTTAGAGTCGAATTGGTTAGCCCTATTTAAGTTTGAATTGGGCTAGTGATTTATTTGAGGCCTTTTGAAACTTAAGAACCTTTTAAAGCCTACCAAATTGCATTCACGAGCCAGCATGAGTCTTCAAGTGAATCATATATAGTACGTTCATTAAAATCAATGGCTACGACGTGGTGGAATTTGAAGATTGTATATTTTTGTAAGCTTTGTAAAAGATTTGTACTTTGTAATTTATTTTTTGTAATCTCTTGCATTTTTGTTAAAAAAAGGAGATATGTAAATTTAGTTTTCTTTGTTTTTTAATTTTTAAGAACTTTTTAGAAAAATAAAGAAAGAGATTTATGTCAACAAGCCTAAAGACCCTGAGGATGTGCTTAAGAGATGGTTTAACTTTTTAGCCCTAAGTAGTACAACTACATCAAAGCAAAGATGGGGTCCATCATATCCTTAATGTAGATTTCTTTCAACCTCACTTTTGTACGAGCCTTGGTTTACTTTTAGAACCTAGAACTTGTAGCCTTCTATTTAGGCTTCACCAGCTATGCTCATTAATTAAAGAATAGACCCAATTACTGAAGGCTCAAGATCTACCTTCTGAACCTTAAAAAGGGTGCTCGTAGCACTTTTAATAACTTATTGGGGGTGAAGAAAAACGAAATAGATTAGGCTATGAAGGATAATAATGGGTGGTATATAAAGCTATACTATTTACTAGACTGGTTTATAGGAAAGTCTTGATACCAAGAGAAGCGTGACATCCTTTATGGGGGCTATCAATGATGGTAACGTAACCACTACCATGTGTATATCTTAGTAATATTTGGGACTGTCTTGTTTCGAGACAGAGTGTTTAATATCCACTTTCAGGTTCTAGAGATAGTAGCCCAGTTTTTAGAAGGGAAATTATATGTCTCAACCCTCTTAATTGAGTAAATTAGATTACTGAATTACCTCAAGATCAAAAGACATGGAGACATGAAGACTTCCTAGGCCTACTTATGATTTGGTTTGTTAGCCACATGACAATTCACCAACTCAAGTTCCATAAGGTCGAGTTTGTTATGAAGATTGATATAATCACAACTTTTGTGAAGGTCAAGTTGCTAGAAGCCCTAACTCACTATTAGGTTGAGATCCTCCAAAATTTCAATATTGAAGACTTATTCTAGGTTGCTAGATGCTATGATGCTAAGGAAATGATAAAGGGTTGTAGAGACTATGAGGCAGTTCCACTTATTGGGATAAATTGGTGCACATGCTATTATCCAGCTGCTATGATCTGATAGGCTGAGCCCATTCAAACCATAGTCTATAGGCCCTCATTATGACTGGCATCTTGTGATAGATGAAAAAATAGCTTGCATACTCACCATCATTACTATGTAGAGTGAATGATTTATGGTCTTGACACTTTAGCCAAAAGATTTAGCAAGGAATGCTAACAAGTATCAAGCCATGAAAGACTATGTCTACCAACACCTTAAGAAAGTAGGCTAGAAACAGTTTGAGGCCCTGATGTGATGTAGCCAGCTTTAAAGAATCTTACCCTTAAAATGGAAACCTATATGAAACAAGTCTAAGCCTGAATGGAAGTTGTCTATGAAGATGCAAATAGGTTAGGAAGAGTTTAGAAGGCATTGTATAAGGTGGCAAAGCAATAGGCTAAGTCATTAAAGGATCAATTGACAAGAGCTCATGAGAGGATCCGGGAATTGGAGGCACCAGTAGATCCAACCCATCCAGGAAAAGAAAATGCAATGAAGTAGGATCTATTCATTCAGCTAAGAGAAGATCTAGCAAGTAGGATTCTTAACTTAGAAATTTTGTTTGGATTTTAGGAATAACAAGTTGTAATCAAACATCACCATTTGAAGTCCCAATAAAAGTGATATTTTTGCTACATTATGAATTACTTACTAACTCCAACATTAGCATCCGTATGTTCTTATAAGAATTCTTTATCTTATATTTAGTTGTTCATTTTTATTCTTTGTTGTTATTTCATGCATGCAAAAAATAAAAAAGAAAAAAAAAGTAATTTAAAAATGGAAAGAAAAAGAAAAGAGGAAAAATTTTTCCAAAAAAAAAAAAAAAATAGAGAAGAGAAAAAAAGGGGTAAAGAGAAAGGAAAGGTATCACACCAAAAGGGATCATACAAGATTCTTTCCTAACAAGTTTTCAGTGTTTGCCTTTATGTAGGTCCTTCGAAATTAGCTCACAAGCAATATATTCTAGAATAAAGTCCCATAATCACTCGATTAAGATCTAGAATGACGACTAACACAAGCAACATTGGCAACATTGGTAATGCTAGTAACATTAACACTAAAGTCCCCATTGATGCAAGAGTCAAACTTTTAGAGCAATCAATGAAGAGCATAGGTGACAAGATGGACTTTTTGATTGATAGTTGCTTTGGTAGAAAATTTCAAACCATATGCAAAAGGGATTACCATAAGCCAATAAGAAAGGGAAGAGACAAGCCCAGAATATCTACAACTAAGAGTAGAATCCAAGGTCGATCTAAGGGTTTAAGGAAGGAATTTGAGGAATAGAAACAAATGGAAAAGAAGTTGCTATAGCAAATGAATAACAAGATGAAGGCCTTTGAGTAACAAGGTAGGTTCGAGCAAGCAAATATCACTGGCATAGTTGTATAAGATGGCTTGACTTTCCTAGAAAAGTTTAAGGTACCTGATTTTGAGAAGTATGATGGAATTGGTTGCCTAAAGTTACAAACCTAGTTGTATGTCAAAAAAATGAGCAAGTATACCCATTATGATCATTTAATAGTCTAAACATTTCACCATAGTTTAACCAATTTATCTTTGACTTGGTATACTCAACTTGACCTCAATTAAACCAATACTTAAGAGAAGCTAGTTTGAGCCTTTTATGAGTAGCATAAGTTCAACGTGGAAGTTGCACCCTCTATATGGGATCTAGGAAGCCTTTGAAAGAGCTTATTGAATTGTTTAAAGAATATGCTCAGAGATGGTAGGCTCAAGTTATAAGGGTATCCATACTAATCCCAAAAAGGAGCTAATGTTCACCTTTATCAATACCTTATAGAAGTGCTACTTCACACATCTCATATCACTTGCCTTAGCCTGTTTTGTTAAAGTGGTAACAACGAGGTGTAGAATAGAGAGCACTATCGCATCTGGTAAATTACCTACTTTAGAAGCCTAAGACAACAAACCTATCCCTATTAGGCTTAGTAAACAAAGGGAAAGAGCCCATTACAAGTGTGATAACCATTAATTGAAATCTAGCATCTACCCTACAAACACCTTACCAAATTACTCTAAACCCAATAGCCTTCATAACTCCAACCTAACCATATCAGCCACTTGATATGAGGTGAGCAGACCTATCAAATTCTAATATAGTGGATGTGAGTATGAGTTGATCCCTTAGAGACCCTGAATATTAGTACGAGCCTTAGCTTTACTATTTAACCGAATAAATTCAATTCAAGAACTTAATTCTATAAACTAAAATTTATAGTAGCTAATTAATTTAATATCAAGAATTAAACAAGAAAGCAAACTATTAAAGATTAACTTCAAGACTCAACGTCGTGCCTAGATCTTGATTCTCTAGATTTGTACATGCAACTTTCCTAAAAATAATCTAATTAAATCTTCAATTTCTTCTTGACTAGGAGAAATCTCTTCTAAAATTAATAATTTTCTCACGGTTATTAACCTTAATCTTTAGATTACCTAATAAAATCTCTTCCCCATAATGTAATCCAAGATCACATTAACCGTGCAACAAATTCTCTTAAAAATGTAATATTAAAGTTAATATTATACTTTTAGAAAAGTCTTGCAATTTATCTCTAACATTGCATGAACTTTCATTAATTATGCTAGACCTAATTATACAAGAAATCTCTTAATCTTCTCGTATAATATTAAATTTAAATTAATAACCTATAGAATTATTAACCTAAACATATAAGAACACATAATTGATTTAAAAGAAAATAGAGATCTCTATTAAATCTCAATAAAATCAATCATCACATGCAAGATCTTGGTTCACAAGACCTAGATACTATAAATTTACTCTCTACACATCATAAAATAGAAAATTAAAATCAAGCAATAGAAAAGAATAGAAGAAAGGATCATGATAATCCATAAAGGTTGAATCTTGAGTCTTCTCTTTGCTTTGCTTGCTTGAGTTGTCTTTCCTTAAAAAGTCTTAAAAAAAATTATGCTAAAAGTCCTTTAGAAAACCTTAACAAAGCCTTATATAGTAAGTAAACAAATTAGGTCAGTTGGAATTGATACGAACGAGGACATGACTGTATCCCTTGATCGTATCCTCTATTATGATCGGCTTTTCCCTTTCTCTCTCTTTCTCTCTCTCTCTCTCTCTCTCTCTCTCTCTCTCTTTAACTAGGAATGACATGACTAAGGACATGGTCATGTTGTTTGATCATGTCCTAGGCTATAATAGTTGAAAACAAGCTTCAAAGTTGCTTGGAAACGATAAAGTCATATCGTTCAGTTGTGTTGATTTTTAAATATTTATAACTTGCTCATTTTAGCTCCGAATTGAATGAAATTTGTTTCTATCTTCTTATTTTTATGCATAGATCATTAGAAAACCTATAAAATAAAATTTTACTTAATTAAGTATCATTATCTAAAAATAAACTTAAATTTCAAGGGAAAATAATAAAAAATCACTAATTAAAATATAACCAATTTGAAACTCATCACCACCATAAGCCTAACCTAATCGACCTCCCCTTAGAAGATTCACCAATATTCTAGTTCGCTTAAGCCAAGTCTCAGCCCACTTGAGAGGTAACTATCTCATTGACTTTGAGCTACCTAATGAGAGATATAGATCTAGAAACTTTGACCCTGATGCTAAATGCGAATACCATCTTGGGCAAGTGGGCCATTCTATTGAGAAGTGTTAGAGGTTTAGAAATAAGATCCAGGACTTAATTGATGCCAAAAGAGTATAGCTAGACTTTATTGAGACTCTAAATGTCAATAATAACCAACTTCCTAATCATGTTGCTGTAATCAACATAATTAGTATCGAGGAACTTGAGCTTAGGATAGATTTAGAGGAGATGCCTATCTTTGCTAAACAAGTCACTTGGCTCCTTAGAGAAAAGGGACATTTGAAGGGAATTGACCTCCAAGATAGGACTTGTACTAAGCTAACCATCTATCTATTGCTTTAGAAAGGTAAGGTAAGGCAAGGAAGGAAGAAATATAGGAGATTACAATAACCTATCCTTGAAATCCTACCTGTAGATAGTTAAAGGAACATAAGTTAGCAAGGGACCTATGGTTGTGTTACTAAGTCATAGTTATGGAAAATTTGAGTATTTGGTGGATACATGGGTGGTGCCTATAGTATATACTGAAGAGGTGTCGATTAGATGGGGGCTTAAGTTTGAAGAAGAAGATAAAGTGGACTACATGGTTGGGATAGTAAGGTCAAGCCTAAAGTTGATTATGATTCAACATAATAAGTAACCTAAGGAATAATCTATGAATGACGAGACTAAAAAGTATGTATTCAATGTCCCGATTCCTCTCGAGAATTGTAGGGAGGCACATTTTGATTATCAAAATCTCTACTAATTAAAGATTCCCACATTAGTTGGAGGGATTACCATGATAGGCGGAATTTGTAGCTTAAGAGAAGAATTAAGACAAAACATGCGAGCACAAGCAGAGAAAGAATCTAAGTTGGATGCTTTTAATAAAATGATTTAAGGCTAGTGAATATAAGATAATGGATAAGCTAGCCAAGGTTCTAATTGAAATTTCCCTTAGTATAGAGGCTTAGTGTGGCCATTTCCTTTTTCCCGTAACTCCTTGGTTGAAAAGGCAATCTAATCAATAGTCAATATGGAAGTGATTTTGGGTTACAATTTTTTTGACCAAGTATGCATGATTCATGGAAAGAAAGATGGAAACAAAGGCCTTACATTCCAAAAGAGGCAGATTAAGACTTGTCACCTAAGGTATGTGCAAATAAGAAATGAGTTAATCTGAACCTACTTCATTAGAAGGAAAAAGGGTGATCGGCCATACAATAACCTTATGACCTTCCTACTACTCGAGGAAAGTTTCGTTAGACTAGTACTAGAAGCAATAGTTAAAGAAGAAGATTAGCTTAAAGCGTCGGCAACTCTGCAGAAATGGTTTACCTTTCCCCTAATGAATAAAGTTGCTTTAGAGTAAGGATTGAGCTAAGGTATAACATTCATTGAGTTTTTCTTCTCTTTGTTTAGTTGTCATTGTTCATGATTGAGCCTTAGTGCTTCACTAATAAAGTTGGTTCTCTCAGTTGTTTTCCCTAATATATGGTAATAAATTTACCTTTCCTCTTCATGTTTACTTTCTACTTTCCCTTGTTACTCATCTCTTTCCTTTTTTGTCCATATTTTTCAAAACTAATGTTCTTGACAAATGCTGGGGATATCATATACCCATAAATGATGAAAATACCAATTTTTATGTTCAAGTCCAACCCTACTAGGTTAGTTATTAGGGATGATATTGATAGTTATAGAGAAATTTAAGAGAGTCGACAAAAATATGAGCAGGGTCGTATATCTATCAATGAGCCTATTGAGTTGATTAATTTAGGCTTAAGCAATAGCTCCAAGAACCTAAGAATTGGAAGTAGTTTATCACTAGAATGGAAAAGGAAAATGATCGAGTTATTGGCTAAATATATCAATGTATTTGCTTGGTCTTATGAAGACATACTAGGAATATGAAGACATGCTAGGATTGGATCCATCCATTGTAGTCCATAAATTACCTACCGGGGGAGACATTAAGCCTAAGAAGTAGAAGCTTAGGTGTTTATGGCTTGATATCTTGCTAAAGATAAAGGAGGAAGTTAAGAAGTTGTTAGAGGTTGGGTTTATCAAAGTGTCAGATTACCACAAATGGGTAGCAAACATAGTGTTGGTTATGAAGAAAAATGGGAAAGTACAAATATGCATAAATTTTTGGGACTCAAACCTAGCCAATCTTAAAGATAATTTCCCATTACCCCACATCGATGCTTTGGTAGACAATGCCACTCGAAACCACCTATTCTCCTTCATGGATGATTTTTTAGGGTACAATTAGTTAAGGATGGCTAAAGAAGATAAGACTAAAACTACTTTTATCACCACATGGGGAACCTTTTTCTACAATGATGCTCTTTGGCCTAAAAAATGTTGAGGCAATTTATCAAAGGGCAATGATGACTCTTTTACATGACTTAATGCATAAGAAAGTTGAAGTGTACATAGATGATATGATTGCCAAGTTCAAGAAAACGAAAATATGTAGAAGTATTAAGGAAGTTACTCAAAAGGCTACACCAGTTCTTGTTGAAACTAAACCAAAAAAAGTGTACGTTTGGGGTCATGTCAAGGAAGTTATAGGGATTCATAATCAGCTATAAGGGCATTGAGGCAAATTCAAATAAGGTAAAGGCGATTCTAGAACTACCTTCTTTGTACACACTTAAGGAAGTTAAGGGTTTGTTAAGGTGACCAAATTACATTGCTTGATTCTTATCATAACTTATAGATAAGTGTCGTCTCTTATTTAGATTATTAAGGAAAAATGCTCCTTTAAATTGGGACAAAGAGTGCAAAGAGGCTGTTCACCAGATTAAGGAGTATCTTATGAATCCTCCAATTTTATTTGCCCTAAAGTTAGGGCAACCATTGTTTTTATATCTCATTGTCCTCTTAGAATCTATGTGATGTATGCTAGGGTAGAAAGATGAAGAGAGAAGAGAAAAGGCCATTTATTGTCTAAGAAAGAAGTTCACTAAAGGAGAGCAGAGGTATTCTGACATAGAAAGGACTTTTTGTGCATTTGTATGTGTAATGCACCGACTTAGGCAATACATTTTGTACTGTATAATAGATCTATTGACATGATCCCCTTAAATACTTAGCTAAGAAATTGGCTCTAATTGGAAGAGTCTCTAAATGGCAAATGATGCTGTTCGAGTTTGACATAACCTATGCGAACCAGAATTCAGTCAAGGTGAAAGCCTTGATAGATCAATTGACCAAATACCTAATGGAAGAGGGATCTAAGGATAGGGAAGTCCGCTTCTCATATAATGATATCTTGGTAGTAGAATACAATCTAGACCTCTTTAAGTGGAGGATGTAGGATAGGGGTAGTATTAATATCCCCCAAAGGTAGTTGATTCCCTATTGTGGCTAGACTTACATTTTCCTACACTAATAATATTGTAGAATATTAAGCTTGCATCTTGGGTCTCAAGGCGACTATAGATATGGGAGTCCATAGGTTGGAACCCATTCCCATTAAAAGATGAAGGGGACAATGGTGAAGTAGACATGATAGTTGAAGAGTTCATTAAGAAGTTCTATAAGGAACTTAAGTTGCAAAAGTGTACGGAGACTCATCTATAATTATTCTTCAAATAATCGGTGAATATAAGATGAAGCATCCAAATTTGGTGCCTTACCATCAATACTTTGCTAAATTGATAAATCTTTTACATATATATCAAGAACTTAGAATTAGGTTATGAACGCTCTTGCTACACTAGTCTTCGTGATTCAGGTGTTAGATGAGATGGAAATACAACACTTGAAGATTATAGTAGAAGACAAGCCCGCTTTATGCATGTTGATAGAAGTAGCTAAAGATAAGAAGTCGTGGTTCCTTGACATCAAATATTTTCTTTAGACTGGTACATACTTAGAGGTAGCAAGTAAGAAAGACCAAAGGATGTTAAGGAGGTTGGTAAGTCACTTTTTACTTAGTAGGGCTATGCTATATTGATGATTATTTGACACCATGTTATTAAGATGTATGGATGAAGATGAAGTAGGTATTTTAATGAAAGAGGTGCATAAAGGGGTATGTAGTCCACATATGAATGGGCACATGTTAGCTTGGAAAATCATGTGAATGGGTTATTATTGGTCTATGATGGAATAGGATTGTATCATGCACATGAGGTACCATCACCTATACCAGGTATATTCTAATTGTTTGAATGCTCCTGCTCAAGAGTTATATTTTTTATCTTCAGCATAGCCATTTTTTATGTAAGGAATAGATGTCATTGGTTTAATTGACCTGAAAGCATCAAATGGACACAAATTTATTTTCGTGGTTATTGATTATTTTACAAAATGGGTGGAAGCTTCCTTTTATGCAAACATCACCAAAAGGGTAGTGATCAGGTTCTTGAAATAGGATAAAATTGCTCGATATAGAGTGCCAAAGTTGATTACCACAGACAATGGCACAAACCTTAATAACAAGCTCATGATTGAATTGTGACAGCAGATTGGGATCATTTATATGAATTCCATACTGTATAGGCCACAGATGAATGGGGTAGTGCAGGTCGCCAATAAGAACCTTAAGAGGATTATCGTAAAGATGATAGTGACCTACAAAGATTGGCATGAGATGTTATCTTTTGTACTCATAGCTTACACAACTTCCATTAGAGTATCAATAGGAGCTACACTTTTCTTGTTGAAGTGGAAATACCCACCCTTAGTGTATTAGTTGAAAGTCAGTCAAACCAAACTGAATGGGTTAAGAAAAGGATCGAGTAGTTAAACTTGGTAGATGAGAAGAGGTTAGTTGCGTTATACCATGGGTAGTGCTATCAACAAAAGATGATGTGAGCTTTTAATAAGAAGTTACGACCTAGACAGTTCTCAATAGAAGACCTGGTGTTAAGGAAGGTCTTACCAAATGCTTAAGATGCTAGAGGGAAGTTCTTCCCTAGCTATGAGAGTCCTTATGTGGTAAGAAGAGAATTTTCTAGAGGAGCATTGATTTTGTCCTAAATGGATGGTCTATGTTTGATGGACCTAATAAACATTAATGTAGTCAAGGTGTACTACCCTTGAAATCAGTGGAATGATATTAATTTTTCATCTCCAATTCTGAATCCTCTATGAATTGATTTTTTCATTCTTTACATATAAAGTAGATATCCCCAACTATCATCTACATTGGATGGGTCATCAACTACTCTCTACCATAACGACAAGTTCTTCTCAATCCCCATATCATCTCTCCTAATCTACATATATACACACCCAAATAAATAAAAACAAAGAAAAACCTCAATCATGAACATTGATAAACTACTAAAAATCCTTAAATGCTATGCCTTAATCTTTCCTTTTCTAGGGCTGGGATTGAATGAAAGAGAAAGGAAGGAAGTGGAATCGATGCCAAAGATGGAAAGAGAAGGCCGTTTGAGCTTCCAAACTCCCATGCCCAACCCTACTGAAGATTGGCCAATTCATTAAGTCTCTAAGTTGAGAGCTGATTATGGGCTCTTCAGTTTAGAACTACTATTGGTGAGCTAGAGCAGGTATGCACTCATTCAAAACTTCAGCGTATGATATCTTGTAAGAGCCCTAACCCATTATACACCTAACCCTTCCATTTATGTGGATAGGATATCTCACTAAAGGGTTTTCTTAAGACAAACCATAAGGAGCCTTATCCCTAAGAAAGCCTTAGTACTATTACCTATGGATAAGATATCTCATCAAAGAATCTCATTTATTAAAACATACAATTCCACAAGAGACAAATTATATTGAGAGAATTATTAAGTTTTTTTTCCATGTTCTAGTTCTAGGGTTTCGATAAAAACTTAATTTTCTTTGAATATATTGGAGGTAAGGAGCACAATTTTACTCCAAATTAGTGGAAGGATTTTGAAGTTTGGGAAGTTAAGGGCTGAGAACCATTGTTGCCTTATCGGAAACTACACATAAAGCACCTAAATTAGCTACCGATTCGTTATTGCACGAGGTAAGTTCCTACAATCCTTGCTTGTTCTTGTTTTATTTGTGTTTTTGATACATGTCGTGTACTAAATAATTGTAAAATCATATTTTTAGGTATGTAAAACACTTTTTTAGATTCAATTATTGTAGTATAGTTAATAGATTTATTGTTTTTATGATATAATAATCCTATAATGATCATGTAAGTTCAAATGTGTGTTAATAGTTCTTGATTATTTTGATTAAATTAGGTGTTTTGATTAATGAATTGTAGTTGGTTTATCATGAATCATGTTTGTATAATATAGAATGGATGTCTAAATATGTGACTATGGAATTGGATGCTACTTGATTATTTTGATTAAATTAGGTGTCTTGATTTAATGAATTATACTATATTTACCATGAATCATGTTTAGGCAATATAGAATGGATGTCTGAACAAGTAACTATAATGGAATTAAATGTTTTAATTTCATGATAAATAAGTTTCTGTTAATAATTGTAATAAGCATGCTATGTAGAATATGTTTTTTATTCTATATGGTTTTGATTAATTTGTACTTTATGTGACTTATTTAGCATGTATATCTTTAATGGATTTTTTTTAAAGGGCTTTCACCTTGTTTTTTTTTAAAGTTATGCCACCTTAGAAAAATGTTTTTTCTTAAATAAAAATCTAAGTTGACCTTTTCTTCAAAATTAGGGTTTTCTAGTTTTTCAAAATTAGGACAAAAAATTTATATATATTTCTTAAACTAATCAATATGTAAATATTTAAAGTGAAATCTTTTTCTAAAATAAAATGGACCAACTGACTAAATTTTTTATAAAATTATTTTAGAACTATGTAAGCTTGATCTTGGTTATTAGGTATATAGGTACTTTGGGTAGCCTTAGAAAATACAAAAAAGAAAAAATATTTTCTCTTTTTTTTTTTCAAATATTAAGCCCTTTTCATTTTAAGAATCCCTTTAAGGGGTTGCTTACTTTGTAGACTTCTTCTATGGAATTTTTTAAGGTTTTAAAATACATTATCCTTTGGGTGTGGTATTTTTGGTTTCTTTTTCGATTTTTTTTTTTGTTTTTTGGAAAATTGTAGATTGGTAGCTGAAATTATGGTTGATCCACCAGTAGGCCCTAATTTCACTTTTTCATTTTAATTAAGAGATGGTTCCACTTTTTAGAAACCTTTTTTCTTAAAAAAAAAAAAAAAATTCTTAGTTTAGTTGAGAGATTTATATTGGGCAGGCCAGACTTAATACAAATCGGGCTAAGAAAAGAGAGAAACTGATTTTTTAGCTTGACACCTACAATCTAATGGTTAAGTCGAGGTAGCTAACAAAACCATCCTCAACAACATTAAGAGGGTAGACCAAGCATAAGCTAAATGCGTAGATGAGCTCTTAAATATTCCATGGGGGTATCGAGCTACACATCAGATATCAGTTAGCAAAACTCCCTTCCACCTACCAGTAGAGTTGGAGCTCCCTAATACTCAAGCCCAGTCCTTTGACACAATAGCAAATGATTCCATTTTGCACACCATGGACACTATTGAAGAAGTGCAAGACTTGGTAGTTGCTTGTATAGCTACCTGCCAGCATGGGGTGGCTTTGCACTATGATAAGAAGGTTAAGCACAAGGAGTTTAATGTTGAGGACTTAATCTACAAAAGGTTACAAGCTATGGGTTTGTAAGAAGGATAAGGGAAGCCACCACTAATTGAGAGGATCCGATCAAGGTAAGAGAAAACTTGAGAAATGGAATGTGTCGACTAGAGAGGCTCGTTGTGAGCTCATACTATGAACATAGAATGTAAATAATCTTAGATTATATTTTGATTAAATTAATGTACTCTATCCTCTTATACTTATTGGAAAGTTAATGAAAATGAACTTGTTCTACAAATTTGTCACCATTTTAATTAAGTATCGTTACTTTATTAGTCCATCCTATGATGCATGAATGAACAACAAATTGATCAAATCCTTATAAAGGATTCCTTATCACTATAGCTTTTAGGCTCTAGAAGGTTGGAACACCACTAGCTTAACCCCCTTAGGTAACCTCAATGGTAGGGAACATTGCCCTTTGAAACCAAGGAACTCTCACTCGGGCTGGTTGGAACCTTACTGGCTCGACTTCATATATGACCTTAGCTATTAACAGCTAAACAGTTCCCTTGGGGAAGTAATCCTAACTCTCCCCATAATACCCTGAAGTACAATAGTAACTCTGAAAGCAAAAATAGTAATAGACAACAACTGAAGAAAAACATTCAAGTTCATTTCATTTTTAAAATTTGTAACTCAAACAATAGGTTGACATATCAGCTTAAAGGACTTTACAATGAATTCGTACAAAACAAAATCATAGAAAAAGAAGGAGAATGAAAAGAACAAAATGAGGAGATGCACTTTGCATTGGATCCACCCATTCAGATAAGTTCATAAAGTCTAGGACTTTAATCTACTCAATGGATAGACCAAAAGAAAATTAGAGCTAGAGGAGCTTTAGGAAGATAAGGAGGGCTACCGCTTTATTCTTTGTCACCCTTAGGTGCTATGAGGATGACCTGATCTTTAACTTGACCCTCTCGTAGAGTAGGAGCAAGTGGGGCTTCTTTAGTTGAAGGACGAGAACATATTTACTTAAGACTTTATTAATAGGTAGCAATTAGGACTTCAAGCTTTGGAGTTGGTCTCTCCTCTTCATCTAAAAGAACTTAATAATTTTAAGCCTTGGTAATGCTCCTAGACTCTATCCTTAACACCTAACCCTCCTTAGTAGCAGCCTCTTCACAAATGTTGTCCCACTTCTTAGACTTAAAGAAGTTTTCAATAACCTTCTACTTAATGGTTGAGTATATGGTCTCCGTACTCTCCAGATCGATGATATACTCTTTCATATCACTAATGCCCTTCATTAGTTCCTTCATCTTTATCTCCATCTCTCCATTTTGCTTGGCTAAGCTCATGGATAGATCCTTAGTAGCTACATATTCCCCTTCGTTGAGTATGAGGTTAGTCTTTGGTCTGGTTACCTTAGCATTAATCTCCTTATTGTAGGAGTTAAGATCATTTGCCTTCTATTTCAGCTTAGCCATTGACATATGCTCAACTTCTAGCTCTCCCCTTGACTTAGCGATCTTGGTGCTAATCTTCTATTGGTCTCCCTAACCTCTTACTAAAGCTTCTTTAGCTTAGCTTTGGTCTCCTTGGCTTGGTATAAAAGGGAATCAAATTTGTTAGATTTATGGCTAAGCAATGTCTTCGCATGATGGTGACACTTTTACTTTGCATCAACTAGCCCTTTGGCTACCTTTACCTTTTTGTAACCCTCCTTAAAATGTCCAAAACATTTCAACATTAGGCTATTGTACAATAAAATTGAGTAAAATACTAACATTAGGAAGATACTCAGAAAATAAGGAACAAACTAAGTTAAAAGTATGATGCTTAGTAGGTGATCCAATGTGCAAAGATGACCTTGGGTGTCCTCAATACTTGAGAAGTTATCAAAGTCCTTCTCGAAGATTACCTAATCCTTTGGTTAACGACAACTGTAGGAGTTTGCTACGTTCCTACTTACCATTGTCCCCTTTAGTAAGCTCAATGTTTCGAGAAGTGTACATAACCTTAACTTCTTGAGCACCACCCTTACATGTGTAGATTCCTCCATCTTGGCCTTTAAGGCCTCCCCCATCTACTTAGCAGCATATAATGGGGGCCCATGGGGTAGTCCTCTATTTCATTAAACTTCCCGATGCTGTAGACCTCATTAGTGTCCTTTTCTACCTCCACTAAGGTGTGGACCTCCTGAACCCTCTTCAGTAGTTGATTAGATGACTCTACCTTGATAAATGTGTGAAACCACACACTTATCTAAAGGATTTCTCCAACAATTATATGTGATTTAGTAGATCTTTTAGTTTAAGTGTACAAATTTCATTAAATCACATATAATCTCTCAATGTAAGTGTAATTCATATTTTTGTGTATTAGTGCTCAAAAGTCACATATACTTGAAGAATTTATGCTCTTAGTGCTTGTTCTTTCAAGTCCTAAGACTACTATGTAGTAATAGCCCCTGTTTGAGAAGTTGAAAGAGAAGATAAGATAAAGACATGAAGACAAGGAATACTGGCTTGATGGTAATCCTAGCCACTGTTAAGTTGACGTCCTGAATAGAAAGGATTCAAGTGGCAAAAATATTGGAATATATTGGCTTAACGGTAATTCTAGTTACCATCTTGTTAGTTGAAGACATGAAGAATTGACTTGAGCAACCATTAAGTTGGTGCACTTACTTGCATTAGGAACAGAACACTTGTAAGTGTCATAAAGAGTAGGCTATACCATCTTGGTGATAGTTCTAGTTATCGACATGATGGTATAATAAACCTATGAAGTAAAATATGCCATCTCATTAAGGATCAAAAGGATTGATGATTGCCATGTGTCCATCAGCTTGATGGCTGCTTAGCCTATTGTCTTATCGATAATGGCTTGATATAAAAGTCCTCCCTCATTTTGCAATAGATGATTTTGGAGAAATCCTAGGGTTTAGGGTTTTAGCTCCACCACTCTCTTCATCCTTAGGTCATCTTAGGCTAGTTTTAGAGTAGTTTTATGATTTCCATGACATTTTCTTGTAGTTTCATTCTTGTATTATAGAGTTCTAGTGGATTTTATCATTTTTCAAGGATTGGGTATCTAGATTTCCATTGTATCCATGGAGATTGTTGGAGAAATCTTGAGGAACTCCATTGTTAAAGTTGAGGAGCTTGGTTTTGTAATGTTCTCTTTACTTTTTTCATATTTAATGCAATGTTTATTTTGATCTTCTTATGTATTATGTGTTGAATGTTTATTTTCCATGAATTTGATGAATATGCTTATTGTGCTTATGGGTAATATGTAAACATGATGAAGTAGATGTAGCTATTGATGTCCATGTATTGTGATAATGTATACTTAGAATTTTACTTAGTTTTATATAACAATTAAATATAACTCAAGTTTTTGGTTAATGTTGAGCTAGGTAGCAGTTCCCATGTGTCGAACCTCCCTACTTGTTATCTTAATAGGGTCTAGATACTATAAAAGGATTTGAAAACCCTAAGTAAAATCTAGGATTCTTAATTTAAATGGATAATTCTTGAGAATTAGAGCTCAAATCCTTGTATACATGTTAAGCTAAAATTGGTTAGGATGAGAAATCAATTCTAACATGTTTATTTAAGTAGTAATAGGACTTGAAAGACTAGCTAATGGTGTAGATGAGAGATTGGTAATACAATGCCCTTACTAAGATAGAATTTGTGAAATGAAAGTGGGATAAATTCTATGAGTATGAGTAAAATCCATGTTTAGGCTATCATAAATACTCTAATAGCATGCCATAATGATTTCAAATGATTGTTTGCTTGCTATTCGTATATCTTTTTGTAAAGAAAACCACATCCCAATATTGCAAAATTTATTGAAATCCATACTTAATTCCATTGTTGTTTTTATTTTCTTTTAGATAACTTGCATGCTTTCTTTTGAAATTGTTTAATTGAATTGCCTAGGTTAGAGAAGAACTAAAAAAACTTAGAACATAGTTATCTTTCTAAACTACAGTATTTCCTTCACCATAAAATACAACCTTAATTGCTATCATTTGTGCATAACATGTACTATAAATTGATTAGTATGCTCGCCATTAGTTCACTATTTCCACACAATATTTTCTAAAAATTATAAGTGAGTTCAATTTCTAGTATAGTATTTCATGTTTCTTAAAAAAGGGGCAAATTACTATCATTTGCACGTAACAATGTGGAAAGGTGACCACAACACTAAGTTTTTGACATCGTTATTGAGAAAGGCAAGAAAAGTGAGAGTTAACTAATATTATATTAGTATTTCTCTCTAAGACTAAGCTTAAATTAGAGTAGATTTAGTTATAGCTAAAGTTAGTCTTACATGCTTTGAGTGGAATTGCATCTTTCTTTTGATGAGAACTTTAGTGTGTTTGTTTTTGTGGTTTTGTAGGATTGATGAATAGGGTATTAAAGGAGTAGTTTGATTGTTCGGTAAAGTGATAAACCTCTTGCCACAAGTTATATTAGGTTGGGATTATTGAAACCCTTTGTATTTGGCTACTTAGGATTACCCTTATGTTCAAATTCCAAAACCTTTGTTATTTTATGCAAAGGAGAGGAGTTGTAATTTGATTTTAAGGTTAATAGAACATTTCATAGATGACTATGGGAAAAGAGGACATTTGCTAAGATGGAGAATTTGAATGAAGATAACAGATACGGTGTTGGTATAAGAATTAGTGTGAATATGGATGAGATGAATAGAAAAGGATATCAAAATTGATTTAATGGGAAAAATGGAAATGTGAATGGTAACGGGTTGAATGGTATCAATATTAGTGGTAATGGGAATGAAAACCACAAAGATTTATGGGAGTACACTATACAAACCATGGATAATTTTACACCAACAATAGCATGGCTCATTATCCAATCAACAATTTTGAGCTTAATCTTACATTAACACAAATGGTATAGATGATGAAACTTGGTGGAAGTGTCTTAGAAGACATGAATGAACACTTATAGAGTTTTCTCCAGTTGTGTACGACATTTAAAAGCAATAGTATTTTTGAGGATGTTATTTGATTAAGGTTATTCCCATTCTTCTCGAGAGATAAAGCCCAAAGCTGGTTGTATTCTTTACCACCTCATTCTATTACTACTTGAGGAACAATTGGCCAAGAAATTCTTAGCAAGATTCTTTCCTCTATACAAAATGATGAATATGAGGAATAACATCACAATGCTCTACTAACATGATGAAGAATCTTTGTATGAAGCATAGGAACGATACAAGGAAAGATTGAGAAGATGTTTGCACCATTACCAATTTGGTTGTTAGTTCAAACTTTCTATAATGCTCTATTAGGAAATTTGTAGTCCATGATCAATGTGGTGCTTAAGGGTAACTTAATGAGAAAAAGTCTTGGGGAAGCATATGAATTGATGAAAGAGATGGCTTTTAATTCCTTTGGATGGCATGTTGAGAAACAAATGCTAGAAGAGTGGCTAGCATAGAAGAAGAAACAAATTTAGTGTGACAACTTCACAAGTTACTACCCTCTTTAACAAATTAAATAAGATGCTTGATGCCAAAGTGGGTTCGAGCCAAAATATTGGATGTAAGAAGTGTGGTGATATGGATCATGATTAGTACAATCACTGCCAATGTTGGCATGGGCAACATCAAGGCATTGAGGAAGTCAACTATATGAATAACTTTTAGTAAAGAGGACCAAACAAATGGAATGCATATCTAAACAATTTTGCTTAATGGTGTAACCAAAATTATAACTTTACATACGGGAACAATCAGCCCAATGGTAAAAAATTTCCCCCCTCTTCTAGTACCATAGCAAAGACCCTAGTTAAATTTCTAATCACAAAGAGAGAAGGAGAAAAATGACTTGTTGAGGAGGTTATCCACTCAAGAATCTGGTATGAAAAATGTTTAGATTAGTTGCAACAAAATTTCTGAAATACTAGGTGCCAGACTGGAAGGCACATTATTGAGCAATATTGAAAAGAATCTGAGAGAGTAAGTAATAATAGGAGTAGCTACAAACATTTAAGCTGGAAGTCAAAAGATGCAAATGTGATTGGGAGTGATCATAATAATTGTAAGAGAGATCATCTAGCTATTGAAGACTCTGATGAAGAAGAAGTTGATGAGGAATTTGAGATAATTGAATAGAGTGTGTTAGAAGAGGAAGAGTTGGAGATCCTTATTTTAGAAGAGATCAAAGAAGAAGAAGAAATAGAAGAAGAGGCTAATAGTGAAGAATTGGAAAGGTTAATGGTAGAAGAAGAATTCGAGGGGATGGTTGAAGAAAAGCAAGTCAAGATGTTGAATAGAGAGGAAGATCGCTTCAAGGATAGCCAATACATGGAATTTGATGATTCCACTCCCATTCAAAGTCAGGTAATTGACGAGAATGAACCAAAAGAGGAATCATTACTTGCGTATGCATTAAGCAAGTGCACCTGGTTAAGTCATAGTATAGATAAAATGGATGCGAGTCTAAATGTTGATCCCATAAAGACCGTGAGTGTGAGAATCTTAGATTACTTGAAATTAACCTTAAGTCACCAACTATCTAACTTAATAGTGTAGGTTAATTGTGATTAAAAAGTAAAGATGAATAAGGAATAATAAATACACTAAGAACAATAAAATAACTAAACTAAATAACCAACACAAAATGAAATAAATGAGCATAATTCAATTAATTAAAGAGAGAGTAATCCTTAGTAAATCGTTATTATTTACTACCTAGTTCTATACAACTTTTCGATCTTTGTTAATTAAGCCAAAATATTATAGAATTAACTAGATTAATATCCAAAATAGCACAGAATAACTATAGAATATATATGCTAAATTCACATTATTAAATACACCATACACTTAAGCTTTTGCTTGTCTTGAAGTAAAACATTAAAAAAATATATATATCTTAAGGACAAGACAATTAAAATTTTCTCTTTTACAAAAGTACACCCACAACTATAATTACCTTAGCAAAAATTCTTTCAATGTTACCCTTTTTCCTTAACTTAATAATGTCTTTGGAACACTTAAAATGAACTCTTTCAGAACAACTAAATTTCAATAATCAATCCTAATAATTTAGAGGTAGCCTTACCATTTAAACAAAAACTAAATTAGAGATTAAAACAAACATCAACTAACTAGGAAAAAGTTATAGAATTTTGCTTACTCTTATTCAAGCGGAGAGAAATCTTCTCTTAACTATTTTTAGTTGAAAAACTAGATCGGATGCATGATACATCAATTCATTTTTTGATTGTCTCTCCACTTCTTTCAATTTTCATTAAGAGATTTTTTAAGTTCAATTAATTCCTTTATTAAAATTTAACCCCTTTTACTATTTAGTAGTTGTCAGCAGGAAAGCGCCCTACTCTTTTGTAGGATCAACGTTGGTCTTTAACAACTTTAATTAAATTTCCTTTTTGTAGATTGGTAGTGAGAAAGATTTTTGCTTTTCTAAGGGACTAAGATTGATCCTTACCAATCTTAAGTAATTCTTTATATTAATTTCATTTAATACCTCTAATTATTTTGATTTTTCAAGCGACTTTCAAAGGACAATTCTCATTTGTTTATCCAATCTAAAAATTTTGAAAAGGAGGGATAGATAACTATTTTCTAGAATTAAGCTTAGATATTAAAATAAGTAGTCCTTAACCCATTTATATCTATCATAATCAAGAGTCTATGTATAAGTTTAAGCAATAGAGAACTCCAAGTCATATGGATTTAATCACTCAAATTCAGTAAAATGTTTTAAATTCATAAAAAATGGGAGCAAATTTGAAAAAAAAAAATTGCTTACTTATATAAGCGGTGCAAATTTCTAAATTTTCTTTTTAAGAAAAATTTTAAAAAATTAAGTCTGTATCTAGAAAAATTTCAAATACGAGTGGGAGAAAAATAAAAACAACAAAGAAAAGCAATTGGAAATTCCCTAGATTTTATATTAATCCTTGAAAAATTTGAAGTCCTAAATTTGGATTCCATCGATTTGTTTAAGCACATAGTTTTCTTTATATCTATCAAAATAGACTAACTAGAAAATAAAAGAAGAAGTTAATGAAATAAAATAAACTAAATGAAACTATTAGTAATTCAAGTATCCAAATGTTAGCATCCTGCAAAACTTACAAAACGTAGAAAGTTAAATAGTTATCTAAAGAAAAGAGCAATAGTAATTAAATTAGTATAGTCATCCAAATAAGAAAAATCAATCCCAGTCTTTCGAAAAGAAAATAAACATGCAAAAGAAAAATCACTCACCATCCTCATCCTTCCCTTTTGAGTCTTGGTAGGTGATGGTGGGGAGAGCTTACTGTGGGTGGGAAGCACCTCTATGATTGAGTAGGTATGCTTCGACTCGTTTTTAGGAGTCTTTTTTTTGTCTTTTAGGAATGATCTGAAATAAGAAAAAATAATTAAATTCAATCCAATACCATGTTCCTAAAGACATTGCTAAGAATAAATTTATTGTGTTTGTTACAATCCAACAATTATAGAATTCCATATCACAATGCTAATTTTATTGCCAATATGGATCTACAAACTATTAGGAGCATAAGAACACAAAAAAATATTGTCTTAGTTCATAATCTCTTCAATTACAAATTATAGCATGCTAATGGAAATTCTTGTTACAATTGAATACCCATACAATCCTAGCAATCCAAGAGTATTTTCCCAAATCTAGCATGAATAATATAAACACAAACAATTCACTAGTTTATTATAATGTCCCCTTCATCTTTCTTCATCATCACAATAACATTCTATGTTGCTTATTTTCTTAAACTTCTTAAAATTAAAACTTTGAAGAGTAATCTTTTGCAAACAACGATTTCCATCTCATAAACACTTAAATATCACTCCTAAATTTAAGATTAATACACATGAAACATCACATTCTTTAATAAATTCTTACTAACAATTTAATTCTTTCTCAAAATAATTAATGAATCAACAAATCAAAGTGTAGGTTGAGTTGTATGTACCTTTGGTTTGATGATTTCGCAAGAAAATTCTATAAAAACTTCAAGGAATGATTTCTTTATTGTGAGAAAAGTTAAGGTGTGTTGTGTTCTAGAGAGAGAGTGAAGGTTTAGAATGAGATGAAAAGCATTTACTGATGATGTTTAAATTCATATTGGACTATGATCAAGGATCACAGTTATGGAGTGTAGCTATGGTCCTAGCCTTTGCAACAGTTTTGTAAACCTTGGCATGTCCATAGTCAAAGACCATCGATGTGGTCCTGACCATGTGGTCATAATCATGGACCTCTCATCCAATAAGTTCCAATATCTTCTTGAAATCAATTTTGAAAGGATCACTATCCAAGTCTATGATCATGGACTTTAATTGTGTTCTTCTCATATTTTTGAATTTAGCACTATATTTATTTCCTTTGACTTGATTCCTACAATTTCTTTAAAAAAATCAAAATTGACATGAATTGAGGTACATAAATAGATCAAATAACAATCAAATTAGATGACAACTTCACTAATTACTATTGCATAAACAAAATTTAATAACTATTTCTAAGAAAAATTGTTCAAAGTAGGAAAAACACCAAGTAATGTATGAAATCTTGATACTTAAACTAACTCATGACAAGACAACAAAATAAATAAACAAACTAACAAAAATAATAGAAATTAAAATAGATCAAACTTAAGCTACGTCCGAAGGAGCGCTGTTGGTTCAATCCATCCCTTAATGCAATTTTCTATTAATAATTGCAACATTCCATTGGTTAGAAGTATACTAATAAAAAAAAAATACCAAAAGTACTATAGGAAGGATTTATTATAAGAATGTTAAAATAATTTAGAAAATAGGGTTTTTGCTAATGTCTTAATTAGGTTACTATTTTGGTTCCCTAGTGATGGTGTAAAAAACTTCATTACATGCATATTCTTCAGGCAAGTACACTTAGTCAAGTTTTAAAACAGATGTAAGTCTTAGTATCGATCTCACAAGAAACCACGAATGTGAGAACCCTACATTACTAGTAATTAACCTTAAGTCAACAACTATCTAACTTAATAGTGTAGGTTAATTGTGATTAATAAGTAAAGATGAATAAATGATAACATAAACAAGAAGAAATAAAATAACTAAACTAAATAATGAAGACTAAATAAATAAATAAGCATAATTCAATTAACTAAAGAGAGTATAATCCTTAGTAAATCATTGTTATTTACTACCTAGTTCTATGTAACTTTTCAATCTCAATTACTCTTTTGATCGTTGAGATGCCTAACTTGAATTGATTAGACTTGCGTCTCTAGTCAATTTCTAATCCTAAAATCCTTTCTATTCGAATCACTTCTAAATAGAGTGTTGTAGAATCGTATTAAGAACTTAGATTTTGCTATTAGGTTAGCCATTCTAAATTACCTTAATGCGGAGAAATCAGTACCTAATCTCTTAGCATATTTAGTTCCTTCTAATTACACAAGTTTGTTCACTAAAGGACTCATGTCTCAAACAACAAACTCAAACATTAAACTAGTAACCCATGTAAATTCTAATTTGACAACAATATAGGTAATGTAATTAGATCTTCAAAGAATAATATCATAGATTGAATAAAAGAGAATTGTTGCAAAAGGGAGTAAGGTTTAACAAGGATTCACTAAGAGTAATTCAAAGTGACAACATAATTAAAAGAAAGGAAGAAAAGAGATGAGAGACCCATAATATAATTCTAACCTAAAACTCTTCCCAAAGAGGCTCTCTTGTAAGCCTAGGCCTAAACGTTTAACTATAGGAGATTAACCTAGATTTACACAGAAATCTTAACAAAAATAAAAAGATTCATAAATCATTATAAGTATATGAGCAAGGTATACGGTCATAGAGTTTAGGTGTGCTCTTGTACTTCATCTATAATCTTCAAAATTTGATGGAAATTAAAGACTTTAGGAACACAGGCATGGATCATGGACATGGTCTACAATCGTGTTCTCGCTTGAACTTTGTTTCTCACTCAAAGTCCTTTCACTTTAATCCTTAATCAACGTTTTTACTCCAATATACTCGAACACTTCACAAAAATCCTTGAAAGTTCATTAAATGCTTCTTAAAGTCCCAAAAAATGAAAATTAAACGAATTAAGCTCAAAATACTATAGAATTAATTAGATTAATACCTAAAATAGCACAAAATAACTATAGAATATGTATGCTAAATTGACAATATCAAGGAATCAAGAGAAAATGATCTAAGTGAGTCTAACAAGCAAGTGGAAATTGAGCCAATAGAGAAAGAAGAAAGTGAGAATTTCATCCCACTACTTGATCTTAATGATGAAGAGATCGAAGAGTTAGTGAGGGTGTTGTGCATAAGAAAGTATTTGTACATGCTTACAAAAAGAGGAGATCCAGGCTTGTTACCATTCCTTGTGTTATTCATGAGAGATATTTCTCGAGAGCTTACTATTATGTGGGAGCTTTTGACAACATCATGTTTGCAGAGCTTATAAGAAAACTTGGATTAGAAGGTTCCCTTAGGGGTGCGAATTTTATTGTTCTTTATGAATAGGTCAACAAAGAAACCATTGGACTTCTCACGGATCTTGTTGTAGGAGTTGGTAATTTCAACTATCCAGTAGATTTTATTGTGATAGAGATGAATGATGGAGCATGACCACTCATCTTGGTTTGATCCTTCTTAGTAATAGTTGGGGCATTGATTAACATCAACGAAAAAAAGATTTTTTTCTTTTAAGATGTAGGCCCTCTAAGACTAAGTTTTTCATGCAAAAGGTCAAGGAAAAGAGGATTGAAGATGAAGAAATTAGAGTTGATTTTAATGATTTGAAGAGTGAATTTGCTAGGGAGTGGAATGGTCCTCCTTATTGGATGTTTAGTGAAGTTTAAGATCAAGACATGAAAGAATGGGCCAAGAAATATCCTAATTTACACCCATCATGATGACTATGAGAAAGGGTTCAATTGAGGGACTTAAAACTCAATCGCTGGGTAGGAGGCAACCTACTGGAGTTTTATTTAATTCTTATATATTTTCCCTTAAGTTTTTCTAATCTTATTTTATGTTTTGGGAAAATAGAAAAATAAGATACTTTGAGACAATTCATGTTGATATTTAAAGAGGCTTGAGGTTAGCATTAAGAGGACATGAAGAATGAAAAGAAAACAAGACAAAGCAACTGAACTTAGTCCTCAGGGTAGTCTTATTCTAACCCTATCTTTTCAATTTGTAATTGATGATGAGATAAAATGACAAAAGAACTTAATGTTGGGGGTAAGGAATTTATGAAGTTAATTGAAGCTATGTTTGCAAATCTTGTGTTGCGTTGAAATTACATTTGTGTTGAGTATTTGCTTACTAAGTCTATCTTATTTTCTTAAGATTGATGAGCTGTGTTGAAAAGGAGCAAGAATTTATGTTTTTATCATGTTCTTGAATAAGGATCAAGAATGAACTTTTTACATTACTCTATAATTAATGGATCAAATCTTTAGATTAGATTATTTCCCTTTGTATTTAAGTTTAAATTTACAAGCTTATAATAAGATGATGCTACTAGTTAGAGTCAAGCGTTTACTTTTTAGAAAATTGTTTCTCATGTATCATGCTGTTTGAATTTCCAAGTGGCTAAGTATAGTGTTAGAAAAGATGTTGAAATTGTTTGGTTTTGAAAAGGATTTCCCAATAAAAAATAGAACGGAAAATTGGCCAAAATTCAAAAGTTGGGGGTAAACCCAACCAAAAAGAAAATAGAAAATATAAAGAAAAAGAAAAAAAAAAAAGAGAGGGCATGGATAGACATTTGGGTTGCCTAATAAGTTCTTGGCATATCTCTTGGAATGATGAATTATGAAATGGGTTCATGAGTCCCTAATGTTCACTCGAGGAAAAGGTGAGGAATAAAGAGCTCCCTTGAACAAAAAGTTTAGGATGCATGAGTGAAAAGCGGTCATAATTAAGAAATTGAAAACTATTGGGAGATTCGAGTGAAGAACATCCAGTTTTGTCATTTTTTCTGAATTATAGTTGGCTTAAGGGAAATAATAGGATTATATATATGTTGATCAGTCTACAAATTGTAAGGGCCTTTCTCTTCCTATGTGACGACTTACTTAATCTCAAGTTATCCAATCTTGACTTAAACAAAAGGCTTAACTTTATAAACCATAGATTAATCAATTAATTCTCTTGGATATGCAACCAAGCACACTTAACCATTTGGCATTTACCTTAACTCTCATGAACCATTAATTGTTTATTAAGGGTTGATTTGAAAAATGTACAACTCGTTAAGTGTAAACCAAAGGATAGGCTTAATAGCTAGAGATTAGAGAATTTGTCTTTTATCCAATGTTCTATACCATGTTTAAGCATACTTAAGGATAAGCAAGTTCTGAAGTTAGGATCTGAAGGATTTCTCTAGCAATTATATATGATTTAATAAAATTTTTAGTTGAAGTGTACAAATTTTCATTGAAATTATATATAATCTCTCAACACAAGTGTAATTCATATTTTTGCATTTTAATGCTCAAAAGTCATGTACATTTGAAGAATTTAGGCTCTTAGTGCTTGCTCTTGTAGGTCCTAAGGCTACCATGTATTGATAGCCCCCACTTGAGAAGCAAAAGAGAAGATCAGATGAAGACATGAAGTAAGTAATACTAGATTGATGGTAAACTTAGCTACCGTTAAGCCAGCATCTGGGATAGAAAGGATTCAACTAACAAAAATATATTGGTATATATTGGCTTAATGGTAGTTCCAGTTATTATCTTGCTTATTGAAGACTTCAAGAACTAGCTTGAGTAACTCCTAAGCTGGTGTACTTGATGGCATTCAGAACAAAACACTTGTAAGTATCCTAAGGAGTGGGCTATAGATGGTAGTTCTAGTTACCTTAATGATGGTAGTTGATGCAGATCGAAGCTAAAAACAGATAAGGTCAATCGTAGGGATGGGTCCAACCTTACTGAAAGCTTGAAATGAGTGATGGGGGAATCGTGTGAGTGAACAAAAAAAAAAGGAAAGAAATAAGTCATAACTCTGATTTTAAACATATTTCATATGGTGATTTTATAGTATTTCCCCCACATTTTTGGTTTTCTTTAAAGAAATTGATACTTAATTGAGTAAAATTTTGATTTCAAGGTTTAAACGCGTTCTAGGATCGAAAATGAAGAAAAGAAATCAAGTTTCACTCATTTCAGAGTTCAAATGAAGAAGTTATAAAGTTTTGAAGTTACACAGTTTGGGACATAGCCATGTCCCCAAGCTGTGTCCATCCAAAAAAATTTACCAGGTGCAAAAAGTTACACGACCTAGGGACACGACCATGTCCTAGGCCGTGTCTGGTAACGAAAACAAAATCCTTATAATACATATATAAAAGGATATCTAAGGGTTTTAAAAAAAAAAAAAGAGGAGAGACATTAGAAAACGAACGAGACATGAGAGAAGAGAAGAGACTCGAGGAGAAAGAGAAGAAAAAGGTGAAAGTAACACCAACTTCAAGATTAGAGAGATTGTTCATCAATTAAAGGGGTTTTTCATGTTTTATTTTACGTTTTTGATGGAACTCGTTTTTAGATTCATTATGATAGCTTAGAATTCGTGTATTTAGGATTATGGAACCTAGGGTTTCATGTGACTCTTGGGTTTATTTATAAATTTCAATAAAGTTTCTATTCCTTCTTGATTTAATTATGTTGTTTAATTGTTGATTGATAATTCTAGAGTATCAATTTATGATATTATGCATGATGATTGAGAAATTGCATGTGTAATTAGATCTTGGCATAATTGGAGAGAATTACATGTATACTTAGGGATAAGATACATGTTTCTTCCGGAAAATTAATTATTTGTGTGGGAATTCATTATACATTAATGCAATTCTAAGTTATATTACTAAGTGAAGAGATTCTGGTAAATAATTTAGGATTGGGGTTAATATACTTGAGAAAGGTATTAACTTTAATTGTGAATCCCTCCGGTCAAGAATAATAGAAATTGAATTGAATATATTTTAAGCAGTCACATGTCAAACACTAGGGGAACTAATTCCTAAATACGTCATTAATTTCTTAAAGTCGTTCGTAGTTTTATTGCGTACTAATTTGCTTAATCAAGTATCATAATTAGTTTAGATGGTTAATTTCAGTATTTTTAATTCATTCAATTTATCACAATTTTTCGGTTAGATAATAGAGCTAAGGTTAATATTAGTACTCAAAATCTCTGAGGGATCGACTTGGACTCACATCCGCTATATTAAAATTGATAGGTGCACTTGCCTCATATCAATAAGCAAACCCACAAACAGCTCTAAAGGATATGATGCACCAATGAAACTTTTGAGGACTCACGACATAGCTTAATATGATACATGAGTTGGTTTAGTAAGGCTACTCGCCCCCTAACTTTGCTTAAGGGTTTGGATAAGAGTGAAGTGAGAGTAAACAAACAATGTTTATGAAAGGAAAATTATCTAGTGTATTAATGATAATCTAATGATGTGTAGCTACATGTATAAGGGGTATTTATTCCTATGAATTTAGGGCAATTTGCTTAAAAGGGAAAAGACAAAAAGGGTATTGTCCTAAAGAAGTAATGTATAAAGTATATAAAAGGTAAAAATGAATATTCATAGAAAAGCAATAATTATAGTAACAGATTCTACAAGTGGTTTAAGACACGTGACACTAATGTATTGGTGGTGCTATTAGAGGATCTAGACAAAGTAGTACATGCTAGTTGGGTGGTTAAGCAGGGGTACCGAGTAGGCATGGACTCGTCTAACAGGAGTGGCTGACATGTAGGATCTCTTGGCGTCTCGACGATAATGTTGCTGAGTAAAGGGTTAGGTCGGACATAACTAAGCAAGTGTATGGAGTTTGGCTATTGTTAAGGCATTCTTCCATTCAACACATAATTTCCAAAAGATAGGCAATCATTCAA
Source organism: Lumnitzera littorea (assembly GCA_024138015.1). Lineage (NCBI taxonomy): Eukaryota > Viridiplantae > Streptophyta > Magnoliopsida > Myrtales > Combretaceae > Lumnitzera > Lumnitzera littorea. The sequence goes on along the minus strand of JAMXBB010000003.1, from coordinate 75,123,331 downwards.
CATGGTATAGAGAGTTAACCAATAGTAAGGAGTAACTCGGCTTCGATAGGAATCAACTGGAGTAAGAGGATTCACCTTATTAGTCTCTCTAGTCCCCAAGCTCGGTTATAGGTTAAAGGCTCAATAGCTTGATTCCTATTAGTAGTTATAGTTACCTAACCTACCATCCTACTGATAATAGCCTGATATAAAAGTCCTTCCTCATTTTGCAATAGATGATTATATAGAAATCTCAATGTTTAAGGTTTTAAGCTCCACCACTCCCTTCATCCTTAGGTCATCTTAGGCTAGTTTTAGTGTAGTTTTATGATTTCTATGGTATTTTCTAGTATTTTCATGCTTATAGTGTAGAGCTCTAATGGATATTAGCAATTTTCAAGTATTAGGTATATGGATTTCCATTTCCATGATATCTGGAATGAGTAATCTTGAGGAACTCCATTGTTGAAGTTGAGGAGCGTGGTTTTGTAATGTTTTCTTTACTTTTCTCATGTTTAATACAATGTTTATTTTCATAGTCATGTGTATTATGTGTTGAATGTTTATTTTCCATGAATATGATGAATAGTGCTTATTATACTTATGGGTAGTATGTGAACATGATGAAGTAGATGCGGTTACTAATGTTTTTGTATTATGATAGTGTAAACATAGAACCTTACTTAGTTCTAATATCGAACTAATTAGCGGTTCCCAAACGTTGGGCCTCCCCCCTTATTATCTTAATATGGTCTAGATATTGTAATGGGATTAGAAAACCTCAAGTAGGATATATAATTCCTAATTTGGATGGTAATTCTTGAAAATTAAAGCTCAAATCCTTATACTCACCTTGACCTAAAATTGGTTAGAATGAAAAATCAATTCTAACATGTTTATTTAAATAGTACTAGGACTTTAATGACTAGCTAATAGTATAGATGAGAGATTGGTAATACAATGTTCCTACTAAATGATAAAATATATGAAATGAAAGTAGGATAAATTCTATGAGTATGAGTAAAATCCATGTTTAAACTATCATAAATACTTTAATAGTATAGCCACAATGATTTCAAATGATTGTTTGCTTGTTATTTGTATATCTTTTTGTAAAGAAAACCACATCTTAATGTTAAGAAATTTGCTAAAATCCTTACTTAATACCATTATTGTTTTCCTTTTCTTTTAGATAGCTTGCATGCTTTCTTTTGAAATTGTTGAATTAAATTGCCTAAATTAGAGTAGAACTACAAAAACGTAATACTTAAGAAAAGCTAGCAAAGTTTAGGTAGCTACCGAATGGGTATGACATACCACTTGATCCTACTCGGTCGATAATCTACTGGATATGATACACTGGTCTAAATTGAAGGGTTACTTGCCACTACTCCTTGCTAAAGGGAATAGATAAGAGTTAAAAAGGAGGTATTGAGAACATAAGGGTTGTTTAAGGGACACTTGAATAATCTGCTGTATTGATTTGTTGTTGTTTACATACAAATAAGTAGGGGTTTAAATACCGTCCATTAGGGTTACTTTATATATATGAAAAGATAAAAGGGTATTCTTACAATTAGGTTACATGATACATACTAAAAGAGGTAAAAGAGACAAAGAATATTTAGTATAGAAAAATAAAGAATCCTTCTGGAATGTTATGCTAGAGGATATGTGTCGTGTGGTGGCTAGACACTAGAAATATGATATAAGAAGGCGAATTCAAAAAAGTGTTTTTAGTTAAGGGTTGACCTGATCTTGATTAGGTCGAGGACCAATCAATCCTTCTATAGAGAAGTTAGCTTGACTCGAGGTCGGGTATCTATAGTCGGCTTTGGAGCTCTACTTAGCCAGTCTTAGGCTATCTTCTAGGATAAAACATTGTTGCTAGGTAGGAGTAGGTCTGCCACACGTAAGGGTTTGATAGTTAGGTTAATAGGGGATTAGGTCGGGATAAGAACCTCCATCTCAAAAATGGCCCTGAACTAGTATCTTTTGAATGAGTCTTTAGAGCCCTCTAGCTTGGCTGTAGGTGATTGGTCTAGGGACATGTTATAGTGAGGTAAGCTAAAGTTGTTATTGTAATGAATGGAATAGTAAAAAATGTTGAAGGTGGATAATCAAGAGCGAAATTCAACAATAAATCATAATTTTTATTATAAGTTTAATCAACGACTAATGCAGGGAATGATCTTGTATAGAATGAGATTGTGATTCATGAGGTAGTAGATAATTATGAGATTAAGGAATTAAATAACGATAAAGAATGTAAAGTTAATGGGGTGTATGACTACATCACTATGAGAAGCATACCTTTTATATACCCTTAGCACATGTGATAAGCAAGAATAGTATAACAAATCTATGACTTTTATGACTCTTTTGTCAAGACTCATGTTTGTTACAATTCTTGTGCCTTTCATGATAAAATTTCCTCTCTTTGTAGGTCATGTCATGTCAATTGTTAGCTAGAAAAGTGTCCAATATCTTTGTGAGCCTTTTTCGTCAAGAGTCATATCAACTTATGTCAAGTCTAGCAGAGTCCACTTAGGTTAAGTCATTCTTTATCTCTTTGATGTACAAGTTGATGGAAAGTTCAAATTTGCCAAACTCATTTTTGTTGATATATGTGTTAACTATGAGAAGCACCTAAGATCTTAATTATGATCATTAAGCCACTACTATGGTATAAAACCTTTAAACTTGAAGAAATTGAATTTGTTATGTTCATCTTAAGTGGAAATTGGGACTTGACAATGCATAGATGATAAGGATGAGGTGAAAAGTCATATAGGCTAGTAATGCGATAGACAAGGGAATAATGGAAGAGATGACTATAAGTTCTATAGGACTAACTAATGTAAGAGTCTAAGTCAAGCGAAGGGATGAGGTGAGGATTAAGTGAACAGACTAGTTAGATGGTGATAAAGGAATGGTGTAAGAATATGCTAGTTTGATATGAACAACTGTAAGGAATAAAATCATAGACAGTAATATGATGATTGTGGTACTTAGATAAGAACCTAATGAAGTTACAGTAATTGACCAGTTGTTATGGAGAGATGACTTGAGCAAAAAGGGGGAGTGAAATAGGACCAACTATATTAAGCGTATATAGTAAAAGTTAAAAACCAAAGATGAAGAAAGTAATTAGACATGTAAGTCAAAATAAAAAGTTTCACAAGTTGATAAATTTGAGGTCAAGATACAAAAGTTAGTATCGAAAGATTTTACCTTTAACAATAGTTGATGATTGTGATGTGATGTGGAAATCAAAGTTATGCTATGGAAGAGCAGTATTAGGTTATGAACATGAATGTCTTAGATTGTGGAAGTATCGAGGATGAAACTTTTTATAAAGGGGGTAGAATGTAGTACTCTTAAGGTTTCGAGCTCATATGATAACCCTAAGATCTGAGCCCTTAAATTTAGGATGGTAGGTAATATTATCTATTTTAGTTAGAACTTCACAATAAGGTTAAAAAAGTTAGACGAAGTATTCTAATAAAATCAATTTCTTAAAATAAGCTATATAAAAGGACTAATTTGAGAAGATTGTGGATTTATTGATGAAGTTAATAAACTATTGAAATTGTGAAATTCGAGCTTTGAGATTTAGTGAGGTAAGCTAGTTAACTTTCAAAAATTATAAATGAAGTTGAATTATAAATAATATACATATATTTACATATGATATGCATTATATGTATTAAATATATATATATATATATATATTGTAATACTTNTGAGGTAAGCTAGTTAACTTTCAAAAATTATAAATGAAGTTGAATTATAAATAATATACATATATTTACATATGATATGCATTATATGTATTAAATATATATAATAATATATTATAAAAATAAGGTAAATTGATATAAAATAATGGAAAATTAATTAAAAATTGTTTAGTGAGTCATCAAATGATGTGGTGGCCTAGGATTAGCTAGAAATGATAAGTCAAAAGCCAAAATATAGGAAAATGACACTTAGCATGTTGGATTAACATAAAAATGACATCTAAGCTACACATGGCATGATAATTCATCAACTCATTTAACTTAAAATCTATAAATAAACCTCGAATACCAAATATTAGACATTTTAACAAACCAAATTTTGATAAAAAAATTTGAAAAAAATTAGAAAAATAAAAGAAAAACAGGCCAAAAACAGAGTCGGTTCTAGTTTAGGTTGGTTTAATAGGGTATTGATATTTTGTTGTGGTGGCTGTTTGGGGTTAAAAAGAGGGTAGCATAGCAAGCTTTTTAGATAAGGAGCGGTGGTTAAGTGGTGGTCGATTTAGGTGAATCATTTTTTTGGCCAAATCTTTCTTAATTTTCTAAAAATATTAAATTGTGTTAGTTAAGTATGAAATTTGGTTTTATGAGGTTATTTTATGTGGAGATTAATGTAGTAATTTTATTTTAATTAAATAATTGGTTGAAATATAAGATACTTAAGGTATTGCCTTGTTTGAATGAAAATTAAATTAAATTTTTGAAATATTAAATAATATCCTTTTGAGTTGAATTTTTGTACATAATATGTTTAATATATTTATTTAATTGCAGAAATAATAATTTTTTAAAAATAAGCATGTTTATTACTTATTATAATTATTTTGATTAAAATAGGCAATTTTGCTGTTTTGTTAAAATAATTAGTTTATGATAAAATCAATTTACGAGCCCTACATATTTTGATCTCTAGAGGTTTATAAAGATATTTGGAACACTTAGTTTTTATCTCACACATAGATTTGTTTATTCTGCCTAATTTCAACCTAAAATCGCAATTTTAGTATAAATAGATGATAGCTAGTTTAGTGTAATTAATAGTCAATAATTAAACCACATATTTTTGTAAGTCTATAGGATTTTTTGTGGAATTAATTGGGCACATATACTATTTATTATGTATTTTCCTAATATAACCTTTTATATTGACCAATATGTAAATAGTAAATAGTACTATTATGATAATTGATAAGATAATGTAAGATTAGTATTTTAGGTGTAAAATGGATGTTGGTCAAGTTTAGAAAGTGTGTTTTTTAGTTTAGAACTAATGCCTATTCGGGTTAATTACTAAGTTATAATAATGTGTAATCAAGTTGGTAGTGAGAAAGGGTATTTTCAAGCATATAACCATATTAACTAATCTTGTTTCTTAAGATATATTAATAGTACTTGAAATAATGACCATGATAATATAAAGTTTACTAAAATCGGATAAGGAACGAGTAAGATATTGTCAAATGAAGTTTAAAAACGCAGTATGGAAAGTTTATAAGAGTTTAGGTTCGACTAGTAGCTGACTTGGAGACTATGTTTAAATTTTCCTAGTGTCATAAGTAAGGAAAGACCACGTCGTGAAGTTTAGGACTTTGAACTACTATTAAGGTTAGGTAAGTAGATTTAGCTTATGCTTGGAGTATATATATTGCTACTTATATCATTGCGTACAGTTTGATGCTGTGTTGATTGAATATAGTTATATCTTAGGTGAACGAATATGCTATTATAGTGGATGCTAATGTGGTGATTTTGAATGACAGTAACTATATCTTAGTCAAACTATTATGCTAATATGTTGGGTGTTGATGTGATGTGTACGAATGATTATACTAACTTGGAAAGTTAAGTGATTATTAAGCTTATCTTTTAGGTGTTCACCTAAGTGAACCCTAAGTGGGATACTAGATTTCTTAGAGGAGAACTTGGAAACTAGAATTAGATAACTAGGCTGAATAAAACATAAAGACTAATTGTACTGAGTGATATACTTGAGTTGTTATTACATGGCATAAAAAGGGACCTATGGTTAAAGTTTTCAAAATGAGGCTTCCAAGTGATCAAGAAAAATTATGGCTCTATGAACTCTGTTCTTGGAAGCATATAGATTCTCTTTGCTTAAGTAAACTAACGATTTTGATAGTTTGATTTGGTAGACTACATTGTATAGTCTAATTTGGTAAAATGAAGTTAAGGGTCCTACTCTGAGGTAGGTTCTTATTGCCTCTCTGATTTGATAGACTATAGTGTGTAGTCTAATTTGGTAAAACAAAGTTAAGCATTCTACTCTCAAGTAGCTCCTTGTTGCCTCTAGATTCTTTAACGTTGTATCTAGATGCCCAGGTATGTTGATTAGTCGGATGAGTATACATGCTACGTGCATGACATAGCATGTTGCATTGCTAGCAATAAATGCCTGGTTGGGCTAATGTATATGTGAAGCCAAGTCTACTGGTTATGATTAAAATGTTTCAATTGTGATATTACTTATATTATATTTTTTGTTATCTACTCTCACTCAGCTTCAGTAACTAAAGGGATAAAATGTTTTATCATCAAGTTAGCAACATTGTAAAGGGCCCAACATTAGGGGAGATGTATTTTGAGAGTGTTAGTTGGAGTCAGCAACTTCTGGAAAGAACTTATACTAAGTCAAAATTCCTAATATTTTAAAGGAAAAAAAAAAAGAGATAGTTAATGTTTTGATGTAAATATTAGGATGTATATATAAGTTGTGACCAAATATCTAATTGAACTCCAATAAAGTACCCCTATTATCACATAAATAAAATTTTCTTTTGATGAATGAGTAGGTTAAGTTATTTTATAACAAGTCTTCCTATATGATGGTACATTCCATGCTAAGTTGAGATGTGATAATCATTAATGAAATCTCAATGTCATTGATGGATTTAAAGTGTTGAAAAATAAAGAACACCATTGAAGATTGAGAGTAGTGGCTCATGTGTGGACTATAGAGGCTAAGTTGGTGTAACTTTGATATTTTGGTTTGAAAGTCAACTATGTTGTAAATATTGAGCTAATCTGCAAGTTTTATGAAGATGACATATGTTAATTTTGATGTTTTATAGGGCAATTAGGAGTTTGAAGTTGGACGTAGGTATTTAGAAGCTTTAACTAAAGATTCAGGTGTTTGGAGAGATTCTAAGAAGAAATTAAGATTAAGATAAGTGAAATTTAGTTGTTTAATTAATGAATGTTAAAGAAATGTGATGGATATGTATATATGTGTAACACCTCACCTCACCTCTTAATATTTCTACTTGTACTTTTTCTTAAGAGACAATTTGTTATACTATCTTCGAGTTAGGGATAGGGCTAAAATTGTAGCCAATCAGTTAACTCATATTCTACCATATGAATATCCAATAAAACTTCTTCAATTTAATATGAAATAACATAGTGAAATTTCACAAAATATGGGTCTCATTTTAAGTATCACATTTCACTTCACTGTTCACCTCATAATCTAATTAGGAGAGTAAACTTTTACATTCAAAATCTTAATATTAAAAATCCAAAAGTAGCATAGTGACCTTCTTACAATCTTGCTTCTAAGAACTTGATATGAAACTCCGCAGCTAATCACTCTCTCTTTCACTCAACCTAGACTCTAGGTTTTAGCTTGTTTTATCTTCAATACCTAAGGTTAGATAAGCTAACCTCTCAGCTTAGGTTTTGAGCTAAGTTAGTATAAAACTAAATAGAGAAAACATAGCAACAGAGTATTGTAAATCCTAACAAGTAATATATATCATATATTTGATAATCCCAACATCATCAATAACTCATCACATTCAAACCATAAAACTACTATCAAGCACACATGCAACAATTCATGCATCATATAGATGCCATGCTAATGCATGTGATATGCATTCATACTAGTATCCTATCCCAGCCTAGCACTCATTCAGTTAGTCCAAACTTCTGAGCATTTGGATATAAAGTCTAGGAACCTAAGGTAACATGGAGTTGCCAAAACTTAACATGTAGTTAGCCTAGCTGAAACCATGTAAAGTGGTTAGAGAATCCCAACTATAGCTGAACTAGTTGAATCTACATGAACTGGTTAGTATAGATTAAGCAATGCATCTCTCTATGCTCAAAACCTAGCCTAATAATATCTCAAGTTGAGAAAGCTTAACCCATAGGTCTATTTTGTGCTATGTCATGAATGCATTTAACAACATATTTAGCTAGCCAAGTATGGATTCCAAATCAACCTAGCTAAGTACAGTTTTCAAGTTAACCAAGCCATGGATGGTTTCTAGCCATATACCAAAAACCAAGAAAATGGCAACCAAGCTTAACTTTCAGCCTAGTAGTCAAATATCACAATTACATGCATGGCATAATATAATATAGAAATCATTAGCTTTTGCATAAGCTAAGTCATCTTGACATTTACTCAAATCATCCAAAATTTACCAAGTGACAAACATATTATGATTAATCATCATATAGGGGCAAACGTTCTCGTCAGCAAAGTGTAAGTGCATCACTAAGGTCAACCAAGCTATATTTCCAATGAATTTTAATCCATTATTAGAAACACACAACATAAGTACTATAGTATACTAGCAAATGTTTATCATAAATCATATCAATTTGGGTATAAATACTCTAAGCCATACAATACACTTAAGCATAACTTATGGTTACACATAAGTAGGTAAGCGATCTACGTTTTTGATCACTATGTAACCATAAAACAACCAAGCAAAGGAGACTTACCTTAGTCAATGCTTAAACCCACCTTTTGTTATGAATATCTTTACCTATTACATTCACAAAATAAGATCATCAATTAATCCTCTTTCTAATATAGCAATAGCAATTACTCCATTTGGCTAATCGATTGTACAACTAACTTAACATTCACAAAATAAGATCATCAATTAATCCTCTTTCTAATATAGCAATAGCAATTACTCCATTTGGCTAATCGATTGTACAACTAACTTAGCTTCTCCATTTCTTAGAGGATTTTAGAAAATTCTATACATATTATAGTTTAGCAAATTCCATCATCGTAATGTATTACAAAAAATATCATGTACACTTATATATTTGCCAAAAGAATATACTTTTATGCATTCTACATAGCTGTGATGCAAAAATATGTTATAAAAGTAATAGATATTAATAAATATACTTGAATTGAGTTATGAATGAATATGGATGGACATATGTACACAATCATGTAGAAATAATCTTTTAAATTTTGATAAAGTAGTACAATGTATGCCCATAATTATAATATAAATATAAAAAGTGGTGATAATAGTCTATATATAGACATAAGTACATACATACATAGATATATACTATGGTCACATTATATACATAACCCCATAATATCATATGATAACAATATTACATATATATACTCCATGTCAATCGGTGTTATGTATATGGATATATAAATGTAGCGTACTAGCTATCTATATATTTATAAAACATATATCTAATAAAGTTGACACATCATCTGTTCATTTGTATATGTTCAACAATGAATAAGATATGCATATAGATAATTACTTATATTTTTATTTGATATGCTAGTATCTAAATATATAGATAGCTAGATAGTATGGGTGAACTTTAAATATAGTTAACTCAACATTAGTTTATATTATATATCTATGATTGTATGAAAAATAAAACATATATCCATTCATAAAATCATGTTTAAGTTTTACAATAACTGAGGTAAAACTCTATATATATACATGTACAAACATTAAGAGTTATCCAATTTGATGGTATATTTATGCAAGATTGCCTACTTTACATATTATTTGCATCATAAAAAATATATGAGGTCCAATAATTTCATAGATATTTCTACCTTAAGTTGTAAGATAGAACTTACCTCAAATTCTATTTCGAATTATAATAGAAATCCAACTACTAGAATTCCTTGTGCTTTAATTCCATTGCCATGAATTGGAGTTATTAATAAGGAATATTAATTAATAAAAATCTATAACTATCTTAATTGTTACTGTCCAGGAATGTATATTAGTGCTACAAGTCTTATTAAGCATGATATAGACAATGGAAATCGCTAAGCGCAAGAACATTGATGACAGTTCAAAAATTATGGTAGGATTATAATAGTATTATATTTACAAATGCATAATCTTTCCACATCGACCCATTTGTCCCAATCCATTAAGTTCGTCAGAGAATATTCTTAAGAGATTTTCATGGACATGTTTTAGATATTGTGGCTAAATTTAGGATAATCATCTTAGCTTGGTTTAATTTTTTGTGATAGTTTGAATATAATTTTATCTTGGTTTAACATGCAATAGTTTCATAATATACTTTAATATAGTAGAGCATTATATTATAAATATAATATTGATCATTTACTTTTAAGGTATTTAAAATTTAACTTAATAAACTTTAGTTTAAAAGTAATATTAGTTACATTTCAACTTCACATTACTATACATTTTAGCTACTGAGGTCTTGTTTCATAATTTGGTACCATTTAATATAAAATTTTCATTGGTCCTAAATTACGATATAAAGATCCTAAGTATGAATTTCTCAATATTTTTGCTCTATGAATTGCTTGTGAGTTAGCATTATTATAATATCCAAATTTACAAGTTTTATCCATCCTACATTTTTTTCGTTTCCAAGTATTTCTAACTCGTGTAGTAGAGCATTACATCTTACCCCTCTTAATAAAAGTTTTATCTTAGAAACTATCATATTTTAGAGTATATAAGTTTCAAATCTATCACTACGCTTCGATTATGCAACTCTAATTCTAACACCACATCGCAATCATTGACTCTCTTAAAGACTAAAAATTCTGATAAGTTTTCAAACAATTATAATTTCAAAACTCATCTCATTATGAACTCTACAATATCTTGTACGTTACCTTTTGTAACACCCTCTACTTGCTCAGATTATTTTGAAATAATCTCCTTTGCTATGGTTATTCTATCACTCTTTTATATTTGTGTATAAATACTGTAACAATCATGTAGGTAATTCAATCCATCCTTTTTCTCATCTTCAAAATCCTCTTCGATGAATTTCCTAGCCATTTCCTATTCATTACTCTATCTAGAGTTTCGTATTTCTGTTTTTTTTTTTTTTTTGATGAAATGTCCTTATTCATTACTTCATTTCTCTAATAACTTCAGTTTAACTTACAAAAGCTACCATCATCCCTTTATTCTCCACCACCCCTCTCCCCATAATCTAACCTTACTCGCCTCCTTTTTTTTTTTTTTTTTCCAATTCAATTTGCCTTGATATAACATACTCGTTTGATTTTCACAAGATTGATAGGACTTATTAACTTATCTCTTTTCACTGTTTAGATCAAAACTTTTTATTCCCTTTCGCCAATGAGTTCTCTTCATTTCTTACCTTATTTCCTAAATTTCTAATTCACTTGTTTGTCAATATGAATTGTAGTTATTGCTCTGGTTGTTATTTGCTTAGCCATTTTGGAGTACTTGGGTTAAACTTGTGAAATACATTATCTTTGGTCCATCAGTGCACAATCCTTGATTTACCTTCCTTGTAGTCCTATTATCCTTTCAATTGCTGCTTTTAATATAACAAAGATAAATTCTTCATGTCTTGTATAACTAATAACTTTTCGCTCGAATTCCTTAATTGAAAAGTTAATGGATTTAACTTTCTTCATAATACTTACTCAAACTAATGTTCCCCGTTCTATTTTCCTTTCTTTCACTGCATCAACTAGCTCCAACAAATAAGTTAGTTGATCGTTTCACACAACTTAATCACTTCCATTATTGCTCACGTTACTTTTGAATGGTTTTGGCTAAATTTTATAAAGACTATTTCGTTACCTTGATAGAACTTTTGTAGTTAAGCCTCTTTGATCCAATTATTTTCTTTGGCTTCTACAATCATGCATATAAGTTTGACTTGTTACCTCCCATGCATCCAATTACTACTTTTTGATATTCTAATATATATCATTGTTATTAATTCATGGCTTATTCAGGTCATTCTAAGGGTCTTTGCCTCACTAAATCCATCCTAGCTATCCCATGTAGTCTCATACGCATTGCTACACTAAAATCTTCAATTTCAGGCAACATTTTCATGGCTCATAAAATTCTTTGATCCTTTTTCTTAAATCCTTATCCATTCATGTCACTTAAGTCTTTTCTTCAACCATATTTAGATTCGTAGATTTCCTAAGCATACATTGATTATTAACTTAAAATAGCCTTAATCTATTGAATACTCATGCATTTCACCAATATTCTTTTCAAAAGTTAATTTAATCCATATTATTCTATAACCATGGTTTGATTAATACTCTTGAGTAAATATGATACATGCTTTCATAAAAATTCCTAATCTAGATGTTAGATCCTTAAATCCTTAGAAATGCCTTAATCATCATCTTTGTCCATTAGATCCCCAAAAATAACTAGATCCTTTGATCAATCATGCTTTTAATACCTTATCCATAGATTAACTATAATACTTTGAAGCCTATTCTACAAAATAATATTCAAATGCCTTTTGCAAAGTAATTATGATCCATGATGTTTCAAACCATATTTTGATATCACCCTATAATACCTCGCCTCTTAAGGCATCCACTTATACTTTTTTCTTAACTCTTGGTGCCCAAGAAACAATTCATTATGCTATCCTTAAGGTAGGGATAAGGTTAAAACTGTTAATAGTCGAATTTCATTCATACAGCCACTCGACTGCTAACAAGCCAAGTAACTCCATTTCCAACTAATGTCAAGTAATATAGATCTGTATCTGATTTGAATTCAAGGAGAGTGATGTAAAAGTTATCACTTAATTTGAATTCAAAGAGAGTGATGTAAATAGTTATCACTTAGCATGGTTATATTACATAATTGCACACTATCCTTGCATTTCAGGAATGCACCTGATCAAGAAGTCTCTACGTGTCTCGATAATCGCTCAATTAACTACTACTTCAAACACAACATTTGCTTATAAATGCGATGAAGAAACACTATAAGGGGGATCTAATAATTCTTTACTACTTGTTCAATCCCTTCTAACATTCACTAACTAATTTAGGCATTGGAGTGACCGCATTAGATTAGCCCCAATATCGAAAGCTTTCTCTTTCTTTGTAAGACAAAAGTTTTGACCCAAAATCAACTAACAACAAAAACTATAACCAATCTATTGACTTAGACTCCACCATGCGAATATTTAATGAAAATTCTTTCATTTAATATAAAATAACAAAGCAGAGCTTCAACAAATATGGGCCTCACTCAAAGTATCACATTTCACTTCACTATTCAACTCATAATCCAATTAGGAGAGTAAATTTTCACATTTAAAACCTTAATACTAAAGATCTAAAAGTAACACGGTGGCCTTTCTACAAACTTGCTTCTAAGAACTTGATATGAATCTTTACAGCTAATCGCTTTGTCTTTCACTCAATCCAAACTCTAGGTCTTAACTTATTTTGTTGTCGGTACCTAAGATTAGATAAGCTAATTCCTCAACTCAGGTTTTAAGCCCAGTGAGTATAAAGCTAGATATAGAAAGCATAGCAATTGAGTATTCTAAATCATAACAAGTAATATATCTATATATATATATATATATCATATATTTGAGAATCCCAACATCATCAATAACCCTTCACATTCGAATCATCATAGTAATACCAAGTACACATGCAACGATTCATGCATAATATGGATGTCATGCTAATGTACGTAACGTACACCGATACCGATATTGTAGCCTAGCTTAACTCTCATTTGGTTAGTCGACACTCTGGGACATCTAGACATAAAGTTTAGGAACCTAGGGCAATGTCGAGTTACCAAAACTCACAATGTAGCTAGCTTAGCTAAAACCACATAAAGTGGCAAGAGAAACCTAGCGTATAGCTGGCTTAGCTAAAGCCAGATGAAATAGGTAGAACTGATTGAGCAATGCATCTTTATATACTCAAAACCCAGCTTAGCAATATCTTAAGTTAAGAAAGCTTAACCCATTGGTCCATTTTGTACTATGCTATGGATGCATTCAACAACATATTTAGCTAGCTAAGTATGGGTTCTAAATCACCTAGCTAAGTACAGTTTTCAAGTTAACCAAGCCAATTATGATTTCCAACCATATACCGAAAACTAAGAAAATGGCAACCTAGTGTAACTTTTTGCCTAGTAGTCAAATATCATAATTGCATGCATGGAAAAATATAGAAATTGTTAACTTTTGCACAAGCCAAGTCATCTTGACATTTACTCAATATCCTAAGATTTACCAACTCACAAACATATTATAATCATTCGTCACATAGGAGTAAACGTTCTCGTTAGCCATGTGTAAGTGCATCACTAAGACAACCAAGTTCTATTTTCAATAAATTTCAATCCATTATCAGAAACACAAAACATAAGTGCTATAATATGCTAAGCAAATGTTTATCATAAACCTTATTGATTTGGAGCATAAATACTCCAAGTCATACAATACACTTGAGCATACCTTATGGTTACACATAAGCAAGTGAGCCGTTTGCATTTTCAGCTTCTGTGTAATCATAGAGTAACCAAGCAAGGGGTACTCACCTTAGCTAATGCTAAAACCCACCTTTCATTATGAATAACTTTACCTATTACATTCATAAAATAAGATTATCAAATAATCCTCTTTCTAATACAACAATAGTAATTATTGTATTTGGCTAATCAATTGTACAACTAACTTAGCTTATTCGTTATTTGCAAATGCTATACATATTATAAGTTAGCAAATCCCATCATTGTTATGTATTACAAGAATATATCTTATACGTTTATATATTTACCAAAGTAATATACTTTTATGCATTCCAAGTAGTTGTACTACAAAAATTTATTATAAAAGTAGTAGATATTAGTAAATATACTTGAATTAAGTTATGAATCAATATGGATGGACATTTGTGTACAAACATATAGAAATAATTTTTTGACTTTTGATAGAGTAATACAATGTGTGCCCATAATTATAATATAAAAAGTAGTGATATTAGTCTACATATAGACATAAATATATACATGCATACAAATATACTATGGTCATATTATATAGATAACCCCATAATGTCATATGACATTAATATTATATATGTATACTCCATGTCAATCGATGTTATATATGTAGATATACAAACTTGACATACTAGCTATCTTTATATTTATAAAACATACATCTAACAAAGTTGTCACATCATTTGTTCATTTATATGTGTTCATCAATGAATGGGACATGCATATAGATAATTACTTCTATCTATATTAGATATGTTGGTGTCTAAATGTATAGATAGCTAGATAGCATGAGTGAACTTTAAATATAGTTAACTAAACATTAATTTATATTATATCACTTTGATCTTATAAGAAAAAACTTATATCTATTCATAAAATCATGTTTAAGTTTTACAATAATTGAGGTAAAACTATATATATACATACATACATACATATATGAGCCAACATTAAGAATTATCCAATTTTATGATATAATTATTTAAGATTACCTAGTTTACATATTATTTGTATCATAAATAGTATATAAGGTCTAATAATTTCATCGATATTTCTACCTTAAGTTGGATGTAATATGGAACTTACCTTACGTTTTATTTTGGACTTTGATAGAAATCTGATCACAAGAATTCCCTATGTTTTAATTTCATTGCCACAAACTAGAGTTATTAATAAGGAATATTATTTAATAAAAAATATATAACTATCCTAATTGTTGCTGTCTATGAATTATTGATGTATATTAGTGCTACAAGTCTTATAAAGCATGACATAGGCAATGGAAATTACTAGGCGCAAGCACTTTGATGGCAATTGAGAATTGCGGTGGGCTTATAATAATATTATCTTTACAAATGCATAATCTTTCCATGTTGACCCATTTATTCCCATCCATTAAGCTTGTTAGAGAATATCCTTAAGATATTTTGGTGGACATGTTTTAGATATTGTGGTAAATTTAGGATAATCATCCTAGCTTGATTCAATGTTATGTAACAATTCAAATATAATTTTATCTTGGTTTAACATTTACAAAAGTTTCATAATATACTTTAATTATAGTAAAACATTAAATTATACATGTAATATTCATCATTTACTTTTAAGGTATTTAAAATTTTACCCGATAAAACTCTAGTTTATAAGTAATATTGTTTACATTTCGCCTTCACGTTACTATACCTTTTAGCTACTAAGGTCTCATATCATAACATGGTTCTATTTAATATAAAATTTTCATTAGTCCTAAATTACCAGATAAAGATCCTAAGTATGAATTTCTCAAAATTTTTACTTTATAGATTGCTTGCGAGCTCGCATCATTATAATATCTAAATTTACAGGTTTAGTTCATGGTACATTGTGTTAATTTCTAAGTATTATTAGCTCATACTACAGGATATTATATCCTATCCTTCTTAATAGAGTTTAATCTTTGAAATTATCATATTTTAGGATATATAAGTTTCAAATCTATCACTACTCTTTTGTTGCACAACTTTAATTCTCACATCATATCGTAATCATCAACTCTCTTTGAGGCTAAAAGTTTCGATAAGTTTATGAACAATTATACTTTTAGAACTTGTATCATCATGATGTATCACTATTCATCTCTTGTAGATATGTATTGTTGCATCCATTACCCCTAATCATATCCAATTTCATATCAAATTTCTCTAAGTAACAATATTGATCATTGACTCCATTATCATCTTTGTTCTCTTACAATATTCACTATCTTATAGCAACTGCACAAATGATCACAATGAGTTATAGGTTCATTACTAAACTTTACCCATTTGCTACAATATCATTGTAGTATTATCATTAGATCCTTTAGTTTCTCCTTAAACAAAATGGAGATTGTTGCTTCTAATTATTTCCACTTCCATCTCAATACCACATTTTATTCAAAGCAAGTAGGTCAATAAACCATCTATAATAGCTTCTATATCTCGAGCTTTGAAATGGTGATTTTTGCTCCAAACCATTTTTCTACGTTTACAACCATTAAGCTAATTTCACCTTTTATTTTAGATTCTACTTCCAAACTCAACATAATTGACTCAAAACATCTTCTGCTTTACCTCTATAATGAATTCTATAATACCTTTTACATTACCTTTTGTAACATCCTCTACTTACTTAAATTATTTGAAATAATTAAGCTTATTCCTTTGTTTTGATTCTTATATCACTCTTTAATATCTGTGTATAAAAACTCTAACAATCATGTGGGTAATTTAATCCTTCCTTTTTCCCATCATCAAAATCCTCTTTGATGAATTTCCAAGTCATTCTCCATTCATTACTTTGTCTAGAGTTTTATATTTTCTTTTTTTTTTTTCAATGAAATGTCCCCATTCGTTACTTCATTTCTCTAATTGACTCAGATGTATCAATCAATTAACTTTTACCAAGATTAATGACTACCACTTTGTAACTACTTTAGTTTAACTTGCAAAAGCTATCATCATCTCTTTATCCCACCCCGCCCCCCCCCCCCCCAACCTTTTATTTTTCCATTAAAGATCCCTTGATATAACATACTCATTTGATTCTCACAAGATTAATAGGACGTGTTAACTTATCTCTTTTCATTATTTAGGCCAAAACTTTTTATTCCCTTTCACCAACAAATTCTCTTCATTTCTTACCTTATTTCCTAAATTTCTTAATCACTTGTTTCTTAGTATGATTTGTAGTTATTACTCTGGTTGCTATTTGCTTAGCCATTTTGGAGTACTTTGGTTAAAGTTGTAAAATACATTATCTTTTCTCCATCAGTGCACCATCCTCAATTTACCTTCCTTATAGTCTTATTATCCTTTCAATTGCTACTTTTAATACAACAAAAATGAATTCTTCATGTCTTGTAAAACTAATAACTTTTTGCTCAAATTCCTTAATTGAAAAGTTAGTAGATTTAACCTTTTTCATAATACTTACTTAAACTAAGGTTCCTCGTTCTAGTTTCCTTTTTTTCACTACTTTGACTAGCTTTAACAAATAAGTTAGTTGATCCTTTCAACAACTTAATCACTTTCACTATTGCTCACATCACTTTTGGATGGTTTTAGCTAAATTTTACAAAGACCATTTTGTTACTTTGACAGAACTTTTGTAGTTAAGCCTTTTTTATTCAATTATTTTCTTTGGCTTCTATAATCATGCATCCAAGTTTGGCTTGTTACCTCCTATGCGTTCAATTGCTACTTGCTTAAATCTCCTTCATACAACCTTTGATACTCTAATATATATCATTGTTATTAGTTCACAGCCTATTCAGGTCATACTATGGGTCTTTGCCTCACTAAATCCATCCTAGCTATCCTACACAGTCTCATACGCATTGCTCCACTAAAATCTTCAATTTCAACCAATATTTTCATAGCTCATAAAATTCATTGATCCTTTTTCCTAGATCTTTACCCATTCGTGTCACTTAAGTCTTTTCTTTAACTGTCCTTTGATCCATAGATTTCGTATGCTCATATTGATTCTCAACTTAAATTAGCCTTGATTCATTGAATACTCTTGTGTTTCACCAAATTTTTTTTTTTTCAAAACTTACTTTAATTCGTATTATTCCATAACCATGCTTTGATTGATACTCTTAAGTAAATATGATTTTCTATACCATACATGCTTTCACCAAAATCCTTAACCTAGATTTATGATCCTTAGATCCTTAGAAATGCCTTAATCACCATCTTCATCCACACATTAGTCTCTCAGATCTACGTAAATAATTAGATCCTACAATCTCTCATGCTTTTGATCCCTTATTCATTGATTAACTATGACTTTTTGAATCCTTTTTTACAAAATAATGTTCAAATACCTTTCTTAATGTGATTATGATCGTTAAAGTTCCAAACTATGCTCTGATATCACCTTGTAACGCCTTGCCACTTAAGGCATCTACTTATACTTTTTCTTAACACTTAATGTCCAAGAGACGGTTTGTTATGCCACCCTCAAGTTAGGGAGAAGGCTAAAACTATAACCAATCTGTTAACTCATACTCCAACATATGAATATCTAATGAAACTTCTTCCATTTGATATGAAATAACGCAGCGAAACTTCACAAAATATGAGCCTCATTTAAAGTATCACATTTCACTTCATTGTTTACCTCATAATCTAATTAGGAGAGTAAGCTTTTACATTGAAAACTTTAATACGAAAAATCCAAAAGCAGCACGACGACCTTCTTGCAAACTTGCTTCAAAGAACTTGATATGAAGCTCTATAACTAATTGCTCTCTCTTTCACCCAACCCAAACTTTAGGTTCCAACTTCTTTTGTCTTCGGTATCTAAGGTTAAATAAGATAACCCCTTAGCTCAGGTTTTAAGCCAAGTGAGCATAAAACTAAATACAGAAAGCATAGGAAAAGAGTATTCTAAATCATAACAAGTAATATATATATATATATATATATATATATATCTTATATTTGATAATCCCAACATCATTAATAACTCGTCACATTCAAATTATTGGACAACATTAAGCACACGTGCAATGATTCATGCATCGTATGGAAGCCTTGCAACATGTGCCAATATAGGTATCCTAGCCCAGTCTAGCCTTCATTTGGTGAGCTGACACTCATTGGTATTTAGATATAAAGTCTAAGAACCTATGGCAACATAGACTTGCCAAAACCCAGCATGTAGTTAGACCAGTTAAAACCACATACTGTGGCTAGAGAAATCTTATGTATAGTTAGCCTAGCTAAAGCTACATGAAGTTACCAAAATTGATTGAGCAATGCATCTCTATATGCTTAAAAACTAGCCTAGCAATATCTTAAGTTAAGAAAGCTTGACTCGTTGGTTTATTTCGTACTATGCCACGAATGTATTCAACAACATATTTAGCTAGCCAAGTATGGGTCTCGAATCAACCTAACTAAGTATAGCTTCCATGTTAACCAATCAAAGTATGATTTTCTACCATATGCCAAAAATTGAAAAAAATAACAACCAAGCATAATTTTCAACCTAATAGTCAAATATCACAATTACATACGTAGCATGATATAGAAGTCATTAACTTTTGCATAAGCTAAGTCTTCTTAATGTTTGCTCAATATCATCTAAGATTTACTAAGTCACAAATATATTATAATCAATCATCACATGGTGACAAAGTTTCTCATTAGCCAAGTTCAAGTGCATCACTGAGGTCAACTAAGTTATATTTCCAATGAATTCCAATCTATCTTCAGAAACACAAAACACAAGTACTATAATATATTAAACAAATGCTTGCCATAAGCAGATCTTGTGGTTACACATAACAAGTAGGTAAGCGGTTTATGTTTTTAGCCACTACATAACCATAGAACAACCAAGGAGGCACTTATCTTGGCAAATGCTTAAATCTACCTTTCATTACAAATATCTTTACCTATTACTTTCATGAAATAATATCATCAATTAATCCTCTTTCTAATACAACATTAGTAATTACTGTATTTGGCTAATCAATAATACAATTAACTTAGCTTTAGCATTTCTGATAGGATTTTCGCAAATGCTATACATATTATACTTTAGCAATTATATCATTCTTAAGTATTATAAGAATATTTCTTACACTTATATATTTGCCAAAAGAATATACTTTTATGCATTTCATTTAGTTATGGTCCAAGAATATATTATAAAAGTAGTAGATATTAATAAATGTACTTGAATTGAGTTATGAATGAATATGATGAATATATGTACACGAACATGTAGAAATAATCTTTTGACTTTTGATAGAATAATAAAATGTGTGCCCATAATTATAATATATAAAGTGGTGATATTAGTCTATATATAGAAAAATATATACATACATATATATATATACTATGGTCATATTATAAACATAACCCTATAATGTCATATGATATTAATATTACATATGTATACTCCATGTCAATTTGTGTTATATATATGGATATATAAACGTGACATACTAACTATCTATATATTTATAAAACATATATCAAAGAAAGTTGTCACATCATATATTCATTGATATATGTTCATCAATGAATAGGACATACATATAGATAATTACTTCTATCTGTATTTGATATGCTGGTGTGTAAATATATAGATAGGTAGACAGTATGAGTAAACTTTAAATATAGTTATCTAAACATTAAATATAAACATCTAAATATATAGATAACTATATTTGATATGCATAATCATTCTATGTTGGCCCATTTGTCCCCATCCATTGAGCTTATTAGAGAATATCCTTAAGAGATTTTGGTAGATATGTTTTAGATATTACAACTAAATTTAGGATAATCATCCTAGCTTGGTTCAATTTTATGTGACTCTTCGATTATAATTTCATCTTGATTTAACATGCGTATAAATTTCATAATATACTTTAATTATAGTAAAATATTATATTATACATCTAATATTGATCCTTTACTTTTAAGGTGGTTAAAATTTAACTCGATAAATTTTAGTTTATAAGTAATATTGGTTACATTCTGACTTCACATTGCTATACCTTTTAGTTATTGAGGTCTCATATCATAATTTAGTACTATTTAATATAGAATTTTCATTGGTACTTAAGAGATAAAGATCCTAAGTATGAATTTCTCAAAATTTTGCTTTGTAATTTGCTCCCAAGCTAGCATAATTATAATATCCAAATTTATGGGTTTAGTTCATCCTATGTTTTGTTAGTTTCCAAGTATTACCAGCTCGTACTATATGATATTACAATATGTGTGCCATGAGGTGTTGTGTGGGTTTTGATGAGGATTTGTTGATTCAAGTTGAAATGGATGTTTTGTAATTGAGTATAAAGTATGTGATGTAACAAATATGAGTTTGATGCAAATGAGAAGTGGGTTTGATTCAATTAGGATTTATG
This sequence comes from Lumnitzera littorea, assembly GCA_024138015.1. NCBI lineage: Eukaryota > Viridiplantae > Streptophyta > Magnoliopsida > Myrtales > Combretaceae > Lumnitzera > Lumnitzera littorea. Next base: position 75,101,543 of record JAMXBB010000003.1, on the reverse strand, counting down.
ATAATTTGATGTTAATTGTGTGTTTAGATTGGAACTACAATGAAAGACTTGATAGAAATTGATATGGAGTTGAAATGTAATTGATATATGGTGTTTAAAGCAAGTTTGTTTTAGTTAATATGATGAAAAGCTAATATATTTCTAGAAAATTCTAGAGTTTATGAGGTTAAAATGATGTTAATTGAATAAGTTAAATAAAGAAGAAAGTTTGGATGGATTTGTAGCTAAAATGAATAAGATATGACTAAATGAAGTAAACTAGTATTAATTAGAGTTATGGAGCAAAACTAATATATTAATGTGGTAAACTTAGGTTTTTCCTAAAGAATTCAAGTTCATATTGAAGTTAATTGAATAAATTACAAGTTGGATCAATTTAGGGTTGTATTGATCAAGTTACGAGCATTTGAAGCTAAGTAGTCTACAAACATAAAGGGTTGGAGCTTTCTATAATTTACTGCACTTTATACTATTAAATTGATGATTAATTGATATGTTCAATTTATGTTCTTGCTAGAAATTTCCAGATTTGGATGCCTTTAAAGATGTATGACTGATTTCTTTTTCATTAGAATAGCAAGATGCTTAACTAGTACCATATGTAGCTATAATTGATTGAATTGATGTTGTTCATTGAATATTCAAGTTGTTTGTCATTGTACTCAAATGTTCATCATGAAATTTAATGTGTTCTTTCCATATTCAAGTGTTTGATTCATTTTTGCTCAAGAAATTCATCAAAAATGCATTTTTTAGGCAATTTGAGCTAAGTAGTGAATCAAATACATTTAGAGCTAATGAATTCTAATGTTTAATCTAAATTATCAAAATCAAAACACATTTTTTCCAACTTGATCTTGAATATTGTAGACACCTAATTTTTGCCCATAATTTTTATTTTTACAAAAAGGGTCCTAATTAAAAAAAAAAAAAATTAATAAAAGATAAAAAGATAATAAAAATTAACAAATATTGAAAATACCAAAAAAATAAGAAAAGGAAAAATCATAAAGATTTCATAGATTTTTAGGAAGTAATTTATATTAGGAATAATTAGTTTTAGTTTAGTTAAAAATTTTAGTTTAGGAAATCAGATAGTTTAAATATAATTTAATGGTAATGAATGTCAAGGCACAAGCCAACGACCTAATAGATAAGTAGCGGAGTATTTGGGGTGGATTTAGTTGGAGGTTATGGGTTCAAGTCTCAGCATGTACCTATGTCTTTATTTTTCTCTTTTTGCAGAAACAAGATAAAAAATCGGATTCATATATAATCAAATCATATGAATATTAGTTAAATCATATTTGAATTAAATTTAAATCTAATTTAATTAACGAATTAGATATAATTAGATATGATATGATATGATTTGGTTAGACTATATAAACACTTCACGCAGTCAGAAAAAAAAAAAGAAAAAACAGAATAGAAAAGAACAGGAGCCCCTGCAGAAACTAACACACCATGGCCCTTGCCGCGCTCCACGAGCAGCACAACTCCAGTAAGTCTTCGACCGATCAATAAGTCTGTCGAATGTCGCTTGTCTTCGCATAGCTGTTGCCTATCCACTGTCGCAATTCCACGATCCCATGTCCTGCAGCGAACAAAACAGCAGCACAGCGGATGGCACTAAAGACAGCAGCGCAGCGGATGGTGGAAAAAATAGTAGCGCAACGGACGGTAGCGAAAATAGCAGCGTAGTGGACATCAGCGAAGATAGCAGCGAACAAAACAGCAGCACAGCGGATAGCAACGAACAAAATAGCAGCACAGCGGACGGCAGCGAAGACAGCAGCGTAGCAGACAGCAGCGAAAACAGCAGCACAATGGACATTAGCAAATAGAACAGCAGCACAGTGGACATCAGCGAACAGAACGGCGACACTAGACGGACAATAATGACACCAGACGGACAGCAGCAACACCAAGCGGACAACAACGCCAGGCAAATAGCAGTACGTTCTGTACAACAGCATCACAGCACATGATTCACTACTGACCGTCACGTCTTCATGCTCAATGAACCAACACTAATACTTCACCGATTAGCCCAAGTTAGGTTCAATTTTGATTATTTTATTTTCTTTATTTATTTTTCTCTTTATTTATCATTATAATTCTATTAGTTATTTAGTTAAGTTTATGACATGATAGGTAAATAGATATATGTGTATGTATTTATATGCTTAGGTATATTTTTAGCATTATGACTTTAGGATTTTCTCACTTAGAAAAATTTATTTTGTAAATAAATAAAAATAAAAAATAGAAATCCCGTTTTAAAAAATAGGACTTTTAGAGAGTTTTTATAAAATAAGAATAAAAGACTTAGTAAATTATGGCTCTTTTAGAGTTTTCTTTGAAAAACTAAATTGATAATAATGTGAACTCGGTCGATTTTCAAAATTAAAATCAATCAACACACTAAAAATTTTTTTTGAAAGAACTATAATCGTCTGATCCCGGCTAGCGGGTACGTAGGCACCTTCGGGGTGACGATAAAATATGTAGAAACTTAGGTTTTTTTTCTTGTGATTTTTATTTATTTATTTTTAAATATTATAATTAGAAGAATACTCTTAATTTCGGTAAATATATAGTAGTACTCGTTAGGGTTTAATAAGTTAGCCTCCGAATTCGAAACCCTTTAGTTCTTTGTTAAAATTGAAATCAAAGATCGGTAGTCAAATCATAATCAATTCATCCAATTGGTTACGGTTTCTTTTTCTTTTCCCGACTTCAATCGGGTGGCGACTCCAAAAATTATTTTCAATAAAAAACTGAAATTTCTCAATTTCTTTAGTCGAGGATTAATATTAAATAGGTTAGGGTTTAGTATTAATTGAGAAATGGGGAAATTAATTTTAAATAAAGAAAATCGAAAAATCAGGCTCGACAAATATTTGAATCAAACTCCAATCAAGAATAGCTTTTATGTTCATGAGCATGTCTTAGTGCATTTAAGGGTGTTATTGTAAATATTAGCAGATTTAGGTATAAGAATGTGATTAATGATGTCATAATAATATCTAATATTATTATAATTACCATAACTAAATAATAAATTGACACATTAACTAATTGATAATAAAATAAGGCTTATGGTAACTTTCCCTTTGGGCTAAACCAAACTAAATTTTATTCATTGTGAATTGAACCAATTCAAGCCCCATTCGATTTAATCGAACTGATTTTAAACTTTTAATCGAACTGATTTTCAACCTAGTTTAATTAAGTAATAAATAAATTGACTTTAATTTTGTAGTGTTAGGATGGAATCTATTATGACTCAAGGGGGCTAGTCGTAGTAGTCGCTGTATATCGTATAAAGTATTGTAGATTGAATTCTCTTATAATCGACGATCCTTTTATACGATACATAAGGTTATAACTACAACTAACAACCAAGTGTGCATAAGCACAAGTAATATTATTTCATGATAAATAATAAAATATAAAAATATAATACATAATCTATTTATATAAGAATTTACAGATAATAAATCTAAAACATGTCTTAAGTCAAACTAGTATCACTCGATTACATAGTCAGCTTTATAAACTATCATAAGTACTCTCTAATCACATCCTACTCCCATGTTGATCCTATGTAGAACACTAACCTTGGGCATGTGATGGCCCGACTCCACAAATAATTTGGCCTACGAAAGAAGACTACAAGGGTATAAGCTAACTAGCTTAGTGAGATAATCCCCTCAACCATATAGCAATTAAGTTATACAATAATTAAGTTCAATCAAATTAATGCATGACAATCAATATGCTAAACAAATACATGTAGGTGACCAAGTACTATATGCAACTCAGATTTAACGCTCTTCGAAGTCAGGGTTAGAGATACATTGGCACAGTTAGATCCGGGTATCATACTAAAACTTATCTCATTACGAAACTCCATGTTTCGTTTTTAAAATGTAATGGTATATCCATTAGCTGTTTTATCAAAACAAGTTCTACATATGATTGTGAGTAGGTTCATGCAGCCCTCACTTACCCCTAAACGGAGGTCTGTAGACTTGACCCTTAGCTAAGTGGTTGGCGCCTCTAATGCCTAGTAATCCCATGGGCTATAATAAGGTCATATTGTACGTATGTACCGTACAAAATCTATAACAATCAATAATTAACTCACATATGGCCTTTTGCTACCTCAGTGTAATGTGACTGCCGAAATTAGTTATGCGATGCATGATTATGCATGTTTCAAGTTAACTTTTTTCTAGTCGAGTAAAATTAAGTCTTATTATTCAGTGATCATTCCAAGTCACAAACAATCAATTCTTAGTGAATCTACTATATAACAATCAATTCCTAGTGAATCTACTATATAACAATCAATACATTATTATAATTAAAGTAAATTCACCATTAACAACCAATTATCACACACAAGCATAACCCAATCCCATACAACATTCATTTATTAATTAACTTATATTTACTAACTACAAACACAAACAAGTATGGAATCGTCAGGAAAGCTCACTTAGCCATAGTCGACTCAAGGGTTGTAGTAATTTGGTAGTAGTTTAAGGTCAATATCAAAATCACCTGAAAATAATAAAAATTTGTAAGTTTGAGGATTTAAAGTTAAACTAGTATCGTAATTTGTAAGGTTTACTTCAGCTAGTTACGCGAAATTGTCAATTCGAGCTTTTTGTTGAATCTTGTATAATTTTTTCGTTTTAGCTCGAATTATTATGAACTTATAGTCCATTTTGATCGTTTTCGAGCGTATTTTCTTGTAGCGAGGTCTATTTTAGACATTGTGACTTATAGTTTGAATTGTGATATAAAAATATCACAAAATTTATTATTTTAATTTAAAAATAATAAATTTTGTGATATTTTTATATCACAATTCAAACTATAAGTCACAATGTCTAAAATAGACCTCGCTACAAGAAAATACGCTCGAAAACGATCAAAATGGACTATAAGTTCATAATAATTCGAGCTAAAACGAAAAAATTATACAAGATTCAACAAAAAGCTCGAATTGACAATTTCGCGTAACTAGCTGAAGTAAACCTTACAAATTACGATACTAGTTTAACTTTAAATCCTCAAACTTACAAATTTTTATTATTTTCAGGTGATTTTGATATTGACCTTAAACTACTACCAAATTACTACAACCCTTGAGTCGACTATGGCTAAGTGAGCTTTCCTGACGATTCNTATATATATATTCACGCCATATGTAGACATATATAGGTATACATAAAATATAGCTTACATGTATATGTATGATATATAACTACAAAATACTTATACATACTATACGAATACATATTCTTATATATATATGAAAATGAAAATAAAGCATAAATACATATATATTTCCTCTTTCACGTGTACAACTATATATATATCTATATTTATTTTGTAAACATAGTAAATACTTACTTGATATATCCTTATGTACACTTACATATATTTATGTATTTTTATTTATATACATATGTATGCTCATATACTGTATATTATACTTATATACATACATGTCTACATACATATCTTTATACATACATATATATCTTAAATTATCTACTTATGTATACATACATGTATGGGTAATGAAATATTTAATAAAATACAATACAAATACTTAATATATACATGTACATACCATATAATATACATATATACTACTAAAATAATTTTACTTACCTAATTATCTTTGATTTTTCTTCTTCTTTTCCTCCTTCTCCTTCTCCTTCTCCTTCTTTCTTCTTACCTAATTATCTTTAATTTTTCTTCTTCTTTTCCTCCTTCTCCTTCTCCTTCTTTCTTCTTTCTTCTTAGTTTTTCACGGTTTGGTGTTTGTAACTTCTAGAATTTTTCTTTCTTCTTTCGGTTTGATTTTTTTTTTTTTTTTCTAGATTTCTTTTCTCCTTTTATGTTCATGTGATTAGAAAAAAAAAAAATAACTAACCTAATCTTTACATTAATGAAGATAGGACAAGCTAATCATTTCTAATTTTTTTCTCTTTTTAATAACTCAACACTTCGCATTTTATTTTATCATGTGGGCTGTTGAATTTGATTTTTTTTTCCTTTCAATTCCAGGACATGGCAACAAGAAGGAAAGAAGAAAAGAAAGAAAAGAGAAAAAGAAAGAAAGATAAAGGAAGAAAATAAAAATTAAAAATAAATATATGTAAATTTTCTAAACAAATAAATTAGAACAATACTCATCATAAATTAATTTTGGAATTTTCTGAAAATTTATCAATTTAATTGGTATCTATTACAATTATAATTTTTACAAGTTATTGTAACGATTTTATTAAAATTTTACGCGATTAAGCGATTTAGTCGATAATTGCAATCGACTATAATTATATCACTATTGAGTAATATTTAACTATTTTATAGGCTTATAGTTATAGTTTTATGGTTTCGATCAAATTCGGGTTCAATTTTGATTAATGGTGCATAAATTAGATTTTAGTACGCGATTTAAGGTTTTGATTAATTTCTAAGGTTTTATTATCAGTGTTATATTCAATTTATTAACTTTCATAATCTTTTATTGTTACTAGCTTTATCGACTCATTGCATAGTTTAAGATATTCGGACTTAAATTAGGGTTCGGACTATCGATTCTCTAGGGTTTATAAAATCCCTATGATTGAACCGGATTCCAAATTATCCCCAAACAAGTTTAATCAAATCTTGAATTACTTCATCACCTTATGAACCAGTTCAATTAATTTGCTGAGACTATAATTAACTAATGAGCTATGATCATTTAAAAGACATGAATAACCAATTAAATTAATTTCTTAGTTAATTTGATGGGTCAATACAGTATAATCTAAATGGGTCAAATAATTGGACCTAAACTATAGGTTTAAATAATAACTAACAATTAAATAAAAGTCTTCAAACTTTCTAATATCATTTTCTTTTGGTATGTCTTTTAACTACAGGTAAGGGATGAACTTATGTGTTGCATGCTAATGATAGGTCTAAAACAAACTAATACGTAAACTTAGCTTTAAGATAAAATAGTATGTTATTTGTGCATGGGTACCCAATCTTGAGGGTAACAAATGTATTAGCGCTCTGGAGAGAACAATGTTAAACGGTCTTGTAGATAAAAAAGATGTCATATTGGGAGTAATTCAAAGGTATGGGACTTAATGGATTATACGATATGGATGGATTACGACCAAGGTGGCCTAGTGACCCATTAGGAGACTCCATAGAGGTTGTTTGGTTGATATCTTTAGATATCATATTTGGATTTAAACATGGTAAGTCGACATACTAGTTAACCCCTAATGTATATCTTGATTAGTTAGACTTAGATGTTCCCTGGAGTGTTCAGAGTCATGAGTACTCTCATGTTACTTGTTTACATTTAAAGATATATATTAAATGTATTGGTTGATGCATTAGATCAGGTTTACATAACATGCAAGCATGTGGTTATGGTTTGTTCCCTTTCCCCCCTTGTTTTTCAAGTGATAATTTGCTTGTTGATGATATCTATTATGATGCTTTCAGATTTGGTGATGATGTTAAGTGTTGGTTCGATGAGGACGATATGTAGACTCATAGTTGTTGTATTTGAACTTTTACAGTTTCTGCTTAGTTACCTAGACTTGGTTTACTCTTACACTTTGTTAGCTTTTAGACTTAAGCCTTATTATGATGGTTTAGGATATGTTCAATACTTAATACTTACTTCGATTGTGGTTTTGGGCCTTGTAGCCTAATTTGGTCTTAAGGTTTTAAGTGATTATTAAATTTCAAATCTCTCTTGCAAAATATATTTTTCGAGTAACCAATCAACTTAAACCATTTTACAAAAATTAATGAATGATTTCATAAATTAAAATTTGGGTAGAAACTCATCCAAGTGTCAATAAGCCTTAGTATGTAAACTTTAGGGTTATACATGGTGATCTATCATGCATTCGAGGTTTCGAGGCATGACAGGCTATTCTAAGTTGATAATACATGGAATGTAAATGACTAAAATTGATAGATAACAAAAAATGGAAGTATGAGCTTTGAATTTACTCGGGGAAAGGTAGAAAAATGAAAAGACAAAGGAATTTCACTGCTAAAAATAGGATGAATTTTATAAGGTAGGACATGTGTGACTAGGTGCTTGCTTTCAAATTTGGTAGCTTATAGCAGCTTCTATATGGTCTAGGAATAGGTTGGCAATTATCCAAGAAGGTTGATGTCAAGCATAAGCAGCTCAAAAAATGGGTTAACTAAACTGGTGGTTAGATTAGTTGAGTTGTTGGAGAACTCGAGTTGACATATGTCTTCAGCCAAAAGTAAAGTGAAGTGTATGGCATAGCTTAGGAAGTAGATTAACTCACCTTAATGAAACGATGGGCCATGTTTTCAAGTACCCTAGCTCAAGCATGGGTAGGCTCTTGAGGTTGAATCCTCTCATCCTCTTTGGGTTATTTGGGATTTATGATCATATTCAAAGAGTATCCCTGTTGTCTTATTTATGTACGTAAGGGCTTAAGTTAGCAATGTTGAAAGTATTTGAAACTCCATTCTTTTGGCAAATCCAGTTGGTAAGCATTATCGTAGATTTTCTAGAGTAACCTGAATGGTCCTTTAGCTCAAGTAGATGACTTGCTCTTCCTCTTGCTTAGGAATCTTTATTTACTTAAGTGCAACCACACAAGGTTGCTGGGTTAGCATTGTTTCTCTTTCCTCCCTTGACTCTTCTGTTCTAGCTTCTCAATAGCTTGAGATAAGTGATCAATTACCTTTTGATAGATCTACTATAAAGCTTGGGTAAGATCTTCAGCATCTAATTCTCCTTAGTTAGGTGTTGGTTGAGACAGTAAGGGCATGCTTCTTCCTTACTTGGCTTTACTCTTAGCCCTTTTACAAGTTGCACACCTTTCAACATCTCAGTGCACATCCTTTATAATCTTTGGCAAGAAGAACCTAGCTTTCAACAACTTGTATGTCCTCTTTTCACCAAAATGATCAGATAGTCCCTCCTCTATGAGCTTTGTTTACCTATATTACCTAACTAAATAGGTTAATATACATACTTTACCTGCTTCTTACATAAGGATAGCTCTTATACTAACACCTAAAAAGTTACACTCCAACTTGAAGACATTATTGAGGTTGGGTAGAGTTATAATACGGATAGAGGTTAGTCTCTTCTTCACCTTAACAAAGCTATCTATTCCTTATTTGCCCATTTAAACTCTACGATCTTCGTTACCTTGATAAGTGGGCCTATAATGGTACTAAATTTCTAAATGAATCTCTGTAAATTGATGCCAAGCCTTAGAAGCTTCTAACATCAATACAACAACTCAAGGTAGGCTAGTCCACAATAGCTCAAACCTTCTCCCCATCCTCTTTGATGCCTACTTCACTTATTGCAAATCTAAGGATGATAGCTTCTTCTTGGTAGAAACAATTATTCTTTACATTACCGAACAATCTTTTTGCTTGGAGAACCACCAAGACAACTTAGAGATGGTCTACATGACTCCATAGGTTAGGATAAAGGGCTAGGTACCTAAAAGGCATAACTAACCATTCATATAAGCTATGTCTTATTTTAAAGGCGGTTTTCCATTTATCACTTAGTCTCATCCTAATCTAGTGATAATTAAACTTAAGGTTGATCTTGGAGAATATCCTAACTCCATACAACTCATCTAACATATCATTTAGCCTTAAGATGTGATATCTTTATTTAATTGTAATTTTGTTGATAGCTTGGCTGTCAACATACATTCTTTAACTTCCATCCTTCATGGGCTTTAATAGGGTAGGTATGAAAACATGGGATTAAGGATTCTCAAACATATCATATCTCCATAAGCTCTAATAGGCTATGGGGGACCAACCTACAATTGTGAGCTCTAAAGTAACCAAGTGCCAAGTTTTGAGCTATATTGGAGACCTGTACAAGAGTTCTTCATGTGAAGATGACCTATTTATAAGCTCTCCATATGCTAGAGACCTATTGGAGATCTTATATGGAAAGCTTATTTGAGGGCTCTTCATATGTTGAAGACCTAGTTGGGAGCTCCTCATGTGTTAGAAACCCATTTAGTAGCTCTTCATATGTTGAAGATCTACTTATGAGCTTTCCATGTTTAGGAGACCTAATAGTGAGCTCATGGTATGATAGAGACTTGGTAGAGAGCTTATCTAAGCATGGACACCTATTGGAAGCTTATCTAGAAACCTATTTAAGAGCTCATTAAGTGGAGACCTGTTAAAGAAGCACATACAAAGACTTGCTACTCATTGGAGAGCTTAATAGAATAGGTCGTCATTGGAGATCGAGGCAAGTTTACGGGCATAAACTTTGGTTGTTTCTTTCCCTAAAATCACTTTGTAAAACCATAGAAACTAAAATGATTGAGTCTCTAAATTCAATTGAAGAACCGCTCGATTGGATGATAAACAATTCTCAAACAACATTGCATTAAAAAATTTTCCATTAACTGCTAGATAAAATAAAAACATTCGTGTGGAGAAAGTCTAACTAATCTCAAAAGCCATAGTACTCAATCTAACTACAAAATTAAAACAATGATAATTAGAAGAAAAAGACTTACATAAAGATAAGCTTGAGCTGCCTCCTAAGAGCGCTATTGTTTTACATTGTTAACTTGATCATTTAATCCTTCCTTCAGTTTTATTTCAATCCCATTTGTTTAAGATTTGGTTCAATAGTCTTGGGTAGACTTCTTGTTGCCTCTTTATGGTAATTCTAGCTAATTGCCCAAGTTAATTCTCCAAATTCTTGAGGGATGAGTCAATATTCCTAATTATTGCTTTTATAGCTTGGAATTGAACATTTGAGTTCTATAGAAACCTGTTTAGCACTTCCTCTAAATTAGGATTCATGTTCTAGACTCCACTGGTGCTGCTAGCCTCCCCATGAAAAATTTGGTTGATTTCTTCGTCTTAAGTTATAAGTATTACTAAAAGTGTTAGCATGAGTTTTGTTAGCAACAAAATTAACATATATCATATTAGACAGTGTTTCTTCTTGCACTACATTCACTGATTTCATTAATCCTTCAATTTTCTTATGCAAATTTTCAACTTAAGCCATTAATGTAATGACTTAATCCACTTCAAATTTTTCAATTACCTTAACCTTAGCTTTCACATTATCCCATTGCGAATTATTCATGGCCATGCTGTCTATCAACTATCGAGTAGGATAATTAAGACCATTATAAAAGGTCTGAATTCTCATCCACAAAGGTTAACCATGATGTGGCCAATGCCTAAACAACTTCTTAAATTTCTCTTAGGTATCATACAATGTCTCTCTATTGATTTAGGCATAAGATGATATGTTGTCCATAAACTTTCTTATCCTAGCAAGTGAAAGTATTTCCTTAGAAATTTTTCAACTAAGTCTTCTTAAGTGGCGGTTGATCCTTAGAGAAGTGAATTAAGTAATTGCTTATTACCTCTAATTACCTCTAAGCGAAAACAGGAATAACTTAAGTTTAACAATGTCGTCTATGACTCCGTTTAGCTGGATCTAAAAGTTTATTGCTTGCATTACTGGTCTAGTGATACTGGACTCAGCTTTAGTCGCCTTAAACTTAGCAAATTCCATCAAGGTTTTGTTAGTACTGTCGTTTTTTACTACCATATTTTCAATTTCTTCCTCTTCTTCCAAATCTTCCTTGAACTAAAGTGGTGAACCTTGATTAATTAGATTTACTGCTTTACGTATTCTCCTACATAGGTTGGGAGACGTCCTTTCAATTTCTAAATAAAATGTAACAATACTTGTACCACTGTTCTTGGTCATAAACTAAAGTAATCCAAAATTTAAAAGAAAACAAATAAAGAAAATATAAAAAGAAACTATAGAAAGGATATAGTATGTTGCATCTATGTTAAAATGATTGGAAAAGCTAGGGTTTTGTTAGTATCCTAATTTGTTTCACTTCATTGGTTTCTTGACAACAACACCAAAAACTTGGTACTAGACAAGTACACCTAATGAAGTTATAGTTTAAACATAGATTTTGAGTTTGAGTTTAAGTTGTCGATTCCATTAGGGACCATGAATATGAGCGAACCCTAAATTATTAGCAATTTTACCTTATAATTTCCAATTATCTAACATTGTAATTAAGATTATGATTGAATAAACAATAAAACAAAGAATAATAATACGTAAACAAGAAAAAATAAAATAAAACAATGAAATTAATTAAAATTACAAGAATAACTAAAAGTACACAAATACTTAGAATAGTAAAATTATTTAAATCAAGGCGAATGCATAATCCTTAGTAAGTTGTATGCTATTTACTACTTAGTTTTATATAACTTCGAGATTCCCAATATGAATTAGGCTTATGGGGTGCCTCCTTCGTGTGGAATAATGCCTATTAGCTTAAGTGATTAGCTCAAAATTGTTGGTTGAAAACTTGCTACAGGGTTAAGAGGAAAAGTCCATACAAAGGCAAAAAGTTCATGTAAAAAGATTAAAATTGGCTATAGTGTGCGGATGGTTCAAAGGGGAGTATTAATGCCTAGTAACCTAAGATCATTTGATTTGAGACTTACTAACCAAGTGAAACTACTTTAGTTCAATGGGAAAAAAAATGAGAGAGAGAGAGAGAAAAGAAGAAAAACATCCTAACAAAAGCTCATACTAAGGGAATGATTAGAGGATAGATAGTACAGCATTTGTTTGCTTTTGATTAAAGTGCTTGACGAGATGGAGGAAAGACTTGTATACATATTAACTAAGTGTAAGGGATCGTGTATGGTTCGTGCTTAGTCACACGAAAAGTAACTAAATTATGGGATGAATTTTGGTTAAATGGTATGGATAAAGTTTGATTTACATGGATTAGCTATGGAATTCTAATACTTATGTTTTGTTTACATTAAGAAGGTGGCCAGAGGGAATTTTTGTGAGTTGCTAAGAATATTAAGTGAAGCTTTATTGTTTGCATGGATTAATGAAAATTTAATCTTTGATTTGCATACAGTTAAATGTAATCTTTTTACAAGTTTCTTGATGATAGTAGATTGAGTTAATATTTCTTATCCTAATTCTTTTATTTAATACTTGCTAAGGATTGATTAATTTACTTGATGATAAGCAAATATTTAAGTGTGGAGACATTTTGATGAGTTTGAATTTACATACGATTATTGTTGAATATTTGTAATAATTTTTCTTTGTTTTATGATTTTTTTGAGGATTTGATACTCATTTGGATAAATTATTGACTTTAGGATTTGGAAGAGTTATTGAAGTGAAAAGGGTGAAGATTGTCTAAGAATTATTTAAGATTTGAGAAGATATTCATTTATTTGAAGAAGAAATAAAAAAAAAATTTATGGAGAAGGATTTTTTATTTAGACAGAAGCACGGTAAAAGATTATGGCTGTGTTCATGGTTGTAATCTTCTTGTCAAACAATTTTAACAAGATTTTGAAGCTTTATTTGCCATGAAGAAGCTAGCTTGAGAAGCACACTTGTGATCCTAAGGTATGATCATGCTATTTCATTAAAAAGGTACCAAACTTAACTCCTTTCATCAATTTATATAAATAAGAAGTCATATGCTTGAAAAGGGGAGAAAAGCCATTATTCCTAAAACTTTCTTAGGGTTTTCTTTGTCTTTTGCATTTAAGTTGTATTTTCCATGAAAGATTCCTTTTTAGCATGTTTGTTGTATAAAGTTTCATATCTAGACTTGTGGATCCTTCAGTTTACATGTGAAAGTACTTATTTTGTCAATTATAGTGAATTCCGTATTTCTTATTAATTCAATTATGTGCACTTAATTGATTAGGTTGTTATTTCTAAAGTTTCAATCCTAAACATATGATATTATACATTGAGGTTGCGATACTAAATGTATGATTAGATCTAGTCTAATTGAAGAGAATTTATGTCATCTTAGTGACAAGTTGTAGAGTTTTCCTAGATATTCTATAATAATTATGAAAAGGGATTCAAGTGCTTAATGTGGCCCTAACCTATTTTATTGTAGAAGTGATTATGGTAAAATAGAGTTAATATGTGTAGCAATTCCATTACCTCACTAAAAGGAATTCTCTTAGTTAATGAGATTAGGGAAGGAACTAGATATCTTTTAGAATACTGCATTTTAATCTCTTGTTAAAACATTATCTGGATATCTATACTGTTTATTTATAGTTACTTACTTTGTTATTCCTTATTTAATTTATCTTCAATTTTATTTTGTCTTTAATTGTTAGTAATTAGTTTGTTTATGCTGCAATTGAGTTTCTAAATTTTCTCAATAGAATAATAGAGCGAGAGTGCATAGTGTGTGCATTCCTCAAGGGATGGACAACCCAGACTTTATTAGTTTGCTATACTATAACTTGATAGGTGCACTTGCTTCCTATTAGAGACTGATGCAAAAGTTCTTCATGTGAAGATAACCTACAAGACATACAAGCTCTCCATGTGTTGGAAGCCTAATGGAGATCTTATGTAGAGGCCTATTTGAGAGCTCTTCATATGCCAAAGACCCATTTGGGAGCTTCATTGTGTTAGATAAATACACTTAGTTAAGTTATAGTATAGTAAATGGATGTGACTCTGAGTATTGACACCTATAAGGAACCATAAATATAAGGAAACATTGATTTATGCTAAATCACAAATTATCTAACTTAACAATTTGGAAAAATTTTAATTAAGTAAGAATGAATAAAGAATAATAAACAAGATAAAAGCAATGAAATAGACAAGAACCAAAAAAAAAATATGAATGAGATTAAATAAAATAATGAGATAAAGTAAAATAAATGATAAATGATAAATAAACAAGATTAATTAAGCAAAATTAGTGGAGTTAAAGAAAAGCAAAAACCTTAGTATACCATTGTTATTTACTACCAAGTTCTATACAAATTCAATCTCAATTACTCATTGTATTGTAGAGATGTGTAATATGAATTAACTAGACTTGTATCTTTAGTTAATTCCTAACCCTAAGATTACTCTACTCAAATTGTTTCTATAATAAAGCATCTTAAGATCACATTAAGATCTTAGATCTCGTTATTAGGTTACCCTAATTCAGAGAAATCAAATACCTAATCGCTTATTTTGCCCATTTCCTTCTAATTACACAGTTTTGTTTATTAGAGGATCTCATGAACTCTACAATAAACTTAAACATCGAATTAATAACCCAGGTAAATACTAATTTAATGGCAATATGCAATATGTATAGTGTAATTAGATCACAAAGGTAATATCATTAATTGAATGAAGGAAATGTTGTAATAGAGACTAGAATTTAATAGTAATTTACTGAGAATAGTTAAAAGCATGACATGATAAAACAAAAGAAAGAGAAAGATGACAGACCCCCAGTAGGATTTTACTATATAACTCTACTCAAGGGGCCTCTCCCTACAAACCTAATTCCAAACATCTATTTATAAGAATTGGACCTATATTTATAAGGAAAACTTGGCGAAAATAGAAGATTCGTAAATTATAGAACCATTATGCCTTAGGATTACGGTTGTAAAGTTGGGGCATGATCTTGCACTTTATCTAAATTCTTCAAATTCAATAGGAATTAATTACAAGAGGTTTATAGCCATGGATTACGGTAGCGATCTTCACCTATGGTCTCTCTAGGCATCATTCCTTACTTGAAATTCCTTCCTTGAAATTCTTTGACTAATGTTTTTCTTTAATTGAGCTCTAAGCTCCAAATTACTATAAAATTAACTTAATCAGTATACAAAATTATCCAAAAATATGTATGCTAAATGAGTATTATTAGAGCTCTTCATGTGTTAGAAAGCCATTTGGGAGCTCTTCATGTGTTGGAGGTTGACTTATGTGCTTATCATGTTTAGTAGGCCAATTGGTGAGCTCTTTATATGATGAAGGCCTAGTGGAGATCTCATCTAATTATGGGCACTTACTGGAAGCTCATTTTAAGACCTGTTTAGGAGTTTAACAAGTGGAGACTTATTTAAGATGCTCATACAAAAACTTTCTACCTATTAGAGAGCTTGATAGAATAGGTTGTTAAGAATAGCTTATCAGAAACAGCTCATCAAGAATAGGTCATTGGAATCATGTCAGCATAAATAAGTTGGCACAAATAGGTCATCATACCGGAATAGGTCATTAAGTTCCCAATAGCTCATTAGCCTAGCCCAATAACTCATCACTTGAATAGCTCATCACCTACATGTTTATAGTTTAGCATTAGCACTTCTTACTTCATGTATTATTTACTACACTACTCTTATGTTTTACCTTGTATTTACAAGAATGTTATTAAGGCATCCTATCTTTCATTTTATTAACAAAATTGCCACTATGTATAAATAGATCATGTATATAGGATTTTAGATAGCTTTTGAGTTTTTCCTTATAGAATCTCTTCTTCCTCAACTCTTACCAATCCCTTTAATAAGAATTGAGGCAAGCAACCCTAGTCATCACTTTTTACATGATATTAAAGTATTGATTAGGCTACATAGTATATGGTTGATGTGTCATATCCAATTAAATAGCTTATTGATTTGATAAAACTCTTGCAAAAACCCATTCAATTTTTGCTCTTTTGATAAACTTGAACCTATCCCAATATCACTACCCTTATCGGTTCTTAGTATGTCATATCAAGCTCGTTGACTTGTCCTTGGAGCTTGGCTTTCTATTTAGGGTTTAATTGATGGACCAACTTGTTTGGTTATGGTTTGAAAATTTTAGGTAATCCTACTAGGCCCTCTTCAAGGTCATAATAGGTATTGATGCTCAAAATTGATATTAGGAAAAATAGGACACTTCACATAAGTTTGTTATACAAAATGGAATAAGTAAGTTAGGTTATAGGGGGTGCAAAGGGGACTCCAGCATTGTCACTCCGATGCTTAAGTCAAATTAATGGATTTAGGATAAGAATAAAGGTAATTGAGTACATAAATGTCTAGAAGAACTTGATTGTCACATTGCAAGCTCTAGTTATAGCAAAAGGCCTGTTCACATCTGGTAATTGTAGCCTCTAAAATCTTGTATGTGTATTAAGTTTAAATTCAGGACCACTTGCCAATTTTACATAATATGGCTAACATAATGGCAGCTAACAGGTAGTTATTTAGGTAAGAGGCCTAACTATTTGCACTATGTGTCAAAATTTGAATCCTCTAGGGCTGATCGAGTCATGGATTGAGCTATAAGCAGTTATCCAAAGCTCGAATAAGGTCTACTCGACCTACTTTATTCAGGTTATTCAATACTACTTGCACATATCTAGCTCATCAACTTTCCCAAGCTAGTCAATTCATCAAGAGTGGCTTAAAGGAGGTTGGAAATAGTGTAAAAGGAGGGTGTAAATAGATAGATAGGTCAAACACCACTCAATTTAGGTCAGTTCTAACCTTTGGGAGAAATCACTATCAAAATTTGCCCTCTTAGTATGTACATTAAGAGGAGTACAAATGTTCCTCTAATCAGGTATTTTTGTGCGTGCTCTTCATTATGAAAAATTATTTAAGAAGATGCATTAATACTTGAACTTAAGCTTCAAGCTCTTTATACCATCCTTGTTTCCAATAGTAATGAGGTACTTTCCAAATTCCATTTTGCTTTTTGTTTAAATTGTTAAGGAAGCCATTTGCTTGTCAATATGACATTTTACATCTCATTATTGAGATTTGTGAAACTACATTAGGACTTAAAGTACGTCTCTTGGAAAATACAATTCAATAGAGGTCATTAGATCTAAGTCATGTTTGTATAATTGAACAAGCAACACTAGTTGCCAACTGCAGCCTGTACGAATCCCCAAAAACTATAACTTCTTTCCTTATTTTTATTACTTCACTTTTGCAGTGCTTCTTCTGTTTTCTCTTCCCTTCCTTATGGCTATCTTCCTTATGCCTCCATGCTATCCTTATTTACAACTTTTTTCTTCCTTGTTCTATATATTATCATTACTTTCTTTCTTTTTTAACTACACTACTAAGGTAAACATGTCAACTATTGAATCTAATAGCTCAACACTTGCACAGCAATAGAGCTAAGATTTATCCACCACACATTAGGTAGGTGATTCTCTTCCTTATAAGGAACCCCACAGCATTGTGAATCTTAATGTCAATGATTGCCCCATGGACTTGTCTAGGTTGGTAGACTGGATAAAATTCTAATCCTTAGATCGTGGAAGATCAGAAAGCTTCCATTTGATGATTATCCTCCAAACAATATGGGTAATTCCTAACCCCTCCCTTTGTAAACCTTAATTAAGTACGATCTAAGCCCCAATGGTGCCACTAATGTAGTGATTGAGCAAGAATTCAATGCTTTGAGGCTTAATTTCTACTTTGCCCCCTGAGCCTAGACAATTAAGAAGCCTTAACCAAATGAGTAGATCGCTATACTTGGGGATGGGGAATTCACTCCCTTTGACAAATACTTCGAAGTTGGTTTAGATTCCTTTTTTCACTTTTCCAAAAATCCTATTTTATATACTACTGTATATGTTCGCCTATGCTTACTCTAAACTCCTATAGGCTATTAGTGGCCTTTGAGTGTATCTATGAGGATTTTGAAGTTAGGGCTATACTTACATTGTTTTAACACTTTTTTACATTGAAGAGAAAGGATGACTGGTTTTATGTATGCCCCTGACCTCATAAGAAATTCTTAATAGGATTAGAGTCCTCAATTTATAACTAGAAACAAAAATGGATGGTAGTTAGGTCAGCTACTAGACTTGATTTCCCTACTGTTTAGAGTCAACCAATCAGGCAATCAAACATCAAATATGAAACATCTTCTCCCCAAAGACAAGAATGCTCATGACACTATCATGGAGGCTTATAACTATAGATGGTTTCCTTAGGATGTGGACACCATAATCTCAAATTACTCATGTGGTGCTCTGATCTTCCCTAAAGATGAGGTGAACGTAGTTGAAGTTTGTAATGATACTCATGATGGGCATATTGAAGGATATGATGATGATATTGTTGTCGGCCAAGGTACAAGCTTTTTATGATCTCGCCATGTTAAGAGGGGCTTATAACAGGAGGGACCTTCACTTTTATTTTGGGAGTTGAGCAGTCTTCCTTGCTCATGCTCGATACAGTGTCTATTAGTTCTTCTATCTATGTTTCTATGCTTTTCTAATCTAATTTATGAACATTTTATTGCAAACATGTCACTTAAGAACTACAATTCCAACGACTAGTTCATCGAGTTGAAGGCTAGTACCTCAAAAGGAAAGAGGATCTTAAGAAGACCTTTGCGAAACATGTTCCTATAAAACCACCAACCAAGCCACTTGTAAAATCTACCACCTCTTAGACCACCAAAGAAACCTAACAAACAAAATTTTTTCTAAAGAGAAAGTTATTGAGGCTATCAAGCTAAGGAAGTGACCTAATGCCCATAACTACTTACCCCACCCTAACCCCTACCCCCTCCCTAATTGGAGAGAGATCTAAAGAAGGGGAGGACTCCTAAAATGATAAACTAGAGGGTAACTTAGAAAATTCAAATGAAGGCAAAGAGGCCCCTTTTAGGGTTCCATTACCCCTTCTAAGGAACAAAACCTTGAGATCTTGCAGTTTTTTCCTTACTAAAATGTCAACACTATTAACCATGCTTTAAGGAACAGTTGACTTTCTTTAGAGCTAATTAGGGACATTTGTCTTCCCTAAGACATTCAACCATTAACAAATATTGTCAAGCCCTGACAAAACTCTAGGTTTGATAGTTTGCTGCGCCTTGCTGCCTTTAGCCTTTAAGACTTAAGTCCTCTCCCAACCTCCTAGAATTAGCCTTCGCTAACTTCTTATCTAAATTTCTCTAACTTTGCTTTAGTTTTTGAAAATTCCTAATGTCCATTAATGATAGTTGAGGCCTTTGATGAATAGAAGGTAAGAAGCAATCCACTCTAATCTATTTTCACTTTTTTATTTTAATTTCCTTAAGCTAACAACTCCTTTTGCTTTTAGACTACCAAGGAGGCTAAGAACCAAGTGGCCAATGTAGAGCTTAAGAAAAAGAAATTCCAAGAAAGATAAGGTGTTGAGAAGGCCATGCTAAAGGAAGAGAGAGAGAAAATAGAGGAGGAGCTCAAAAATTGTAAGAGGAAGGTAGAGGGAGAGGATAAGGCCCAAGAACAGAAAGAAATAACTCTGGTAAAAGAGCAAAAAAATGTTCTTAGTTGGTGTTTGGCCTGCACAAGGCACAAAATGAGGTAAAAACCCTCAAAAGCAATCATAGCAAGGAAGTCACCTACTTATAGAGCTTGTATGAAGAGTTGAAGATAAAAATGGTCGAAATGGAAGGAGCATACCTCAACCAACCAAAAGGCTTATGACAAGGCTTACTAGGACATTCAAGAGAGTTAGGAACATAAAAACCTGATGCTGCAAAAATTGTTGGATAAGATAAATCCAGCTAGAGAGGAGATCCTTATCTACCGTCCAGACTACGACCTAAGTTGTATGGACTTTACCAAATGAGGTTATGAGAAAGAGGCTCTTGTTGACGAAGTCAATGTTGGTGAAGCTAAGGTAGAAGACACATAAGGAGAAGGTGTTGATAACCTTGAAGCTGACCTTGCTATCATACAAGAATCATGTAACACTCCTAAAGTCCTTATAACTCCTGCTCTTGTTCCCTCTATTTATCCTCAAACCATTTCTATTCAAGCTTAAGGTGACTAGACTCATAGTGTTGATCAAGCTCAAGAAACATGATATTACTATTCCTGACTTGCTTATAGGTCGATATGCCGACCTCTACTTCATGTACTGATCACTCTATTTAACTCTTGCCCAAGATTTGAGAAAGATCTTTTTGTTACTTTACTTTGAACTTTTAAGTAGTTCCTATGCCATTGAACATTTATATATCTATTCCTTAATTTATCTAATGAATTTTCTTGGTAATACTTATAAGCTTTTATTTGCTTATCGAATGATTTAGACCATTACTTAGCTCGTTGCCCTTATTCATTACAGGATTTAGAGTATTAATCCTACATTTTAGTAGCTCGAGAGCATTTCGAGGACTACCTATGCAATTGATTTAAAACACTTCAAATAATAGCAGATTATTTATCTCTTAGTAGGACTTAACAGTTGTGCCTATACCTTAAGGCCTTTAAATAGCTTGTTACCTACTTAGCAAATTTAGAGTTCTACTCCTATCACTAGATGATAGCTTAGGGCCTCTAAATGGTATGTCATCTATTCATTAGACTTAGACTGATTAAGTTTATGACAACTCATTGCATATTCATTAGACATAGAGCATTATTCCTATCATCAGTTGAAGACTTAAGGACTCTTAAATAGCTTGTCATCCTTAAGAGGATTTATAGCTACTATGCCTATCGCTCTTAAAAGAGCTTAAGGCTTTTGCCTCTCATCATCATTTCTAGGACTTAGAGATCTTAGGTTATCCTTTTCCCATCATGCATCAAATATAGGACATAGAGATTTAGGACATTGTAGCTTACTCGTTACCTTATAATAGGGATTAGAGACTTTTTAAGTTCTCTCTTATTAGAGAGGTTGACCATAGATCATATCATCGTTTTCAATTATATTCATGCTTTTAGAAAAAAGTGCTATATTAAAGTGAAGCATAGAATCGAGCATTGTCAAACCAATAAATACTTCATCATATGAAATATTAAAAAGAAACTAGGTTGGTCCATTGGCATCAACCTCACATAACACAATTTCATCACATAAACATCGAGGCATAAGGTCGGATTATCAGTCTTGACCTCACATAACATGTTAATCAGAAACAAACAAACATTTCAACAAGTTTGTGAAACAAGTTCATTTACAAACAAACCAAAAACCAAATAAACATTGAATAACAAAACATATAAAGAAGCAAGCAAACATATCTTGTTCCAAATGTCCATTATTCAAAGTATAGCCTGAGCTTATCAGTATTCCATGCCTTAGGGATAGTCTATCCATAAAGCCTTTCCAACCTAAGGTATGTCCATTCCCTACTACCTTCTTGACTCTAATGAGATCCTCCTAAGTAGGGGTAAGTTTCCCTTAACGTTCTCTTGCTTCAAATGCTTTAAGCTTCCTATGAACTAGGTCACCAAGCAAGAAGCATTCATGCCTGACTTGTTTGTCATAGTACCAAGTTGCTCGTCGTTGATAAGAAGTGAGATGAACCTTAGCCAACACTTATGTTTCACAAATGGTATCTAAATTAGCTTAGAGTCCTATATTATTGTGCTTAAGGGTATATGTTTGGGCTCTTGCACTTATTGACTAAAGTTCAATCTGCAATACAACTTCTGACCTAAAAGACAATATGGAGTATGACTTGTTATGGTCCTCTACGTAGTCCTACACCCCCTACCAAACATTGGTAGTTCATTTGCACATTTGCTCCTAGCTTGGTTCACCCTTTTCTTCAAACTTTGCATGATAACCTTGTTTACTACCTCTACTTGACCATTGCTTTGAGGGTATGCAATAGATGTGTAGTATAGCTTGATTTGCCAAGCTTCATAGAATTCTTAAACTTATCATTATCAAACTATAGCTGATTATCTGTTATTATAGCATATGATTTCCTAAACCTACTTAAGATATTACTAACATGAAAGCCTCTATACTCCACTCTGTCATTCTTGCTACAATCTTGGCTTTGACCCATTTTGTGAAGTAATCCAATGCCGCAATAATGTATTACCTTTGTTTGGTCGTCTTTGGGAATAAACTGAGTATATCCAAACCCTATTAAGTAAAAGGCTAAGGACTGGTGAGAGGAATCAAATATGAGCTCGAGACTCTTTCTAACAAGACATTCCTCTAACAATGATCACAAGTTTGAGCTAGATGGAGTGTATCTTTCTTCATTATAGGCTACTAATAACTTTAGTTGCAATGCCCTTACATACAAAGTTGTAGCCCTAATGTGATTATTATATACTCCAGAATATAAGTTAGAGAGGACTTGCTTTGCTTTTGATGGTCGCAGGTACATTAGGTAGGGCATACTCAAATCTATCTTATATAAATATCCATTTATGCTTGTAAAATTGGTTGCCTTATATATGATCTTTGAGCCTCCTTAGTATCTCGGGGCAAAGCTCCATCCTTCAAATATTCCATAACAGGATCCATCCAACTGTACTCCACATCTTTCTATTGAACCACTTAACACTCTATTGGTTGTCTCTCTATGCTTTTCTCAAGCATGTATTCAAAGAAAGTCCTCTCCCCCTAATTCAATAAGCTCGTTAGAGGCTAACTTAGACAATTTGTCTATCCTATAATTCTCTGCCCTTAGAATTGTCATCAATTGCTAGGTTTCAAATTCTAATTCGATCTCTCATACTAATTGTAAATACTTAACCATATTTTGGTTTTTGGCCATGCTGCTTCTTGTGACCTAATTAACCATTAATTAGGAATGAGAAAACACATCCAAACACTTTGCTCTAACTTCTTTAGCCAGCTTTGCCCTTACTAAAAACCCTTCACATGTCAACTCATTGTTGCTGGCAGGAAATCTAAAATTCAAAGGATAAGAAATCCAAGCTCCCATCAAACCTTTAACAATTAAACCTACCTTACTTCCTTCATAGGTAGATGCCATCAACATACAACTTCCAAGCTGATTGCTCACTCTTCGTAACAAATCTTTCAGTTCAAGAAAACTCTACTATAAAGTTCACGAGTATCTAAGACTCATATGTCTCTCAAGGTTAGTATTTAATTCCAAGAGCACTAAGTTCTAAGGCATACTTTATGTTCAACCCAAAGTGTCAAGCTTGTGCAGAGCTTGCTTTAGTAGTTGACTAGTGAAGACTACGACCTTCTGAGCTTTAATGTATGGTCAAAGTTTCTAGGTGGCTACAATAATAGCTAAGTCAAACTTTTATAATTTAGTATATCTCAACTCTGAACCCTATAGAACATGACTCACATAGTCTACTGGCTTATGCACTCATCCTTCTTCCTATACTATTATGGAGGAGAGAGCTCGGCCACTTCTAGGCAAATATAAGTAAAGAGTTTCTCCTTCAACTAGCTTCTAAAATTTTGGTAGTTGAGTTAAAAATTCCTTTAAAGCCTTAAAGGCATGCTCATACTTATTGGACCACTAAAACTCAAAAGGATTTCTTAAAACATGAAAAAATTCTACATACTTTTCGAAACTCTTAGAAACAAACCTATTCAACGTTACTAAATGTCTAGTCAACCTCTAAACCTCCTTGATGGACTGTAGTGGCTCTATATCTAGTATAGCTTGAATATTCTTAAGATGGCCTGAATTCCGCGTTGTATCACCATGAAGCCTAAGATTTCCATGAAAATGCATCGAACACACATTTATATGGATTTAACTATATATTGTGTCTAATGTCTCTTAGAGGTCGACGAGGTAGTCTTCAGTAGTTTTTTTTTTTAACTATCATATCATTTACATTAACCTTAATGTTCATATGCATTTAAGGTTTAAAAATCTTCATAACCAAACTCTAGTATGTGGCACCCGCATTCTTTAAACTGAATGGCATGACTTTATAACAATAAGCTCCAAATTTTGTAATGAAAGAGGTGTATACTTAGTCGGAAGGGTGCATTTTAATCTGAATGTACTTGGAAAAAGCATCCATGAAGCTCAATAAGGCATGTCCCAAGGTCGAATCGACCATTTAGTCTATCTAAGGTAAAAGGAAACAATCTTTTAAGCATGCTTTATCTAGGTTGATGAAATCATTGCACATCCTCTGCTTTCCATTTGCTTTCTTAACCAAGATACATTTGGTGAGCCAGGTGGGATAAGGCTCTTCCTTAATGAAACCTATCTTTAATAGCTTTTGTACTTTCTCCTTTATGGCTACTTACCTCTTTGGGGCAAAATGCTTTTGCTTCTATTAGACAACCTTCACAGTTGGATCTATGTTTAGCTAGTAGGTGATAACTTCCTTATGAATTCCAAGCATATCTGATGGAGATTAGACAAAGATATCCTTATTAAACAAGAGGAAATGTACTACACTTTCTTAGAGGTTGGCTAGCATATTAGCTCTAACCTTCGTAACATGCCTAGGATTGTTGCTCAATTGAATTGCTAATGTCTTCATCACAGGTTCCCTTCTTACTTGCAAGCAATTGCTTATGCCTTGATCAATATTGTAGACTTGATCCCTCTTTAGAGCTTTTAAGTACAAAGCTTAAGGTAGTTGTTGGTCCCCATAACATATCCCCATTCCAATAAGAGTCAGAAACATTGTCTTTTGATGGGCCATCGACACCACCATCTTAAAAGTGTTAATGGAAGGTCAGCTCACTATGCCATTGTAAGGTGTAAGACAATCTACTAACATGAAGTCAATCTCCTCCATAACATTCTCACCATCCTCGATTGATAAGGTCTAGGTAACCATTCCTTGTATTTTCACTAATTGATTATTGAACCCATACATATTGTACTTATATGGCTACATCCTATAATTTTTTTAGCTTAGGTCGCATTTGATCAAACCTGTTCATGAAAATGATATTGGTCAAGCTCCCTGTATTGACCATCATTTTTTTGACCTTAAACTCCATTACCTTAGTCGTAATGGCCATTGCATCATCATGAGGTAATTGTACTCCCTATATATCTTTCTCTAAGAAAGTTATCATGTCATTGGCTCTATGTCTCTTTCCTCTTAAGTTCAACAAGTGGTCTCCTTACACATCAAACAAACTTGGCATGGACAAAGTATTCTCTCCTACCTGTCTATTGAAAATCACATTTATAATACCTTAGGGAGCTCTGTTGTCTCCCTTTTCATTGTCTTGAATGACCAAATCTCAATTATTACATTTGGCATTAGCATTCTAGGTTGCTGCTTAATCCTTCTTTGAGTAGGTCATTCAATTCTCTCCTCTCTATCCATTATAAACTTCCTTAAATAACCCTTTGGATAGCATCCTCAAGTGCATTTTTTAGATGTATGAACTCATCCGTATTATGCTTCGATCTTCATAAAAGTCACAATATTTATTAAAGTTCTTTCTCATAGGATTATTCTTCATTTTTTCTAGCCAAGCTAGAAAGCTTTGATTATTTACCTTCATCATGATATCCTATATAGGTTAGGTAAGGGGGGTGTTATTGGGTGATTTTAGGGTAAAGATGTGTACCTGTAAAAGCACAAGTAAAGGCTAAGTGTTGCTGGGGCTAGTCTGATGTAGCCACTCCGATACTTAAGTCAGTAAATATCTTTGAGAGAAATAAATGAAGAAGCACAAAGTTGAAGGTTGTAAGGGAGTTCTTATAGTGCTTTCTTTCTATATTTATAGGCGAACATTGTGTGTTTGAAATTGCAATTAATCATTGGTCGTAAGCTATGTAGAGATCTTGTAATTAAGTACATGCCTAAAATATAGGAGTAGCGGGCAGTTATGTAATGAGATTGTACCATATCGTAATTGTTTGCACAACTTTCCTAAGTTCAAACCAAACATATTAACAAGTTGGGTTTCAAGGCCCATGAAGTGAACTAAGCCTCAATCAGCATTAGCTGAGAATAGTATTAGTATATTCTCATCATTTGAATGGTTGAGTAATATTTTAGGGTGGAATCCAACTATCAACATTTGCCCCCTTACTATCGTTGTTGAGAATATGACTAAGGGAGTAAATAAAGCTTACTGATCAGCTTGGGCAATTGGATGGTTAAGACCAAAATGAGTTTCCTAGATGCTGAGTGATGTAGAAAGGTTTGATTTTTTTTTTTTTTTGTTTTGAAATGTGACAAATTGTATCTTAAGTAAAAGGTTATAGCTTTTTAATTTTCCCATACATTTACTTTTCTATGGTAGCAAGCACGTCGGTTATCATCTTAGCTGTCATTACGCTACAAGGGCTAATAACTGCTAGTAACACAATAACTATAAGATTTTTGACTCATAACACATGTCCTCAATCTATACTTAACTGTCTAATCAAAACCCCATTCCTATTAGAAACGTGTTAGCGTTACAAGGAGAGACTGTTCATATATAAAGGGTTTTTCCATACTAATAAAGATTTCTCACTCTTTTCTCAATTGTATCTACTTTCAAAATTTCCATTTTCTTTCAAAATTTTGTTTTGCAAGTTTTCACCTAGCTTATGATTTCCTCATATAACTTTAGTCAAGTGTAGTTCAAAGTGTCATCATCGACTTATACTTTCAAATTTTGAAGCAACTATGTTTGAGGCTACCTCTCCCCTCCTCCTTCCCCTTCCCCTTCCCCCTCCCCAACGTAGAAAAGGAACAATTCGACATATTCTTCGAGTAGTTCAATAGATAGCACAATGGAGCGATGGGAAAAACTAGCTTGCATCAACGTTCTTCTAATGGATAACTATCCAAATGATAGGGAAAGAAGATTTGTAGCTAGGTATTTGTATAATAATGTTGTTTATGATAGTAATTCACTAGATGGAGTGGTGAATGGTGTTGTTAAGACACTCGTCTTGAAGTATAATAAATATTGGCAAGATCTTCCTAAGACATGGAATCTACTTAGATAGAGGGAGGATGAGAGGGTGTATTTTCCAAGGGACCATGAGTTTCATATATATATTTGAAATACCTTGATTTTGGACTACGCTTCCCATTTTCTACTTTTATTAAATAGTTCTTTAATTATTTTCGAGTTGTGTTGAGTATTTTTTTACTGAATACTTATAGATTTCTCGTAGCATTTGAGATAATCTATGAAGATATTGAGGTTAATGCCATGCCTCAGTTATTGAAATACTTCTTCCCAATTAGGAGGCAACCCAATGGTTGATATTTCATAGCTGCTTGGCATAGGCGAAAATTTATGGATGGGTTGGAGTTTAAAAGCCATAACTAGCATAACAAATTTGTGTTTATCATATTAGATGAAGATTAGATTTTTGGACCTAATGGATTGTGCCTATCCATATAAAGACATTAACTTGATGTCAAATGATGCTGTTACGACCAAAAAGATTCAAGAAAGAAAAAAGAGTAAAATGTTTTTCTAAGATGCTGAAAGGATAATAAAATGATACTAGAATGGGGATCCAATCTTTTCTGAAAAAGAGGGTAGGTGTTAAGGCAATCACCATATTAAGTAGAGTTACAGGAGGAAAGTCGTTCCCATAACTTATGGGGAGAATAGTCACCTTTGAGCTTTGCTCAATGTGGATCTCATAAGTTCTTGATTTTTCTCTCTTTCCCATTTTAAACACTCTTATCCTTTATTATAGACATGGGTATAGGCGATGTAGATCCCGCTAAATAACTAGCTTAAGTAAAGGCCAAGAAGCTAAAGCTTAATCAATATGCTGCCATTAAAGCCTTGTCAGTTGGTTGCCTGTACGAAAAAGACTTCTAAGGTGAAGGTTATGAAGGAGGCCACTATTCAAAAGAGGAAGGAAGTTCCTTCCATTGTTGAAGAGCAACGACTAAAGCAAAATGGAAATGGTCGATGCTATACAGAAGGAAACTCTTGGCATTACGAAGCTTGAGACGGTTCCTTTAATAATAAATGCTCCTAGGGATGATGAGTGGGGAGGATCTAGTTGAGAGATTACTGGTGTCAGCCACGTTGAGGTTTCTCCTTAAGATAATGTTGAGTAGTATGCTAAAAAGAGAGATAGAAAAGAGCTTGCGAATCAGCTTCCATCTAAGAAATTTAAGACTATAAATGAGAGGACGAAAGAGGCTTTGAGGAGTAAGGCTCTTGACATCAATAATTTTGAATTCATTCTTAACAAATAGGTGGGCGAGTACTTCGTGCCATGCTTGAGCCAAAACATCCTACATACTGACTCGGCCTTAGGTGAAAGGACAAAATCCTTGGCCTTGATGGAGAGAGTCATTCTCCCTAGGGATAGGGATATTGCAAAGAAAGATGAAGACAAAGTGGGCAATTGCAATAAAGGTCATATTGCTACCAAGTTGTATGATGTAAGTATCAATCACCTTTTCACTTATAGCTCATGTTCTGTTGTTGACATTATTTTGCTTTTGTGCAAATTAGCAGCCATATTTTGATAGCTCTTGATGAAGCTAAGAGAGAAATGAAGAAGGTAATATTTACATATTGCTGCTTTGTTGTAATGCAAATGATTTATTCATGTTTGTTCATTTATCGCAAAATGTTGAGGAGGTATATAACTTCTCAAAGGCTTAGACTATTGTGGTCGAGAGTATGAGAATTAAGGCCGAGATGGAGGCTAGGAAATTGCAAGAAGAGCTTTTAATCAACAAGTTAGCACATTCCTTGGTGATTGATGAAGTCTTAAGTCTCAAGCCTTAAGCCTTAAGGCCAAGAATGAAGAGCTATATAAGGAGATCAAAGACTTAAAGGAGGACCTTCATAAGAAGCGAGAGGAGTGCTAGGGGTTAAGATGAACAATAACCTCAATGAGTGACAAGGAGGATAGGTTAAGTGATAGGAATCATCTCCTTAGACCGATCATACGTAGTCGAGCTAAAGGGCTCCAAGGACTCACCTAAAGAATTCTATCTTGAAGCTCCATCTAAGACAAGAATTCCTACCTCAACCTTTATGTTTTCCACTACTACCAACTTGACTATTGAGTTGTCACATGCATTAGACTTGTCAAGCAGTTGTGCTATGACACAACATCTAAGCAGACAGCCTCTAAAGACTATTTAAGATGAGCTCTCGAGTTGCCTACCAATGTCCAACCCTAGCCTAAGTTAAGTACTCTTTAGCAAATGATTGATCGAGCTTTGACCTAATCTAGATCAGGTCGGCCCTTGACTGTAAACTCCTTCTCTTCTTCATTTCATTCAATTTATATTATAATTTAGAACGACCAACCACCATGCAATATGTATCTTTTGGCACGACATTCCAAAAGGCTTCTTTATTTTTTTGTATAGGATATTTTTTTATCTCTTTTACCTTTTTATGTATGTTTTATGTATTCTATTTGTAGAATATCCTTTTATTTTTTTATACATGTAAAGTAACCCTAGTAGGATGGTTATATAAACCTCCACTTAATGCATGCAAACAATAACTTCATTATTAGAATTTATACAAGTTTCCCTTTGAGTAACCCTAATGTTCTCATTACCCTTTAACTCTTATGTACTCTTTTTAGCAAGAAATAGTAGCGAGTGACCCTTTAGTTTAGATTGATGAGCATATCCAGTAAGTTGTAGGCTAAGTAGGATTAATTGGTATGTCATATCCAAGTGGTAGCTAGCCAGACTTTGCTAGTTGCCTATACTTTGCTAGCTTTTCCTTGTTTCCATTTGTTGTCTCTTTGTTATGCTATTTCTTTGTGTATCTAACCTTAAAGTTGCATTAGCTTCACTAGTATCAAAGCATGGTTTCGAGAGGGAGTGTGTAAAGTTGTAGTGAAGTTTTGGTTCAGTTATTGTTAGTAGCTGTTGTGTTTCTTCCACAACTGCTACAGTATGTTTGTGTGTTGGCAAGTGTAGTTCTTTTCTACTCTATTCTTACTCTATTTTTCACTATGAAAACAAAGTAAGTTCATTTGTATCGTATTTGAATGATTATTAGGTATTAAATTTGTTAGCGTGTTAGTCGAAGTGTTGGGTAGTAAGGTAGCATTGTCTTCCTTTGTATTGTGTTGTTAATCTATTCAAAAAGTATTGTACCATGTTGGAATCAAGTGTTGAAGGTGTTATTAGAGACTTGAGTAGTGGTGCTCAACCTAGTTGTAGTCAAAATAGTGGTAACACTCTTAGGTTAGTTGATGACAAACTTAATAGACTCACCAACCCTATTAAGAGTTTAGTAATGCGATGCAAGTTAGTAGGCAATAACCTTAGGGTATGTTGCAACATAACCTGCTCAAAAATGTTCTAGAGAGAGGCTATGGCCAAAGTAGTCAAGCCAACTGCCTAGTTTAACCCCAACGAGTTAGAGGAGTTGTAGACTAAGTTACTAGACGAAGGCTAGAGTTGGAAGAGAAAGAAGAGGATGGTAAGGAAGTAGATGTAGAGATTGACAAAGGGGAAGAAGAAGAGGATGAGTATATTAAGCATAAGAGCGAGGACATCGAGCTCCTTGAGGACTTGATAGTGTTAAGGTCCAAATTCTGCCCTTTAGTGGAAATGGAGATGTAAATGAATACTTAGAGTTGGAAGAGAAGGTCGAGAAGGTGTTTTACTATTATGGCTATATAGATGCTATCAAGGTTCAACTTACTACACTGGAGTTTACTAGGTATACCACTATGTAGTAGAAAAATATGAATGCAGCTAGAGTAAGAGATGGAAGACAAGGAGTGAGAACCTATAATGAGATGGAGAGGTTGTTAAGGGGTAGATTTGTGCCCGAGATCTACTCGTAGGATACATTTACAATGTTATAGGAATTTCACCAAGGAGGTCGATTTGTTGATGATTACGTGAGAGAGTTCCTTATGCTTATGATTTGAACCAATGTCAAAAAACTAGAGGCTCGTATAGTATTGAGGTTCATTTATAAGCTCAAACATGAGATTTGTAACATTGTGGAAATGTAGAGGTTTTATAAATTGGAAGAGGCAATTAAGATAGCATGGAAGGTCAAAAAATAGAGAACAAGTGCTTCGAGTTGACTTAGGCCAACATTCTCTTGAGACCCTACTCCACATCGACTTATTCAAGCTGAGTTGAGGAGGCCATACCAAGCCATGGAGAGGAATGACCAATCTATGGATAGTCGAGTTGGATAACTGAGCCGAACTGAGGCTAGACTGACCTTGATGACATATGAAAGAGGGCAGACCTCTAGACGAAAGATTAGCGAGGTGAAGTGTACAGTCCTTCGTGTAAAGGTTAGGTTTGCCAACCTTGCATCACCAACCATACAAGCTACATTAGCTTCATGGTAAGGGTACTTTGTACGTGACTGAATAGGTAATTATGTTGCTCAATGTTGGGAGTATGTACAGGGACGAAGTAGTGTGCAATGTCCTCCCTATAGGAGCTTCATATCTGTTGCTTAGATGACCTTAGTTATTTGACTGACGTATTACTCACAATGGGTACAAGAACACCTATGTCTTTGTTAAGGATGGAAAGAAGATTATGTTGCAACCCATAATCAACTCACCTGAGTAAGTGAGAAGAAGGCCCTAATGATGAGCCGAAGAGAACTACAAGCTATTGAGAAGGCCAAAGAGCCTATGTTTCTATTAATTAGAAGATTACTAGAGATGAGAGATTTGAAAGATGTTTCAAATGAAAACCAAATGCTGATTGATGAGTTTTCCAACCTGTTTCCCAAGGAACTTCATAAAGGACAACCCTTACTCTAAGGCATAGAGCATTATATTGATTTGCAGCTAGGCACCACCTTATCGGACTAACCTATATATAGAATAAACCCTGAGCAGGCTCTAAAGTTGAAAAGACGAGTGGATGAGCTTAAAGAGCGATGCTATGTGGGGGAGAGCATGAGCCTTCGTGTTGTACCAGCTTGGCTTGTCCTAAAGAAAGATGGTTCATGGCGTATGTGTAATGATAGCCGAGCAATCAATCACATCATTGCGAAGTATAAATACTCAATACCAAGGCTCAATGACATGATGGATGAGTACATGGTGCCAAAATATTTTCAAAGATTGATTTGCGAAGTAATTACCACCAAATTTGCGTGAGATCAAGTGATGAGTGGAAGACTGCCTTCAAGACTAAGCATATTCTCTACGAATGGTTAGTTATGCCATTTTAGATGGAGCAATAGAGCTAAATAGAGCTTTAGGGAGATTAAAGAGAAGCTTACCTCCATCCTTATCCTATCATTACTAGATTTTGATAAGCCCTTTAAATTTAAATGTGATGCATCTAACATTGGAATTAGCATAGTCTTGATGTAGTACTGACTACTCATCACCTATAACAGTGAGAAGCTTAATAGTGCTACCCGAAATTATTCTATGTACAAGAAAGAGTTATACTCTCTTTTTCGAGCACTTATTGTCTAGCAACACTAATTACTACTATAAGAGTTTGTTATTTATACTGAGCATGAGTCATTGAAGCACCTTGGAAGTCAGAACAAACTTTCAAAGAGGCAAGCTAAGTGGCTAGAGTTTACGAAGGGTTTCTCCTATGTAATTTGGCATAAGAAAGGAAGCCAACATGGTCACCAATGCTCTGTCACATCAGCAAACCTTATTGACCACTTTGTAGACAAAGTTTTTGAGATTTTCACTCATCACTGAGTAGTATGTTCATTACCCTCATTTTGGCCCCATTCTTGAGCAGTGTTGAGAGGGAGTTGCTATTAGAGGATATTATCTTAGGGAATGTTATCTATTCAAGGACTGAAGGTTGTGTATACTAAACTATTCTGCACATGAATTGTTGGTGAGGGAGGCTTATAGTGGTAGACTATCTAGTCATTTTGGAGAGACCAAAACAACCAATCTATTGAAGGAAAATTTTTACTAACTTAGTTTAGCCAAAGATGTTCATAAGATAGTTAGTAGCTGTGAAGTGTACAAGCAAGCTAAGGGGAAAAGAGAGCCTAATGGAGAATATATGCCTTTGCTAACACTAACCTTACCTTAGGCTAACATCAGCATAGACTTTGTCCTAAGGTTGCCCCATACATCTAAGGGAAAAGATTTTATCTTTGTTGTAGTGGACCGCTTTAGCAAAATGGCACACTTCTTTCCATGCGATCGAACTAATGATGCTTTATAAATTGCTGATTTGTTTTTGTAGGAAGTTGTTAAACTACATAGAGTGTCGAAGACTATTGCTTTAGATCAGAATACAAAATTTTTGAGCTATTTTTGGAAGATATCTTAGAGAAGACTTAGAACTAAACTTGTGTTTAGCTCTAATAGCTACCCCCAAACTGATGGCCATATTGAAGTGGTGAATAGGATGCTAGGTAATTTACTTAGAGCTATTGTAGGAAAGAACTTGAAAGATTGGTATCTATGTCTACTAGTTATGGAGTTCTCATACAACGAAACCATCTACAACACCATTGGAAAGACCCCATTCTAGGTCATCTATGGCCTCATCCCTACTATCCCCCTATATTTGACTAGTAACCCGTAACTGCTAAAGAAAGTCAATCTGGACTAAACCGAGCCTAAGAATTGCAAGACCTACACCAGACTGTAATAAGATAGATCGTTAAGTTCAATCAAAGACAACAAGAGATTAGTAGTCAAGGTTATTGAATTGTTTCTTTCAAGCTAGGAGACTAAGTTATCTCTATGAGCTAAAGGTCCATTTAAGATTCCTAAAAGGATCAACTGCAACACTTACCATATTGAGTTGCTTAATGACTATGGTGTTTCCTCCATTTTCAATGTGTGCGACCTGATTCCTCACAAACTAGAAGAAGAAGACCCTAAAAGTGCCCTAGAAGAACAAGAACCAGAGACCACTTCAAATTTGAGGACCAATCTTTCTGACCTTTAGGTAGATGATAAGAATTAACCCCTTAGACTGATCATGCGTAGCTAAGCTAGATGACTCTAGGGATTCACCTAGAGAATACTATCTTGATGCCCCATCCAAGATGGCGATTCCTACCTCGACCTCTATGTTTTCTACTACTGCCGACTTGACTACCGAGTTGTTACATGTACCAAACCTGTAGAACAATTATGCTATGACATAACATTTGAGCAAATAGCCTCCAAAGACTATCCGAGCCAACCACCCAAGTCGTCCACCAATGTTTGACCCCTACCCAAGTTGAGTACTCTCTAGCAAATGATTAATCGAGCTTCGACTTGATCTAGATTGGGTTAGCCCTTGACTACAAACTCCCTCTTTTCTTTATTTCATCTAATTTGTACTATAATTTAGAACGACCAGCCACTATGTAACACATGTCTTTTGGCATGACATTCTACAAGGCTTCTTTACTTTTCCATACAAGATATTCTTTGTCTCTTTTACCCTTTCAATTATGTTTTATGTATCCTATTTGTAGAATATCCTTTTGTCTTTTCATATATGTAAAGTAACCTTAGTAGAATGGGTATATAAACCCTTACTTAATGTACATGGACAACTTCTTTTTTAGAATTTATATAAGTTTCCCTTTGAACAACCCCAGTGTTCTCATTACCCTTCAACTCTTATATATTCCCTTTAGCAAGGAGTAGTAGTGAGTAACCCTTTAGTTGGAATCAATGAGTCATATCTGGCAAATTATAAGCTGAGTAGGATCAACTAGTATGTCATATCTAGTTTGGTGGTTGCTTGCACTTTGCTTGCTTTTCCTTATTTCCTTTTTTTGTCTCTTTGTTGTGGTATTTCTCAATGTGTTTGACCCCGGAGATGTGTCATTAAGGATGTGAATAAAGCAATTGGAGATAAACAGCTCCAAGCTCAAGTCCCTTATTGCTAAATTTGAGGAGGTAGCCAAAAAGAAGCCCTCCGTGGAGGAGGCACTAGAAATTGTGATTCCCAATCAAAAGTATGGGAGAATGCTTTGAAAAAAGCTTCTATAAGGGGTCCAACAGGTGAGAAAAGATATTTTAAAAGCTCACCCTAACTATGATTTGTCATGCTTGGACTTTGCTAACGTTGATGACAATGATGTAAGTTGTGGCGATGAAGAAGTTGGCAAAGAAGCAAAGACAGGAGTTCAAGAATAGGGCGATAACATTGAAGTTCCTGTCAATGATGAGGAATGATCATCTAAGGAGACCTACTATGTTCATAAAGTGACATACAACTAGTCTAAAACCCTTAGTACCAAAAAAGAAGTAAGCTCTACAAAGGTCTCATCTTCTTCTAATCAAGACAACACTTCTACTCAATCTAAGAACAAGAATGTTCCAGATTCTTGATTTGATCAGTTAATTTGTGCACTATTTTCATAAAGATTGTATAGGCATAATATGGTCAGGAAGCCAACCTTTTGCTGTAATAAGATGTTTGGCGTTTACACCTTTTATTTCTAGCACATTCCATTTTATGCACAAGCTACTAGTTTTTGGTACATTTTATTTCACGCATAACTTATTTGTTTTCAACACATTTTATTTCATGCGCATATAAATGTCTTCTCGTAGACATAGTGTTCGTTAGCCACATAAGATGTGAACTAGTGTTTTTTCCTTTACCGTGAGATTACCTATTAAAGGCATAATAGAGCTCATTCTCTAATTTCTTGACATATTTTTAAAGAAGAATTAACATCACTCGTCAACAATTATTAAGCTCGTTAGCCATTGTAGGTTTAAACTTATTAAATATTAGTTCGTTCACTACATAGCTAAAACTTCATTAATCCATTAATCATGTAATGAATGGGAATGAAAACGATGGAAAGTAGAGACACTCATAAACTTGAAATGGACATTTCAATCTTGAAACAAGATGTAAGCCATCGCCTTACAACATTCATAATAGAAAAAGAAACAAACCATAACTGCAAAGGAACTAAGTAAAGTAAAGCTTCAAATTTTTGGCATTCTATGCCCGAAGGACGATTGTCCCTTTTAGCCTTTTCTAGTTGATAGGCCCCTTTGCTTATGATTCTCGAATCTTAATAAGATCTTCCTAATTTGCGCTGAGCTTCCTTTGGTTCTCTCGCTTGCTAGTTGCCTCTAATTTTTTGCAAACCAGATCACTAAGCCAAAATACCTTATGTTTAACCTTTTGATTGTAATATCTTATTACTCTATGCTGATATGCAATAACTATCACCCTTGCAACATCTCTTATCACCTTGATTGTGTCAAAATTGGTCATAAGGCTAACCTGATTGGCCATTATGTTAAAGTTCTACGTAAGATAATTGGGTAGATCCATCTCAATTAGTAGTACACCTTTAGACCCATATGCCAATTTAAAGGGTGTTTCTTTAGTTGAAGTCTTATGGATAGTCCTATGACCTCATAAAAAACTTAGCAGTTCGTTTACCCATTTACCCTTGAATTGGTCAACTTTCCTCTTCAAACAATGCAAGATGATCTTATTAATAGCTTCCACTTGCCCATTGGTTTGAGGATGAGCCACTAAAGTGTAATTTAGATGAATGCCATGTTTCTCACAAAATGCTCTAAACTTATCATTATAGAACTATGGTCCATTGTCAATGATTATCATAAATGAAACCCTAAATCTCAATATGATGAAGTTGAAAACAAAAGCTTTGACCTTTTATTCAATGACTCTAGCCACTGCTTTGACCTCTACCCATTTGGTAAAATACTCTATGGCAACTATGATGAATTGTTGTTGTGCTATAGACCTTGGAAATGGTCTAAGTATATCTAATCCCTATTGAGCAAAAGGCCAAGGGTTGGTAAGGGTATGGAGTTTAGTAGAAGGTGCATGGCTTAGTGCCTCATGTTTTTGGCATTGTAGACATTGCTGAACTGTAGATTTTGGATCTTCTCCCATAGTCAGCCAATGATTGCTGAGTCATGGTATGTAGACATACAAGGTTTAGCCCTTTACATGGTTGTTACAAATACCACCATATAATTTAGACAGTATTTATTGTATGTCCTTTGACAAAAGACATTGAAGATAAGGTTGGGAAAGGCAACATTTGTATAATTGGTTGTCAATCAATGTATAATTTGTGGCTTGATAATATGAGCTTCTTTCCTATCATTTAGGAGAACACCGTCCTTCAAATGGTCTGTAATTGGATACATCTAAGACTTCTCCTTTAGGTAGGAAGCCAACTTATAGCTTAACTCAATGGTTTTATAAGCACTTATTAGGGAAGTACTTAATAAAGAGCTTGTCATTTAAATCAAGGAGTGTTTTACTAGCTAACTTTGACAGCTCATTGATAATAATGTTTCTGCTTCTTGGTATTTTCTCAATTGAAAAGGAATGAAACTCTTCCTTGAGCGTTTGCAATATCAGCAAGTACTCACTCATCACTTCTTCTTTTGCCACATAACTTCCTTTGACTTGATTTACAGCTAGTTATGACTTAGAAAAAACTTCAACTTTCTCGACACCAACTTTTTACACCAATTTTAGTATAGCTATCAAGGCTTTATATTCGGTCTCATTATTGCTAGTTGGAAACCTAAACTTCAAAGCATAATCAACTTTCACATTGTGGGGTATTTGCCGAATAAGGCCTATACTACATCCTTCTTTAGTGGATGAGCCATCGACATATAAATTATATATTGACTTCTCGGCCATCTTTATGCTGTCTTCTTCACTAGTGAATTCGACCACAAAATCTACCAATACTTAATCTTTCAATGTCGTTCTGGGTTTGTACTGTATACCATAGGTACTTAACTCTAGAGCATATTTCATCATCCTCTTCGAGGAGTTTGGTCATTGCAAAGCTTATCACAAAGGCTAATAAATAAGGACAATAGTTTGATGTGCCTTGAAGTATGGCTTTAACTTTCTTATTGAGAAAACCATTGCCAATACAAAATTTTCAATCTTTGTATATTGGTGTACCATCCCTTGTAAAACATAGCTCACGTAATAAATTGGCCAATGCTCTTTACCTTCTAATCGAACTAAGAAAGAGAAAAGAGCTCGACTACTAACTAACAAATATAAATACAAATTTTCTTCTGAAATAGGTGCCAAGAGTATTGGTGGTGACACGAGAAACTCCTTCAACACATTGAATGCTCTTTCATACTCTTCTGTCCATAAGAATTCTTTCATGTTCTTTAAGATTTTGAAAAACTTTGCACATCTATCGACACTTTTCAACACAAATCTGTTTAGGATGTTTATTAGCTTAGTTATCTCTTAAACTTCCTTGATTATGTAAAGGGACTTCATATTTCAAATAGCATTGATGTTCCTTAGGTTTGCTTCAATGCCATGCCGGTTGACCATATAACCAAAAAAATTTCCTAAAGTATCACCAAAAACATATTTTTATGGCTTTAGTTTTATATTGTATCTCCTCAAAGTGTCAAATGTCTCCTCAAGATCGGTAAGAAGCTAGTTTATTAACGTGCTTTTCACGATCATGTTGTTAACATATACTTCGACATTACAATAAATCTGAGACTTGAACATCTTGGTGACAAGCCGTGGATAAGTTGCTCTGGCATTTTTGAGCTTGAAGGGCATCACTGTGTAATAACACGTCACAAAGTTATTAACAAAGGACGTATAAAATTCATCTTCCTCATCCATTTTGATTTGATTATAGCTAGAAAACGCATCCATAAAATATAGTAAGGCATGTTCGGTAGTTGAGTCAACTATCTACTCTATTCTAAGCAAGGGGAAATAATCTTTCAAATTGGCCTTCTTCAAATCTATAAAGTCTATGCACACATGCAATTGGCCATTTGTTGAGTGTGTTTTTTTTCTAGTTTTATAATTAAGTCTTCTTTAAATTGATCAATACTAAACCCTAACCATTTAATAATGATCCTCGACTAAGGTTTAAAGGAAATTGGTTCTTTTATTTTTGAAACGTTTTAGAGTCACCACCAAACTAGAGTCGGGAAAAAGAGGGTTAGGTTAAATTGATGTTAAATCGATTAGGTGAATCGATTTAACCTGACCACTGGTGCACTTGAAAAACCAATTTCTAAAATTTGGTTTTTGAAAACTAAAAGATTGAGCTTGAAGGCTATCTTATTAAACCTTGAACAAGTACCATTTTTAACATTTTCAAATTTAATATTACTTTTCAAACACCCTTCTAACAATAATGTCTATTTACAAGCGATAATTGAAATTATATTTATTTACAAAAAATAAGAATTTAAAGAATTATTTACTAAAGGGGGAAAATAATTTTTTTCCATATTTTAAGTCACCTTATACGTATAGGTGCCTATGTACTTGCTATTCAGAATCGGACTTTCGTAGTTTGTTTCGAAAATATTAGGAAGTTGATTGATTTTAGTAAAGAAAAAAGTTAGGTTTACATTTTTTTTACCCTATCTGGTGTTAATTAAAGAAATTCTTTAAAAGGTCTCAATCAAGGTTTTATTTTTGGAAATCTAAAAGACACTAATTTTGAAAAGGTCAATCTACTTTTGTTTTTACTCATCTTGAAATACGAATTTTTTCTAAGTGTTCAAACAATTTTTGTTTTTATCATTCATTTTATTATATTTTATTTATTATTATTACTTATTATATATATATATTTGCTTAATAAGAACTAAAATACACTTCTTCCTTTTTTCTCTTTTTCTTTATGCCTTTCTTTCTTCTTCTTCTTTTTTTTTCTCCTTTCTTCAATTTTTTTTTATTATTACAATTACAATACAATTAGAAAGAAAAAAAAAAATTGAAATGATATATAAGTCTTATTCAAGATGATCTTCAGGATCCCTTGTTCCATTGTAAGTCTTAAAATATGGTAGCTTAATGTACTATGGTATCACTTTGTCTAAAATCCTAGGGATAAAAGGACTCTTCTTTATTTGGAATTTCTTACTCATCACAGTAGGGTTATTAACACATAAGGTTCTCGTATAGTGCACCTGTTGAAGTTTCTTTCCCTTATAACTTTTCTTAAAAGCAGGGGCTAAAGGTTCAAGTATAACTTTGGCTTACTTTTTTGATAATTCAGGAGAATAGAATGAATTACCACTGTTCTTAGCGTTGTTATCGCCATGTTCTTGGTTTTGATTTGGGTAGACATTTTTATGGAGAAGGTTGAAGATCTCATCATGTTTTTCATTGAGTTCTTTGTTTTCTTTGTCTAAGTCGAGGCAATGTTTCTCTAACTTAGCCAAGTATTGTTTGTTAGTATGCTTACTTCTCCTCACCTAGTGTTGGGGTGAAGAATCAACACTTGCACTTTTTGTCATCATTGTCTTTGCCATATGGGTAAGTTAAAAATAAATAGATAGCACCAAATGTTGTCAAGTGATTTTGCATTAAAGATGTGTACTTGTAAAAGCACAAGTAAAGGTTAAGTGGTATCTAGGCTAGTTCGGTATAGCTACTTCAATGCTTAAGTCAGTAGATATCTTTTAGAGAGATAAATGAATAAGGGCAAAGTTTATGGTCGTAAGAGATTTTTTATAGTACTTTCTTTCCATATTTATAGGCAAGCATCAGGTGTTTGAAATTACAGTTAATCATTAGTCATAGGCTACGTCGAGATCATGTAATCAAGCACATGCCTAAAATATAGGAGTAATGGGTGGTTATGTAATGAGATTGTACCAAGTCATAATTGTTTACAACACTATCCTAAGTTCAAACAAGACATATTAATAAGCCAGGCTTCAAGGCCCATCAAGCGAACTAATCTTCAGTTGGCATTAGTGGAGAATAGTACTAGTTGTCTCCTCGTCATCCAAATGGCTAAGTAATATTTTAGGGTAGAATCTAACTATCAATAGGGGGTATGCTTAGTAAAGGTCAAAATTAGTGTTTTCTAATCTCCTAGAGGTTAGCTCAACTTTCTATGGATGCCAAACTTCCTTATAAGTCAATCTTTTACAAACTCCTTATCCTTTTTTAACATTCTCTCATACTTGCCTTTCTCGAGCTCCCTTCTAGGTTGCATTTGATCCTTTTGATGTATGAATTTCTCTATCCTCCTAGTAATCTCATCCAAAGATGTCAATGGGTGCTTTGTAAGGGACTTGAAGAAGTCTATGAAGCACCATAATCTTGCCATAGTTAGTGCTTCTAATCATCAATTAGCTAAACCTATGGACAAAATCTATGATTGATTCTCTAGGTTTTTGCCTAATTGAGGTCAAGGGTGAAGAATCTTTGGCCAAAGGTTTACTACATAGGAAATATTGGCTAAACTCATCAACCAACTAGTCAAAAGAGGAAATAAAGTTCGCCTTTAGTGAATTGAACCAATTCTTGTCCGACTTCCTTAAAGTAGAAGGGAAGACCTTATAGGCAATTGCATAGAATAAGCCATAGAATTCTTTCAACGTCCAAAATGTGTTTAGATGGTCATCTAGATCCTTTTTTTCCATCATATGTGTCAAACTATAGTAGTCAAACACTCAATGTATGGATATTATCTATGATGCTTTGAATGAAAGGACTTGCCTTTATGCCCTTTGCATCAAGTTTCTTCTTAAAAGCTCCATCTATGGTCAATTTCTTGATGCAATCCTCCAAATCTTGTAGACTCATGTTTGCTATCATTCTTTATAGCCGATGAGCAATTAAGTGCTTAATTCACCCATCTATTAATGTTTGCACATGTATTGCAATTTGAGCATGGAGTAGAGTCTATTGGCAATTTTCCTTGATTTGTAGCTCTTACCTTCACTATAGGTTAGTCTTATCCACATTAGGGGCCTTACCTCTAAGTTGTTATACTACCTCTTCTCATACAAATGGGATATTCTTTTGCCTAACTTACTACACGAAAGGAGTAAAAGTAAAAGAGTATCCTTATCATTGAGCCTTTGTCACAATTTTAGTTATTGGCTCAAACTTCCTTAAGCTCTTTAGCAAATTTAGCACAAAGAGTTTCCAGTTGCGCTATATGGGAGCCATCATCATTTTATTCTTGATGCTAAGATATTTTATGATAAACTTCAACTTGACGTAGCTCTAGGGTACATTACTACGGTGATTGCTCTTCCTAATTTGCTTAATGGGCCTACAGTTGTTTAGAAATAGATGGTACTAAATTGTTAATGCTTAAAATTGTTATTAAGAAAAATAAGACACTTCGTGTAAGGTTGTTCTACAAAATGGAAAAAGTAATTTAGGCTATATGGGGTGCTAGAGCAACTCCGGTAATGCCACATTGATGCATAAGTCAAATTAAAGGATTTAGGATAAGAATAAAGTTAATAGGGTATGTAACGCGTCTAAAAGAACTTAATTGTCGCAATCTAAGCTCTATTTACAGCTAAGGGCTAGTTCTCATTTGGTAACTATTGCCTCTAAAATTTTACACGTACATTATGTCTAAATATAGGACCACTTCGATATTAGGGAACGTGGCTGATGTAATGGTGGCTATTGGGTAGTTACTTAGGCAAGAGGCCTAAATATTTACACCATATGTTTGAATTTGAATCCTTTGATGCTGATCAAGTCAAGGACTAAGCTATAAGCAGTTACCTTAAGCTAAATAAGGCCAACTTGACCTACTCTAGTTAGGTTATTCTATATTAGTTGTACATACCTAGCTCATCAACTTTCTCGAGCTAGTCGATTCATTAAGAGTAACCTAAACGAGGTTAGAAATAGTGTAAAAGGAGAGCATAAACAGAAAGATAGGTTAGACACCACTTAATTTAGGTCAATTATGACCTTTAGGAGAAATCACTATCAACAATAGGTACAGTAGCCCTAGGTTACAAGTCAATGCAATGCTCAATCCCTTTAAATGGGGGTAAGCCTTTGGGCAACACCTTAGGAAGAAGATCCCACAATTCATTAACTAGCTTTTGAACTTCCTCACGGAGCTTAACTAGTTCCCTTAGTTCCAACAATCTTTGAATAAGTATGTTGATCGAAGCATTTAACCTCAATGTCTTCTGTAACTCATATTAGCTCATCACAAGTGTCTTCTTTAATCCTCGACTTAATTTAGCATGCATCGTGCTAACTTAGATTAGGGTCATTGGGCTCAAGGTAATCTTCCCTACATCCTTCTCAAATGCATAAGTATATTTTCATGCCATTAGTTAGATGCTCGGTACTATGGAAAATTGTTCTCTAGAGTCAAAAGTTAGATAAGGATCTTGCCTTTAGCTTGGTCTTATTTTAGTTGATGCCACTACTAGATCGAAAATTTGGTCACCACTACTAGATCAATAGTTTGATCGCTAACCTCTTTTTGGAGCTTATATAGCTTGATGTCACTATTTTAACTAATGTCACTAAAGGCCTAATTTAAGATGATTCAAATATTTAAATGTGGGTGTGAATAGTTCATCAGTTATCTAGACAATAACTATCCAACCACCTACTTCTCCTTACAAATAACACATAGCTAAATTGAGGTGCCACATGTCACTAGTAATTCAACTGCCCACCACTTTAGCTATTAGATAGAAGCTTGTAAATATGGGAACACACCCTCTCTAAGAAATCTCTATGTACTCTATCCATATGACTTTATACTCATTTTAAATACTTAAACACTGTTTTAACTTAGGCATTAGAGTGGCTATGCTGAACTAGCATGGGGAACCCTTAAAGCCTCATCTTTGTTTATTTTGCGGATTCTAAACTCACATTTAAGATTCAATAAC
The DNA here is from genome assembly GCA_024138015.1 of Lumnitzera littorea. Lineage (NCBI taxonomy): Eukaryota > Viridiplantae > Streptophyta > Magnoliopsida > Myrtales > Combretaceae > Lumnitzera > Lumnitzera littorea. Next base: position 75,057,376 of record JAMXBB010000003.1, on the reverse strand, counting down.
AACATTTTGACATTGTTTGTGTTATAATCTAACAATGGTGGCCAAGAATAGTTTAACTAAATGTGTGGTTGTATTGCCACTTTTTACCACTACTTGAGGGAGAGTGGAGGCACCACTCAGGTGATAATTGGCTTGTTAAGTTGGAGCATCTTTAGTTAACTTAATGATGGAAAATCAAGAATTAGCAAAGAAAATTGTTGAAATTCATAATCTGCTACAAGCGAGTATGTTGTTGAACCAAAATCATGGACAAAATGCAAATAGTGTAGAGAATTTAGATGATTCTATCCATTCTCCTGAGTAATAGGCTAAATAAGTTAGAGTTCAAGTAACTCAGGCTATCGATCTAAAAAGAGATGAAAAAGGGAAAGCTATACAGAAGCACTTTATGTAGGCCCATCGCATGTTAATGCTCTTACTTCTATAAGTAAATATTTCTTCCTGAAAAGGAATCCATTCATACAAAAAATTTTAGAGGAAGTTATTCCTCCGCATATCAACCTCCTGCAATTTGAGACATACAATGAGACAAAAGACCTAGAAGACTACTAGGAGTATTATCGTACTTTAGCTAAGTTATACGACTTTAGTGATGTTGTTGCTTGTCAAGCTTTCCTATCAACACTAAGCAATGCTACAAGCACATGATTTAAGCATTTGAGGCCCAACACCATTACATGTTTTGACGATCATGTAAAAGTGTTCATGTAGTAATTCATTGCCAATGAATTCCCTGTAAAGGACTCTTCTATCCTCAATATGATCAAGTAGAAATCCAATGTAAGTATTCAAGAGTTCTTTACTCGATTCATGGTCAAGATGGTGCAAATTTAGAGATCGACATGAGTGTTGCACTTACTAAGGTGATCGACAGAGTAAAACTACATGGGGATTCTTTTAAGTCCCTTACGAAGGATAAGCCTAAGATGCTCACAAAGTTTAAAGCTAAGGCACTATCTTATATTAGACAAGAAGACAATATTAAATATTGGTGTTAGGCCAATTAGAATAAATCCAACCCAAAGAATGATAGGAATCAACTAAGCATGAAGGATCGACTAGGAGGTCGTGATGATTGTTTTTTAAGAGGGAGTGGTGGAGATGGAAAGAGACCATGAAATTCTACATTCTTTACCTATAATCCCTTTAACCATCTAGTATCTAAAATTTTGATGGAAGCTTAGAACCAAAGAATCTTACAATGGCAAGTTGAGAGGGAATCCCTCTAGGAGGTATTGTGACTTCTACCATGATAGAGGCCATAATATTAATAAGTGCATATAGTTAAAGAACACTATTGAAGATGCCATCCAGAGAGCATACTTGAAAAAAATCCTAGCCTATAACGTAGAGAATACTAAGAGATCAACCCAAAGGAGGAGAACTAATCGAGATTAAGATGTAGCACCTGCTCAAGATGGCATGGATGGTCAAAAGAATGGTAACAACAACAACAATAGGGCGCCAAATGGTGTCATTAACACCATAGTTAGCAGACCTTCTAATTTAGGTCAATCTTGCTCTTCAAGCCTACTAGTACCTTTAAACATGTTTTTAATTTGCAGGGTAAAAAGCTGAGAATTGACAACTTAGTTCCTTCTCAGAAAGAGATTTTGAGGTAATCCAAAAGCCCTATGATAACACACTCATCATCAACACAAGAATTGCCAACTTTGAAGTTGAGAAGATTTTACTTGATATATGAAGCTCGATAGATATAATTTTTCAACACGAGTAATGATAGGAATTAAGCTATAAGATCCTTAACTTGAGCCCAAGCACAAGAGCTTAGTGAGGTGCATTCTCCTTTCTTAACCCATGTCTCAAGAATCTGAGTTGCTTTTATTAGCCAATCTATTGCCACTTCCAAGCTGAGCTCTCTCGACCATGTCAATTGTTTCTAAATGCCGACTTAAGGATTGCTTAATTAAAACTTGGCTCACTCACCCAATTGCTCAACCGACCTTGCTCCGAGCTACCTAAAACACATTCAAGCTGAATTTACCACAAAAGAATCTATAGCACAGCTTGGCATCAACTAACCAGATTGCACTCCTTTGTCCCTTTCTTACAAAAGCCAACCCATAACTACCGACTACATATTTAAGCCTTTTTGCCAAGTGGAATTTGCTACATGAATCATATGTTTTCTTAATTTCTCTATTATACCCTTTTACATTCCTTGTACTTTACTCATTTTAGATATTAACCTTTTTTTGAATTTTCCATATTTAGTAGGTTTCCTTAGATTTATGGGTATAAATACCCTTGTATTTTGTAGCCACAATACATCATCATCATCATCACCATAGGATTATCAACTATACTTAATTTCTCTTTATAAGCATTTCTTACTTGCTTGCTTACTCTTGTCCTAACCTTTAAGCAAGGCTAAGTGGCAAGTACCCTCTTTGAACAACTTACGTATCATATCGAGTTGGTTCGAAAGTCTTCAATAGTTCTTTGGTACATCATATCCTTGGAGTTGACCATAGGTTTTGTTTGTTTTTGGTGATTTCCATTGTTCATTTTGAGCTTCCTATAAGCTTAGACCCATTCCACAAATATAGCTACCTTGTTTATCCTTAGCATGGCGTATCATCTTGATATCAAAGCTAAGGTTCTTGTTAGGTAAGTTACTATTTTACTCTATTATTGTTCTATTGTAGTGGTTGCCATTTATGTTTGAGCGTATTGAGTAGTTAAGTAGCTATTAAGAATGTGTGTGAGGTAATTATTAGCGTTATATTGAGTAGTGGAAGTGGTGGTTTTTCTTTACTGTAGTGGTTTTTGAGTGATACTTTGTTTTAAGTTGTGAAAAATAGAGTAAGTAGTAGTTGAATATTGTTATGTTAAGTCTGATGAAGTTAGCAGTGGTGTTGGATTTCTATAGTAAGGCTTAGTTAAATTGTAGGTTTGGTTACTGTATAGTTAGTATGCTAATAGATTGGAAGTGATTATGTACTATTTACTAGTGATATAAGTATTATTTATTATTAAGAACGCAGGATTGAGTGAAGAATGATTGAGTTAAGTGTCAATGCTGGTATTGGAGATAATAATAGTGGAGTTGTTCATCGTAGTCAACAGTATACCCTTAGATGCTTGGACGAGCAATTCAGTAAAATGGCTAACTTGATAATAGATTTGACTTGAGCAATTCCTACATTGCCTTCCTGACCTATTGAGGTCAATCAAAACACTCTTCAAGCTACTTTTCAAGTTAGGGGAGTTCCTCAATATGCCCGACATGTTTGAAGATAGCTCCTAACACTACAAAGCCAAGGTAGAGAAGTAGAGGATAAAGCACATGCACCATGAGCTATCAACCATATAAACTCTAAGTTTCAATCTTCAATAGCTTTGGACACACTGATGATTACTTAGACTAGGAAGAAAAAGTAGTGCTAGTTTTCGAATACTATTAGTACGGGGAATATTATAAGGTCCAAACTGCTGCTATAGAATTCTTAGGTTATTCTACAACGAGGTAGAGAAACTTTTAGGCCATGAGAAGATGCAATGGGTATAGAGAGGTTATCATTAGGTCCTAAATAAAAGAGTACTTAGAGCTAGATTTGTACTAGACACTTACTTGCAAGATACTTTTGCTTGGCTCTATGAACTAAGGCAAGGAAACCACATTGTTGATGAATATATGCGAGAGTTTTAGGTACTTATGATTTGACACGAGCTAAATGAGCCTCTAGCTCAAATAGTGCCCAAATTCTTATCTGGATTAAAGGTAGATATTAGGGATGTGGTGGAGTTACAACAGTTTGTCACTCTAGATGAGGCTATATGGATTACTTAGCAAATGGGGAGACAAAGCAGGAATAGGTTGGTCCAACCTTAATTGAGCTAACCCGTTCAAAGTAGTTGACTTACCCATATTGGCAACCATGCTCAATGTAATACTAAATACAGTAGGAGGACTAAAGTTATGTTCGAGCAGAAGAGTCACCCTACTAACCAGGAGGTGCCAAAGAGGATTTACAAGAAAGGCTAGGGATCAAGATACAAAGACATGCTTGATTAAATGTTTCAAGTGCTAGGGTTTTGGTCATATGGTCACTCCATGCCCTAATCGATGTACCATGGTAATTAAAGGCAAAGTCCTTACCACTGAAGTAGATAGTACTTACAAAGAACCTAAAGGGAAGCCTAAACTAGAGGAAGAAGCTGAAGTGTGTGGTGAAAAGCTTATAGAAGAAAACATGTATGTTGATCACCTAGACAAGCTAACTTTAGTTGTTTAGTGAGCCTTAAGCATTAAGCCATTTGCTAAGGAAGAGTAATGAGAGAACTTATTTCACATCACTTGTAAGGCGAATGAGCAAGTAGATGTGATCATAGTGAACAATGGCAGTTGTACTAATGTAGCATCTGCCAACCTAGTTTAGAAACTTAAGTTACTAACCTAGTCACATCTAAGGCCATACAATCTACATTAGCTAAATGAGAAGGGAGCACCGTATGTCACTTAGCAAGTCCTACTACTAATCTCCATTGGGCAATTCTCTTTAATGTATTGTCCATGCGTATGTCCCATGTATTATTAGGATGGCCTTGGTTACTTGATCGAAGGGTCATTCATAATGGGTTTAGAAACACCTACACATTTAAAAAGCATGGGAAGATCATATTAAAGCCTATGATCCTGAGCTAAGTGAGTAAGTTACAAGCCAAATTAGCCCAAAGATCTAAGAAGACATTGGTACTAAGTCGATTTAAGCTTTGAGAGGCCATCAAATCCGATGTGCCGACCTTTCTACTAATTAGAAGATTATTGGAGCTGAAAGAGCAAGCTATACTACCTAAAGAGGTCAGAAAATTGTTGGAAGAGTTTGTTGACTTGTTTCCCAACTAGTTACTTAAAGGACTGCCCCATTTCCAAGGGATTGAGCACTACATTGACTTAGTTCTAGTATTGCTCAATTGAACAAGCCTACTTATTGGATGAATCTCGAGTAAGCTATTGAGCTCTAGAGATAAGTTGACGAACTATTCGAGAAAGGATATGTGAGAGAGTCTTAGCCTACGTTGTACTTACATTGCTTGTGCCAAAGAAGGATGATATTTGGCATATGTGTGTGGATAGTAAAGTTGTGAACAAGACAATGATCAAGTACAAGTACCTTATCCCAAGATTAGATGATATGCTTTGCAAACTAAATTGTGCTAAAATCTTCAATAAGATCGACCTAAAGTTTGGTTATCATTAGATTCATATAAGGTAAGGAGATGAGTGGAAGATTACCTTGAAGACCGAACATGGTCGATACAAATGGATGATGATGCCCTTTGGCTTATCAAACATCCTGAATACTTTCATGAGGTTGATGAATCATGTGCTATGAGATCTAATTGGAAAGTGTGTTATGGTCAACATTGATGATATCCTTATGTATATTGTTGACCTATTGAATTATGCCGACCATCTTCAAGCTATATTTGACGTACTTAGAGCTAAAAAGCTCTGTAGAAACTTAAAGAAGTATTGTTTCTATCAAGAAGAAGTGGTCTTCCTCAGGTATGTTGTGAATAAAGGAGGTGTTACGACCTGAGGGAGCTAGTCGTGGCAGTCGCCATATACCATACAAAGGACTATAGATTGAATTCTTTTACAATCGACAACCCTTTATGCGATACACAAGGCTATAGCTACGGCTACAACTAACAACTAAGAGTTGCGTAAGTATAAGCAATATCATTTCATGATAATAATAACAAGTTAAGGAAATATAAAACACAATCTATTTATAAAAGAATTTATAGATAAGAAGTTGATAATACTTCTTAACTCAAATTAGTATCATTTTATTACATAATCAAATCCATAATCTAAATAAACTATCACAAGTATACTCCGATCACGTCTTGCTCCCACATCGACCCCCTAATGTACAACTAACCTCGGGCATGTGGCGACTCGACTCCACAAACAACTCGACTTATGAAAGAAGACTACAAAGGTATAAGCTAACTAGCTTAGTGAGATAATCCCTTCGACTATACAGCAATCAAGTTATACATCAATTAAGTTCAATCAAATTAATGCATGTCAATCAATATGCCAAACAAATACATACAGGTGACTAGGTACTGCATGCAACTTAGATTTAATGCCCTCCGGAGTCAAGGTTGGAGATATATCGGCACAGTCAAATCTAGGTATCATACTAGAACTTATCTTATAACGAAACTCCGTGTTTCGTATTTAAAATGCAATAATATATCCATTCTCAGTTTTATAAAAAATGAGTTCTACGTATGATTGTGAGTAGGTTTATGTAGCCTTCACTCACCCTTAAACGGAGGCCTCTGGACTTGACCCATAGTTAGGTGGTTGGCACCTCCAATGCTTAGTAATCTGCGGGCTAGGGTAAGGTCATATTGCACATGTATACTGTATGAAATCTATAACAATCCAATAATCAATCTACGTATGGTCTCTTGCTACTTCCATGTAATGTGACAGTCGGAATTAGTTATGTGGTGTATAATTATGCATGTTTCAAGTTAACTTTTTTTAGTCGAGTAAAATTAGGTCTTATTATTCAGTGATCAATAAGGTCACAAACAATCAGTTCCTAGTGAATCTACTATGCAACAATTAATACGTTATTGTACTTTAAAGTAAATTCACCATTAATAAACAGTTATTATACACAAGCATAACTGAACCCCATACAATGTTCAATTATTAATAATAAAGTTATATTCGCTAATTATAAACACAAGTAAGTATAGATGTAAACCCTAGAAAATCGATAGTCTGAACCCTAATTTAATTCTGAGTATCTTAAATTGTGTAACGACTCGATAAGGCTAGTAATAATAAAAGATTATAAAACTTAATAAATTGAATATAACACCAATAATAAAAACTCTAGAAATTGATCAAAACCCTAAATCTGATTTATGCACAATTAACCGAAATCGAACCTGAATTTGATTGAAACCTTAAAACTATAACTTTAAGCCTATAAAATAATTAAATATCACTCAATAGTGATATAATTGTAGTCGATTACAATTATTGACTAAATCGCGTAAAATTTTTAATCAAATCATTACAATAACTTGTAAAAATTATAATTGTAATGGGTACCAATTAAATTGATAAATTTTCACAAAATTCTAAAATTAATTTATGTTGATTATTTTTTTTTTTTTTTATGTTTAGAAAAATTTCATATAATTACTTCTAATTTCCTTTTTTCTTCCATTTTCTCTATTTTCCTTTCTTTCTTTTTCCTTCTTTTCTTCTTCTCTTCTATTTTTCCTTTTCTCACACGTGAAATTACAGCTGCAAAAATCAGTAGCCCATCTGCATAAATAAATGTACATGTGTCACAAAATAAAGAGAGAAAGGACAAAAGAATAAAGTGCATATCTTGTCCTAATTAATGGCTAAATTAAGAAGATAAGTTTCCTTATTTTTTTATTATTTTATTCGATCAAATCTACTAATCCTCACATCCAAGAAAATCTAGAAAAAAAAATAGATAAAAAAATAAAGAGAAACCAAACACATAAAAAAAGAAGAAGGAAAAGCAAAAACAAAACAAAAAGAAAACCAAGAAGAACAAGAAGAAATTAAGAAGAAAAAGAAGAAGGAGGAGGAGAAAAGAACGAAGAAAATCTAGGTAAGTATATTTATTTTAATTGTATATATTATATTATATAGTATGTACATGTATATACTAGGTATTCTATTACTTATACATATACATGTACATATACATGAGTAGATAACTTAAGATATATGTGTATATTTCTTATGTGTGTATAACCATATATATATATGGACATGTATACATATAAATACTATTAGGTAGCATATACGGTATATACATATATATATACGTATGTATAAATAGGAATAAATATAGTATGTAGTTAGTATTTTCACTAATTGAAGTATTGAGATATATATATATATATAGATAGATATATATGCATGTACACAAAAATATATCTGTGTATGTATGTATTATATATAATTAGTATTTTATATAATATATATATAGATATATTAGTTATGTTTTTGTATTTATGTATTCAAGTGAGTATTTTTTTTATGTATATGCATATTAGGTATGTAAAAGTGATGTGATAGTATGCATGTCCATATATAAACATAATATTTTGTATATAAAATATAAATACATCTATATTATACCCATACATATTATACGTATATATCTAGCATAAAGTATATAATGGAATTCAAACTAATTTCATATATAAAGTATACCATGGATTAAATAATATATACTACACAATAATATTTGCTACATAAAATAAGTTCATAAATATATAAATATATAGGAAATAGATATATATATAAGTATTGTTAATTACGTAAATTAGAAAAAAATAATTAAGTATAATAATAAATATTCATATATATATGTGTGTATCGTAAAATACAAGTAAATAATAAGGAAATAATAAATAATAAAAATAAAAGTATTAATAATAATAATAATAATTTTAATAAGTCTAAAATCTCAAAAATATGTGAAAATAAGTAACTAAGGTAAAATATGCTTAAAATAATAAAATTATCAATTATATAATTTAAATAATTATTAAATTATAAATATACTAAGAAAAAGATAAAATTTATATTTTATAATTTTTTAAATTAAAATAATAAATTTTGTGATATTTTTATATCACCGTTCAAACTGCGAGTCATAATGTCCAAAATGAACCTCGTTACGAGAAAATACGCTAAAAAATGATCAAAATGAACTATAAGTTCATAATAATCTGAGCTAAAATAAAAAGTTATATACGATTCGATAAAAAGCTCGAATCGATAATTTTACGTAGCTAGGTGAAGTAAACCTTACAAATTACAATATTAGTTTAGCTTTAAATTCCTAAATTTACAAATTTTTATATTTTTTATTCTTAGGTGATCTTGATCTTGACCTTAAGCTACTACCAGATTATTACAACC